>CM059425.1:238594455-239154455 GCA_030390025.1 Squalus acanthias | reverse complement strand
TCTTTCTTTCTCCCTCCACTTCACCATCACTGACAGAATTTTCAGTTGTCATGCCCCTACATGCTGGAATTCTCTTCCAAATCCCTACCCTATACATTTCTCCCCTTCTTCAAAAACCTCCTCAAAGTGCAATTCTTCAACCACTACTTCAGTCACATCCTCTAACTCAGCTGCTAACTCCTGCTTGTTGCCTATTTACCTCCCCCACTATGTGAAACACCTTAGGATATTTTAGCACAATCAACGTCTATGTAGGTGTGAGTTGTTGTGGCGTGGTGGAATTGCAACAATAGCCCAACAAAGTCATCCACACTTTGTATTCACGGATGACACTTTCACCAGGCCTCATTGGATAACACGTAAAAGCAGGAAACTTAATTCATCTTCCAGACTATATCCTGAAGACACTGAGATCAAGTCTGATGTCCTTATCTGCCCTTCTTTGCTAGCTCCAATCAAATTAGGAATGGATCTTCCTGATCTGAATGGTTCAGTACCAGATCACAGAGTGTATTAACCCATTGAATCATATATTTTTAAACAAATTGCATTTATGTTTTTATATCTGACATGTGGAAATGTCTGTATTAATGGGGAAAGGGAAAACATTATTTTCCTTCTGATCTGCTACAGGCTGGTCAGTAAGTGCTATTAATAATCATAGAATTATACAGCACAGAAGGATACTATTTGGCCCATCTTTCTTGTGCCGGCTTTTTGAAAGAGCTATCCGATTAGTTCCACTCCCCTGCTCTTTCCCCATAGCCCTGCAAAATGTTCTTTTTCAAGTATATATTCAATTCCCTTTTGAAAGTTAGTATTGAATCTGCTTTCACCATCCTTTCAGGCAGTGCATTCCAGATCACAGGGTAAAAAAAAATCTCCTCATCTCCCCCCACCCCCTTCTTTTGACAATTATCTTAAATCTGTGCCCTTTGGTTACGGAGCCTCCTGCCAGTGGAAACAGTTTCTTCCTAACTACTCTACCAAGCAGGCGTGACTTAGCTCCGTGGCTGAGCTGGTCAAAGCGCCTGTCTTGTAAACAGGACATCCTGGGTTCGACTCCAAACGGGGCTGTTTTTCAGGGATTGATAGGGTGGATGCTGGGAGAATGTTTCCCTTGGCTGGGGAGTCTAGAACCAGGGGCCACAGCCTCAGGATAAAGGGTAGGCCATTCAGGACTGAGATGAGAAGAAATTTCTTCACACAGAGGGTGGTGAATCTTTGGAATTCACTACCGCAGAGGACTGTGGAGGCTCAGTCATTGGGTATATTCAAAACAGAAGTGGAAAGATTTCTGACTAGTAAGGGCATCAAGGGATATGGCTATAGAGCCGGTGAATGGAGTTGAGGCAGAAGATCAGCCATGATCTCATTGAATGGCGGAGCAGGCTCGAAGGGCCAAATGGCCTACTCCTGCTCTATTTCTTATGTTCATAATTTTGAACACCTCTGTTAAATCTCCCCCTTAACCTTCTCTGCTCTGAGGAGAAAAATCCCAGCTTCTCTAGTCTCTCCGTCTCTTAAAAAGATGATCTTTTAGTAGCTCCCCTAATGTGCTACTAAATATTGGCGATCAGTACGTCCGGGTTGATTCCCGGGTCTAGCTGCCTTAGCTGATTTTAGCAGTGGCAATAATTGGCCCCCTAAATTTGACCTCAGGAACGGCGAAATCCACTAAGGTGTCACTCCCTGATTAGTATTCAGTGACTCTTGCGGAAAGAACATAAATAATTCTTCAGCCGAGAACAGGATCGGGCTGGGCTGTGACACCTCTCATGGTCGAATAGCCTGCGGACATTCATTGGGTTCGCCCATGAAGTAACACTGCTGGCCCCCACTGGAAGCCGGAACCAACAGGTCTCGGGGAGCTTTCAGGAAGGGCAGTGTTCTATTGCAGTTTCCCAAGGCCCGTCCTTTCTCCAGAGCTGGTAAATACTGAAATATTGATTTTTGTGGCTTATTTTGAATCTAAATTTGGCTCCGTGACCAAACTACAGTCGAAGACTCTATTGTGGCCAAGGACCAAAAGATTAACTCGCGGCGATTAAAGGATTGTTGCTTAACCTTCACAACGATCGCCGATATAACACTATTGTATATTCTAATTTATGACGTGCTATTTTCTTTAATGATTGATGTTGTTTTGATGAAAGTTGATACTGAATTCTCCTTTTGACTGAAGATTATGACACGGTTGCCTGCTCATTTAGCTGGAAGCGTTACAAAAACGCCTTGAGATCTGCCACACCAGCTAGCATAAAAGTCTTAAAAATAACATGACCCAAAGCACCAATTTGTCAAATCTGGCCAAAAGTCGAAGTCGCAGATAAATTGTGTCTTTCCAAAAAGATTATCAACCCAGGAGGGGATTGATTCAAACCAGATTGTGACTAAATGTGGTTTTTCCCCTCTCCCACAAAGAATGAATTCATTTCTTCCTTTTCTCTTCACACTTTCTTTAAGTAAGTTGTATAGCGATGGTTTCCAAGAGAGCCGCAACAGAACACAGAACTTTTTGCTGTTTTTTTCCCCTCTCTCTCCCTCGGCTCTCTCTCTCTCTCTATCTCTTATTTTGACTGGAGGTGCTCCATTGTAAAAGCTGTGAAAAGGGACATTCCCCGCTTCCTTGCGCTTCACCCTTGAGTGGGCGAGAATAAAAATAACCGTCTCCATTAAATCAAAGGCTCCCTCTGTGTCCTGGGGAAACAAAAAAAAAAGCTGGGTTTGGCTGCTGGTGCCCCGAGTCCCGCAGGCTCTGCTGGCCGGGACGATGAGCTCTCAATCCCGGATTGCTGTCCCAATAGCTTCCCTAATACAGAGCTCACTTGTGCGCCCAGGCGTACACTGTGCAAACAGATCGGCGTGTTTCAGCCACACACAAACACTTTTTAAAGAAAAAAAAACCACACTGACAGAAACCCATTCTAACAGCTATTGTAATCTGCCGTGCAGGTGTCAGCTGCAAACTAGTGGATGGACACGTTAATCTGCTGAGCAGCACCAATCCCCCATAGAAGGGGCAGAGTCGATGCTGATTGCAGCGAGCTGGAGGTTTACGCCAACCGCTCGCTGGTTTTATTGGCGATCTTCTGCAAACAGGGTTTTTTTTTAAAAAAAAGAGACAGCATCCCCTCTTTATTTGTTTTCTTTCTGCCCACAAAGAACCAGTGACCTTTTTATTGTTATTCAATATGTGCAGGATTTAAAAAAACACAAATGTCTCCAATGAGATTTACACAAGGCTCTCGTTTACTTGGCTCGAACTTGGCTTGAGATTTCAGGTATTAGAACGAAATGCAGTCAAATGTAACGGGAACTGTTGATTCTTCTGCCCCCGTCTGAATGAGATGTGTGTGTGTGTGGAGTGAGGGGAGTATGCAGCATTACTTTGCAACTTTTAAACTGGTTCAAAAATAATGAAGTTGTGCGTTTTATTTACACGCGGAACGCAAGATGTACAAGAGTGCGGTAGCGCCAACAGTGGACACTTGCCTCTTCGATTTAACATAAAGAATAATCAGGCCCACTGGAATTACTTTTCTGAACATTTCTCAGCGTCCTGCCAATTTCGTTTAACCCTTCAGTCAGAATGTCCCAAAAAGAAATCAGCCGTTGGGTAAAAGTAAATGGCATCTAGGCTGATGCTGTGATCCTAAAATCGGTCCACACCCTGAACGTGTTTGTGAGGATTAACAGGGGAGGAGGAGGTGGCGACTCGTTCCATTGATGGTATTGGATCCAGACCCATCTATCCGGCGACCGTCCCTTTTAAAAGACCACTTCCCCGATACTAATCTGGGTTTCACGTTGATGCTAGTTAGTGGTCAGAATCTTATTAGTTAACAGTTAAATACTTAGGTTATACAAAAGCAGCGCACTTTCCGGTGAAAATTAAACCTTAAAATGTAGCAGTAGTTGAGTAATTCCCCCTCCGAATCACTGGGACACCAACTGACCCGTGCGCGTTTCTCTGCCATTGCACGTCCATCCGGTTAAAAGGGACGACATTGTTTGCGCTTCCTCGCGGCATTGTGAAGCGCCTGAGGTCGGGTTTGTTTTCCATTGTAAAGGCGCTATATAAATGAAAGTTGCTGTTTCCCTCCCGTCCTTGCACACATGCCACATGTTTCAAGGTTTTTTTATTAACAGAATTCCCCCCCCCCCCCAAAAAAAAACCCAGGATGGAATAAAAAGTAAATGTGCCCCAAAACCAGATCCAGCCATCCTTTTATTTCTCACAGTTCCCGTGATAACTCAACTATGGGACAGAACTGAAAACTAAAGATAAATTCAACAAAAAGGGAGAAAAGTACCCTTTCTACATTTAGATCAACAGCTTCAGAACAGAAATCAGAGACAGTGGGGAGTCTCAGGGGGAGAAATTCGGGGGCAGAAATTCATTATCGGCCAGGAATGGGCGCTAACTTTGGAAAAGTTTGAGATTTAGCGCCAGGCGCTAATGCATCTCGCTGCACACTAAAATTGGCATCGCTCAAAGAAAGGATGGGAGCGCTAAATCAAGCGCTAACGGCCTAGCTCAGTGGCGTTACACCCAAAGCGCAAACTGGCCCAGGCAGCGGGCGGTCGAGGGGGTCGTTCGACCTGACTGCCTGCCTCTCTTCCACGGCCATGTTTGCACCCGGGTGGCCCTGGAGATGGAGCATGCGGTGTCCGCCGGCACGCTCGAGGCCTTCCGCGACCGGTGGGCGCCGCGGGGACTGGAGTGCATCATCACCCCAGCCAATCCAATTTCAATTTAATTTGTTAAGTTTCATTTAATGTTTTATTAGTTACAGTTTATTTGTTTATGGTCCCCACAAGAAGAGTACACTCAAAGCGCTAACCAATTTCAGGTGCAGTCTAATCGCAAGTCATCATTGCCACAGGCTCTTTCCAGTTCTTAAAGGGGGGGTTCATTCATGCTGCAGAACCTCATTCTCAGCATTGCTGCCTGTGAATCTGTGTCAGCAAGCAGGAGCAGGCAAAGCCCGAGGAGCCGGATGATTCAACCAGCTGTACTCATGGCAGATTCACACCCCAGGGAGAGCCCCCGCAGATTTTCAGACCAAGCATTGGAGGAGTTGGTATCCGCTGTGGAAAGTCGGAGGGCGGTACTCTACCCAGCAAGTGGCAGGAGGTCCTCGCCGCAAGTCTTCCGTGCCATGTGGAGGGAGGTTGCCCATCAGGTCTCGGGCAGCACTGTCGTCCCCAGGACCCACACACCGTGCAGGAAGAAATTTAATGACCTCACTCGGGTGGTCAAGGTGAGTCAATGCCTCAACAAATGCTACATACCACCGACTGAATCACAGTCTGCACACATTGGCCAAAGCACCACACCCCCAGCAACAATCTATACCTACCAACACTCACACCCACATCTCACACCTTGCACACAATGACAGCTATTCAACTATGGTGGGCACATCACCCAAACGCAATGCTCCACACTCACTCACACACTTTCCTTTCTGTTGCAGGCCAAGGTGGCTCACAACAGGAAGGAGCAGGAGCGCACAGACGGGGGACAAGCTGACACTCAACCACTGTCTGCGCTGGAAAATAGAGTACTGGAGCTTATTGGGCGCCAGGTGATGGGCGCATGGCCACCAGCAACATTGACCCCCTTGGGGACAACAACGGTATGTTCATCTCTACTCCTTCTCACATCCCACTTCCCCCTCACCCCACAAGCCTTTCGCACTTTCCAGCTAATCATGCTGTATGCATGCATTTCTCCCTTCCTGCCTCCTCCCCTCACCATAACCTGTCTCTTGTGCCTTTCTGCTTTCAGATAATGATCAGGCACCGGAGCAGCCTGTCCCTGAGGGCAACATAGAGAGCGATGTGGGAGAAGAGGAGGAGGAAGAACACACCGCGTCATAGCATGTCTCACCCGCAGGCACCAGCTCAGATACTGGCACTACGCGTTCTTTAGAGACTGGAAACGAGTGGGCTGCAGTAAGGCCAGGGGGAAAGGGTAGCTCGGAGCCAGCTCCCCGGAGGGCGAGTTTACGCGCAAGTTCTGCTGCACAGGACTCAGATGAGGACCTCGATGGGGAGGTCTTTAGAAGAAAGGTGATGGGCATGCACATGGAGATGATAGGTACAATGGCAAGGGTGCCCGAGCGCCTGTCAGCAATGGTGAGCGTGGAGGAGTCCGCCTCCGACATTGCACAAAGCTCTGCGCACACCATGGAGCCCATCCTTTTCAGACTGGAAAGGATGGTAGACTCCCAGGGAGACCGTGGTGACCCGAACCTGATGTCACATGTGATGGGCGATCTGGCAGCTTCTATTGCAGCACAGGCGGAAGCGACGCAATGTCTTAGTGCTGTAATGCAGTCTATGGTTGGTGCCATTCAATCTCAGACTGCTTTCATGCAGTCTCAGCTTGATGCCACGCAAGCTCTGACTGCTGCCATCATGGCTGGGTCTACCACCGTCGAACGGGGCTTTCACGGTTACACAGCATTACATAGGATATACGGCACAGAAACAGGCCATTCGGCCCAACCAGCCCATGCCGGCGTTTATGCTTCACATGAGCTCCTTCCGTCTTTCCTCATCTAAATCTATCAGCGTAACCCTCTATTCCCTTCTCCCTCTTATGCTTGTCTAGCCTCCCCTTAAATGCATCTATACTATTTGCTTCAACCACTCTCTGTGGTAGTGAGTTCCACATTCTCACCACTCTCTGGGTAAAGAAATTTCTTCTGAATTCCCTATTGGATTTCTTGGTGACTATCTTATATTGATGACCTCTAGTTTTGCTCTTCCCCACAAGTGGAAACATTCTCTCTGTATCCACTCTATCAAAACCTTTCATAATTTTATTGACCTCTCTTTGGTCACCCCTCATCCTTCTTTTTTCAAGAGAAAAGAGACCCAGCCTGTTCATCCTTTCCTGATATGTATACCCTCGCATTTCTGGTATCATCCTTGTAAATCTTCTCTGCACCCTCTCCAGTGCCTCTATATCCTTTTAATAATATGGTGACCAGAACTGTACGCAGTACTCTAAGTGTGGTCTGACCAAGGTTTGATACAAGTTTAGCATAACCTCCCGACTTTTCAATTCTATCCCTCTAGAAATAAACCCTTTCAGTGTCACAGCAGGCCAGCAATCTGTGCTCCAGCAGATTGCTAGGGATGCTGAGGTGCTGCCCCGGGGGAGTGGCAGTGGGTCAGTGGAGCAGGAAGCTGCTGTCCTCTCTCAGGATGACAGCATTCCTGCTCCCACCACTGCCACTCCGCCACTGCCCTTGTCGCTGCCTGTCATCCAGCCAGCCCAGACTGCTGCCGCCCATGCTGAGGTGGTGCAGTCTGCAGCCGGGCTGTCCAGGTCTAGAGCTGGTCGAAGGCGCCCTGCAAGGCCATCTGAAGTCTCCCGCACGGACACTCAGCAGCCTTCCACCAGCCATGTTGTAGCCACTGGGGCAACATTTCGTAGGAGCACTAGAGTAGGCAAAGGCACAGTAACGCGAGGCACTAAGGGATTGCACAAGTGTGAATAGTAAATATTGTTGTTGTAAAGATGTGTTCACTGATTATTGATAAATTTATTAATTCACTTCGGATAATTTTGTACTGTCTCTCATTTCAGCTGTGCGCTGTGATATGGTTTGTGACAGGGATGGAATGATGGGGATGTGGTGAGCAACGAGGACCTGGGGTTGAATTTACTGGAACCGCAGTCTGATGAGGTGGTCACGAACCGCCCTTCCGGGAGGCCGATTGAGTGGCTGCCTCCTCCCTCGCTCCGGTTCCTCCTCCTCCTCGTCTTCCTCCTACTCCTCCTCTCCCTCTTCCTCCTCCTGAGGTGGTCCCGCAATCCCAGTTGGCAAGGGCTGGGCCCTCATGATGGCCAGATTGTGGAGCATGCAGCACACCACTTCCTTACATTAATGGGGGCGGTACTGGCAGTCGGCCTCACCCTCCAGGATCTACTGCGGAGGGAGTGCAGGCAGTGAGAAAGATTGGAACACATGGCCAATGGGAGAAGGAGGGCCATCAGGGCTCTCAACAGGAGGCCTTACCCTCCAAAGGTCTTTCGACAGCAATTCTCCTACCTCGAATTAAGCCAGGAGCAGTGTCTTAGAAGGCTTTGCTTCTGCAAGGAGGTGGTCACAGAACTCTGCCACCTCCTGCAACCAGACCTCGAGCCTCAGATCAGGGCGACCACGGCTCTCTCAGTGGCAGTCAAGGTCACCATTGCCCTCAATTTCTTCGCCAGCGGATCCTTCCAGACTGCAACAGGAGACATAGCTAACATCTCGCAGTTCGCCGTCCATCGCTGCATCCGGGAGGTCACAGAGGCTCTCTACAGTAGGAGAAGGGATTACATTTCCTTCCCGATCACCAGAGAGAAGCAGGACGAACATGCATGTGGCTTTGCCAGGATAGCAGGATTCCCCATGGTGCAGGGCGCCATTGACTGCACTCACATGGCTTTGCGGGCAATGCATAACAATCCTGAGATCTTCCGTAACCGCAAAGGCTACCATTCACTTAATGTCCAGTTGGTGTGCAACCACAGACAGCGAATCCTCAATGTCAATGCCCGCTGTCCTGGCAGCAGCCATGATGCCTTCATCCTGCGCTAAACCGCTGTGCAAGCACTCTTCCAGCCACCACGTCAAGCTCGCGGCTGGCTGGTCAGAGACAAGGGGTATCCACTCTTCACCTGGCTCATGACTCCCCTCCGCAACCCCAACACTCCTGCACAGCACTCATATAATGAGAGCCATGCCGCCAGCAGGAATATCATTGAGCAGACCATCGGGGTGTTCAAGCAACGGTTACGCTGCCTTGACCACTCGGGAGGAGACCTCCAGTACTCGCCGGAGCGGGTGTTCCATTTCATGGTGGTCTGCTGCATGCTCGACAATCTGGCCATCATGAGGGCCAAGCCCTTGCCAGCAGGGATTGCGGGACCACCTCAGGAGGAAGAAGATATCTGTGCTCCTCTAATTCTGCCCTCTTGCGCATCCCTGATTATAATCGCTCAACCATTGGTGGCCCTGCCTTCTGTTGCCTAGGCCCTAAGCTCTGGAATTCCCGAACTAAACCTTTCCGCCTCTCTACCTCGTTTTCCTCGTTTAAGAAGCTTCTTAAAACATACCTCTTTGACCAAGCTATTGGTCAAATGCCATAATTTCCCCTTATGAGGATCGTTGTCAAATATTTTGTCCTCTGAAGCGCCTTGGGAAATTTTACTACGTTAAAGGTGCTATATAAATACAAGTTGTTGTTGCTGTTGGACATTACAGTGCGGGATATTACAATATTGGATATTACAGTGCTGGATATTACAGTGCTGGATATTACAGTGCTGGATATTACAAATGTTGGATATTACAGTGCAGGATCTTACAGTGCTGGATATTACAGTGCTGGATATTACAGTGTTGGAACATAAAGTGCTGGAAATTACAGTGTTGGATATTACAGTGCCGGATATTACAGTGCCAGATATTACAGTGTTCGATATTACAGTGTTGGATATTACAGTGTTGGATATTACATGCGGGATATTACAGTGTTGGATATTACAGTGCTGGATATTAGTGTAGGTTATTACAGTGGCGGATATTACAGAGCTGGATATTACAGTGTTGGATATTACATGTGGGATATTACAGTGCTGAATATTACAGTGCTGGATATTACATGCAGGATATTGCAGTGTTGGGTATTACAGTGCCGGATAGTACAGTGTTGGATTTTACAGTGCTGGATATTACAGTGTTGGATTTTACAGTGCCGGATATTACAGTGCCGGATATTACAGTGCCGGATATTACAGTGCCGGATATTACAGTGCCGGATATTACAGTGTTGGATATTACATGCGGGATGTTACAGTGCCGGATATTACAGAGCTGGATATTACATGCGGGATATTACAGTGCTGGATATTGCAGTGCTGGATGTTACAGTGCTGGATTATACGTGCTGGATATTACAGTGCCGGATATTACAGTGCCGGATATTACACTGCCAGATATTACAGTGCCGGATATTACAGTGCCGGATATTACAGTGTTGGATATTACAGTGCTGGATATTACAGTGTTGGATATTACAGTAATGGATATTACAGTGCTGGATATTGCAGTGTCGGATATTACTGTGCCGGATATTACAGTGCCGGATATTACAGTGCCAGATATTACACTGATGGATATTACAGTGCTGGATATTACAGTGCTGGATATTACAGTGTTGGCTTTTACAGTGCTGGATATTACAGTGCGGGATATTACAGTGCGGGATATTACAGTGCGGGATATTACAGTGCCGGATATTACAGTGTTGCATATTACAGTGTTGCATATTACAGTGCTGGATAGTAAAGTGTTGGATATTAGTGTTGGACATTACAATGCTGGATATTACAGAGTTGGATAGTAAAATGTCGGATATTACAGTGCTGGATATTACAATGCTGGATATTACAGTGCCGGATATTACAGTGCCGGATATTACAGTGTTGGATATTACAGTGTTGGATATTACAGTGATGGATATTACAGTAATGGATATTAGAGTGCTGGATATTGCAGTGCCGGATATTACTGTGCCGGATATTACAGTGATGGATATTACAGTCCCGGATATTACACTGCTGGATATTACACTGCCGGATATTACGCTGCCGGATATTACACTGCCGGATATTACAGTGTTGGATATTACAGTCCTGGAAGTTACAGGGCTGGATATTACACTGTTGGATATTACAGTGCCGGATATTACAGTGCTGGATATTACAGTGTTAGATATTACACTGTTCGTTATTACAGTGCTGGATATTACAGTGTTGGATATTAATGTGCTGGATATGAGAGTGCCGGAATTAACATTGCTGAATATTATAGTGCCGGATATTAGTGTTGGATATTGCAGTGCCGAATACTATAGTGTTGGATATTACAGTGCTGGATATTACAAATGTTGGATATTACAGTGCGGAATATTAAAGTGCTGGATATTACAGTGTTGGATATTACAGTGCTGGATATTACAGTGTTGGATATTACAGTGCTGGATATTACAGTGCCGGATATTACAGTGATGGATATTACAGTGCTGGATATTACAGTGTTGGATATTACAGTGTTGGATATTACAGTGATGGATATTACAGTAATGGATATTAGAGTGCTGGATATTGCAGTGCTGGATATTACTCTGCCGGATATTACAGTGCTGGATATTACAGTGCCGGATATTACAGTGATGGATATTACAGTGCTGGCTTTTACAGTGCTGGATATTACAGTGCGGGATATTACAGTGCCGGATATTACAGTGCCGGATATTACAGTGTTGCATATTACAGTGTTGCATATTACAGTGCTGGATAGTAAAGTGTTGGATATTAGTGTTGGACATTACAATGCTGGATATTACAGAGTTGGATAGTAAAGTGTTGGATATTACAGTGCTGGATATTACAATGCTGGATATTACAGTGCTGGCTATTACAGTGCTGGATATTACAGTGTTGGATATTACAGTGTTGGATATTACAGTGATGGATATTACAGTAATGGATATTAGAGTGCTGGATATTACAGTGCCGGATATTACAGTGCCGATATTACACTGCTGGATATTACACTGCCGGATATTACACTGCCGGATATTACAGTGTTGGATATTACAGTCCTCGATGTTACAGTGCTGGATATTACAGTGCTGGATATTAAAATGTTGGATATTACAGTGCCAGATATTACAGTGTTGGATATTACAGTGTTGGATATTACAGTGCCGGATATGACAGTGTTGGATATTACAGTGTTGGATAATACTGTGCCGGATATTGCAGTGTTGGATATTGCGGTGTTGGATATTGCAGTGTTGGATATTACAGTGCTGGATATTACAGTGTTGGATTTTACAGTGCCGGATATTACAGTGCTGGATATTACAGTGTTAGATATTACACTGTTCGATATTACATTGCTGGATATTACAGTGTTGGATATTAGAGTGCCGGATATTACAGTGCCGGATATTACACTGCCGGAGATTACAGTGCCGGTCTTACAGTGCCGGATATTACAGTGTTGGATATTACAGTGTTGGATATTACAGTGATGGATATTACAGTAATGGATATTAGAGTGCTGGATATTGCAGTGCCGGATATTACTGTGCTGGATATTACAGTGCCGGATATTACAGTGTTGGATATTACACTGATGGATATTACAGTGCTGGATATTACAGTGCTGGATATTACAGTGTTGGCTTTTACAGTGCTGGATATTACAGTGTTGGATATTACAGTGCCGGATATTACAGTGTTGGATTTTACAGTGCTGGATATTACAGTGCCGGATATTATAGTGTTGCCTATTACAGTGTTGCATATTACAGTGCCGGATAGTAAAGTGTTGGATATTAGTGTTGGACATTACAATGCTGGATATTACAGAGTTGGATAGTAAAGTGTCGGATATTATAGTGCTGGATATTACAGTGCTGGTTTTTACAGTGCTGGATAATACAGTGCTGGAAATTACAGTGCTGAATATTACAGTGCTGGATATTACAGTGTTGGCTATTACAGTGTTGGATATTACTGTGCCGGATATGGCAGTGTTAGATATTGCGGTGTTGGATATTGCAGTGTTGGATAATACATTGCCGGATATTACAGTGTTGGATTTTACAGTGCTGGATATTACAATGTTAGATATTACACTGTTCGATATTACAGTGCTGGATATTACATGCTGGATATTACAGTGCTGGATATTAGTGTGCCGGATATTACAGTGCCGGATAATACAGTGCCGGATAATACAGTGCTGGATAACACAGTGATGGCTATTACAGCGGTGGGTATTAAAATGTTGGGTATTACAGTGTTGGATATTACAGTGATGGATATTACAGTGATGGATATTACACTGCCGGATATTACAGTGTTGGATACTACAGTGCTGGATATTACAAAGTTGGATATTACAGTGCTGGATATTACAGTGCTGGATATTACAATGCTGGATATTACAGTGCCAGATATTACAGTGCTGGATATTACAGTGCCGGATATTACAGTGTTGGATATTACAGTGATGGATATTACAGTAATGGATATTAGAGTGCTGGATATTGCTGTGCCGGATATTACAGTGTTGGATATTACAGTGTTGGATATTACAGTGATGGATATTACAGTAATGGATATTACAGTGCTGGATATTGCAGTGCCGGATATTACTGTGCCGGATATTACAGTGCCGGATATTACAGTGCCAGATATTACAGTGATGGATATTACAGTGCTGGATATTACAGTGCTGGATATTACAGTGTTGGCTTTTACAGTGCTGGATATTACAGTGTTGGATATTACAGTGCGGGATATTACAGTGCGGGATATTACAGTGCGGGATATTACAGTGCCGGATATTACAGTGTTGCATATTACTGTGCTGGATAGTAAAGTGTTGGATATTAGTGTTGGACATTAAAATGCTGGATATTACAGAGTTGGATAGTAAAGTGTCGGATATTACATTGCTGGATATTACAATGCTGGATATTACAGTGCTGGCTATTACAGTGCCGGATATTACAGTGTTGGATATTACAGTAATGGATATTAGAGTGCTGGATATTGCAGTGCCGGATATTACTGTGCCGGATATTACAGTGCCGGATATTACAGTGCCGGATATTACAGTGATGGATATTACAGTCCCGGATATTATACTGCTGGATATTACACTGCCGGATATTACACTGCTGGATATTACAGTGTTGGATATTACAGTGCTGGATATTACAGTGCTGGATAATACAGTGCTGGATATTACAGTGCTGAATATTACAGTGCTGGATATTACAGTGCTGGATATTACAGTGCTGGATATTAGAGTGCTGGATATTAGAGTGCTGGATATTACAGTGTTCGATATTACAGTGCTGGATATTACACTGTTGGATATTACAGTGCTGGATATGAGAGTGCCCGAATTAACATTGCTGAATATTATAGTGCCGGATATTAGTGTTGGATATTGCAGTGCCGAATACTACAGTGCTGGATATTACAGTGCTGGATATTACAAATGTTGGATATTACAGTGTGGAATATTAAAGTGCTGGATATTACAGTGTTGGATATTACAGTGCTGGATATTACAGTGTTGGATATTACAGTGTTGGATATTACAGTGCTGGATATTACAGTGTTGGATATTACAGTGCTGGATATTACAGTGCTGGATATTAAAGTGTTGGATATTACAGTGCCGGATATTACAGTGTTGGATATTACAGTGTTGGATATTACTGTGCCGGATATTGCAGTGTTGGATATTGCGGTGTTGGATATTGCAGTGTTGGATATTACAGTGCCAGATATTACAGTGTTGGATTTTACAGTGCCGGATATTACAGTGCTGGATATTACAGTTTTAGATATTACACTGTTCGATATTACAGTGCTGGATATTACAGTGTTGGATATTAGAGTGCCGGATATTACAGTGCCGGATATTACAGTGTTGGATATTACAGTGTTGGATATTACAGTGTTGGATATTACAGTGATGGATATTACAGTAATGGATATTAGAGTGCTGGATATTGCAGTGCCGGATATTACTGTGCCGGATATTACCGTGCCGGATATTACAGTGCCGGATATTACACTGATGGATATTACAGTGCTGGATATTACAGTGCTGGATATTACAGTGTTGGCTTTTACAGTGCTGGATATTAAAGTGTTGGATATTACAGTGCGGTATATTACAGTGCGGGATATTACACTGCCGGATATTACAGTGCCGGATAGTAAAGTGCTGCATATTACAGTGTTGCATATTACAGTGCCGGATAGTAAAGTGTTGGATATTAGTGTTGGACATTACAATGCTGGATATTACAGAGTTGGATAGTAAAGTGTCGGATATTACAGTGCTGGATATTACAGTGCTGGATATTACGGTGCTGGATAATACAGTGCTGGATATTACAGTGCTGAATATTACAGTGCTGGATATTACAGTGCTGGATATTACAGTGCTGGATATTAGAGTGCTGGATATTAGAGTGCTGGATATTACAGTGTTCGATATTACAGTGCTGGATATTACAGTGCCGGATATTACAGTGATGGATATTACAGTCCCGGATATTACACTGCTGGATATTACACTGCCGGATATTACACTGCCGGATATTACACTGCTGGATATTACAGTGTTGGATATTACAGTCCTGGATGTTACAGGGCTGGATATTACACAGTTGGATATTACAGTGCCGGATATTACAGTGTTGGATATTACAGTGTTGGATAATACTGTCCCGGATATTACAGTGCTGGATATTACAGTGCTGGATATTACAGTGCTGGATAATACAGTGCTGGATATTACAGTGCTGAATATTACAGTGCTGGATATTACAGTGCTGGATATTAGAGTGCTGGATATTAGAGTGCTGGATATTACAGTGTTTGATATTGCAGTGCTGGATATTACAGTGTTGGATATTACACTATTCGATATTACAGTGCTGGATATTACACTGTTGGATATTACAGTGCTGGATATGAGAGTGCCCGAATTAACATTGCTGAATATTATAGTGCCGGATATTAGTGTTGGATATTGCAGTGCCGAATACTACAGTGCTGGATATTACAGTGCTGGATATTACAAATGTTGGATATTACAGTGTGGAATATTACAGTTTTGGATATTACAGTGCTGGATATTACAGTGTTGGATATTACAGTGTTGGATATTACAGTGCTGGATATTACAGTGCTGGATATTACAGTGCTGGATATTACAGTGCTGGATATTAAAGTGTTGGATATTACTGTGCCGGATATTGCAGTGTTGGATGTTGCGGTGTTGGATATTGCAGTGTTGGATATTACAGTGCCAGATATTACAGTGTTGGATTTTACAGTGCTGGATATTACAGTGCCGGATATTACACTGTTGCATATTACAATGCTGGATATTACAGTGTTAGATATTACACTGTTCGATATTACAGTGCTGGATATTACAGTGTTGGATATTAGAGTGCCGGATATTACAGTGCCGGATATTACAGTGCCGGAGATTACAGTGCCGGATATTACAGTGCCGGATATTACAGTGCCGGATATTACACTGATGCATATTACAGTGCTGGTTATTACAGTGCTGGATATTACAGTGTTGGCTTTTACAGTGCTGGATATTACAGTGTTGGATATTACAGTGCGGTATATTACAGTGCGGGATATTACAGTGCCGGATATTACAGTGCCAGATATTAAAGTGTTGCATAATACAGTGTTGCATATTACAGTGCCGGATAGTAAAGTGTTGGATATTAGTGTTGGACATTACAATGCTGGATATTACAGAGTTGGATAGTAAAGTGTCGGATATTACAGTGCCGGATATTACAGTGCTGGATATTACAGTGCTGGATAATACAGTGCTGGATATTACACTGCTGAATATTACAGTGCTGGATATTACAGTGCTGGATATTAGAGTGCTGGATATTAGAGTGCTGGATATTACAGTGTTCGATATTGCAGTGCTGGATATTACAGTGTTGGATATTACACTATTCGATATTACAGTGCTGGATATTACAGTGTTGGATAATTCAGTGCTGGATATGAGAGTGCCGGAATTAACATTGCTGAATATTATAGTGCCGGTTATTAGTGTTGGATATTGCAGTGCCGAATACTACAGTGCTGGATATTACAGTGCTGGATATTACAAATGTTGGATATTACAGTGCGGAATATTAAAGTGCTGGATATTATAGTGTTGGATATTACAGTGCTGGATATTACAGTGTTGGATATTACAGTGTTGGATATTCCAGTGCCGGATATTACAGTGTTGGATATTACAGTGTTGGATATTACGGTGCCGGATATTGCAGTGTTGGATATTGCGGTGTTGGATATTGCAGTGTTGGATATTACAGTGCCGGATATTACAGTGTTGGATTTTACAGTGCCAGATATTACAGTGCTGGATATTACAGTGTTGCATATTACAGTGCTGGATATTACAGTGTTAGATATTACAGTGCCGGATATTACAGTCCCGGATATTACAGGGTTGGATATTACAGTGCTGGATATTACAGTGTTAGAGATTAAAGTGTTAGATATTACAGTGTTGGATATTACATGCTGGATATTACAGTGTTGGATATTACAGTGCCGGATATTACAGTGTTGGATTTTACAGTGCCGGATATTACAGTGCCAGATATTACAGTGTTGCATATTACAGTGCTGGATATTACAGTGTTAGATAGTACACTGTTCGATATTACAGTGCTGGATATTACAGTGTTGGATATTACAGTGCCGGATATTACAGTGTTAGAGATTAAACTGTTAGATATTACAGTGTTGGATATTACATGCTGGATATTACAGTGTTGGAGATTAATGTGCTGGATATTACAGTGCTGGATATTAGAGTGCCGGATATTACAATGCCGGATATTACAGTGCCGGATAATACAGTGCCGGATAATACAGTGCTGGATAACACAGTGATGGCTATTACAGCGTTGGGTATTACAGTGTTGGGTATTACAGTGTTGGATATTATAGTGATGGATATTACAGTGATGGATATTACACTGCCGGATATTACAGTGTTGGATACTACAGTGCTGGATATTACAGAGTTGGATATTACAATGCTGGATATTACAGTGCTGGATATTACAGTGCCGGATATTACAGTGTTGGATATTACAGTGCTGGATATTACAGTGCTGGATATAACAGTGCTGGATATTACAGTGCCCGATATTACAGTGCCCGATATTACAGTGCCGGATATTACAGTGCTGGATATTACAGTGCCGGATATTACAGTGCCGGATATTACACTGCTGGATAGTACAGTGCCGGATATTACAGTGTGGGATATTACAGTGCCCGATATTACAGTTTTGGATATTACAGTGCTGGATATTACAGTGTTGGATATTAGTGTTGGATGTTGCACTGTTGAATATTAGTGCCGGATATTGCAGTGTTGGATATTACAGTGCCGGATATTATTGTGCCGGATAATACCGTGCAGAATATTACAGTGCATGATATTACAGTGATGGATCTTACAGTGCTGGATATTACAGTGCCGGATATTACAGTGCCAGATATTACAGTGCCGGATATTAGTGCTGGATATTACAGTGCCGGATATTACAGTGCCGGATATTACAGTGCCTGATATTACAGTGCCCAATATTATAGTGCTGGATATTACAGCATTGGATATTACTGTGCCGGATACTACAGTGTTGGATTTTACAGTGCCGGATATTACAGTGCCGGATATTACAGTGCCGGATATTACAGTGCCGGATAATACGGTGTTGCATATTACAGTGCTGGATAATACTGTGTTGGATATTACAATGTTGGATATTGCAGTGCTGGATATTACAGTGCCGGATATTACTCTGCCGGATATTACAGTGCTGGATATTACAGTGCTGGATATTACAGTGTTGGATATTACACTGCTGGATATTACAGTGCCGGATATTACAGTGCCGGATATTACAGTGCCGGATATTACAGTGCCGGATAATACAAAGCTGGATAACACAGTGATGGATATTACAGTGTTGGATAATACAGTGCTGGATGTTACAGCATTGGGTGTTACAGTGTTGGGTATTACAGTGTTGGATAGTAAAGTGATGGAATTACAGTGATGGATATTACACTGCCGGATATTACAGTGTTGGATACTACAGTGCTGGATATTACAGTGTTCGATAGTACAATGCTGGATATTACAGTGCTGGATATTACAGTGCTGGATATTACAATGCTGGATATTACAGTGCCGGATATTACAGTGCTGGATATTACAGTGCCGGATATTACAATGTTGGATATTACAGTGTTGGATATTACTCTGCCGGATATTACAGTGCTGGATATTACATTGCTGGATATTACAGTGTTGGATATTACAGTGCTGGATATTACAGTGCCAGATATTACAGTGCCGGATATTACACTGCTGGATAGTACAGTGCCGGATATTACAGTGCCCGATATTACAGTACCCGATATTACAGTTTTGGATATTAGTGTTGGATGTTGCACTGTTGAATATTAGTGCTGGATATTGCAGTGTTGGATATTGCAGTGTTGGATATTGCAGTGTTGTATATTACAGTGCCGGATATTACAGTGCCGGATATTACAGTGCAAGATATTACAGTGCATGATATTACAGTGATGGATCTTACAGTGCTGGATATTACAGTGCCGGATATTACAGTGCCAGATATTACAGTGCCAGATATTGCAGTGCCGGATATTGCAGTGCCGGATATTACAGTGCCTGATATTACAGTGCCCAATATTATAGTGTTGGATATTACAGCGTTGGATACTACAGTGCCGGATATTACAGTGCCGGATATTACAGTGCCGGATATTACAATGATGGATCTTAGTGCTGGATATTACAGTGCCGGATATTACAGTGCCGGATATTACAGTGCTGGATATTACAGTGCCGGATATTACAGTGCTGGATATAACAGTGCCGGACATTACAGTGCCGGATATGACAGTGTTGCAAATTACTGTGCCAGATATTGCAGTGTTGGGTATTGCAGTGTTGTATATTGCAGTGTTGGATATTACAGTGCCGGATAGTACAGTGTTGGATTTTACAGTGCCGGATAATACAGTGTTGCATATTACAGTGCTGGATATTACAGTGTTGGATATTACACTGCCGAATATTACAGTGCTGGATATTACAGTGCTGGATATTACAGTGTTGGATATTACAATGTTGGATATTACAGGGTTGGATATTACAATGTTGGATATTACAGTGCTGGATATTACAGTGCCGGATATTACATGCCGGATATTACATTGCCGGATAATACAGTGTTGCATATTACAGTGCTGGATATTACAGTGTTGGATATTACACTGCCGGATATTACAGTGTTGGATATTACAGTGCTGGATATTACATTGCTGGATATTACAGTGCCGGATATTACAATGTTGGATATTACAGTGCCGGATATTACAATGTTGGATATTGCAGTGCTGGATATTACAGTGCCAGATATTACAGTGCCGGATATTACAGTGCCGGATATTACAGTGCTGGATATTACAGTATTGGATATTACACTGCCGGATATTACAGTGCCGGATATTACAGTGCCGGATATTACAGTGCTGGATATTACAGTGTTGGATATTACACTGCCGGATATTACAGTGCCGGATATTACAGTGCCGGATAGTACAGTGCCGGATATTACAGTACCGGATAATACAATGCTGGATAACACAGTGATGGATATTACAGTGTTGGATAATACAGTGCTAGATATTACAGCGTTGGGTATTACAGTGTTGGATATTAAAGTGATGGATATTACAGTGATGGATATTACACTGCCGGATATTGCAGTGTTGGATACTAGAGTGCTGGATATTACAGAGTTCGATAGTACAATGCTGGATATTACAGTGCTGGATATTACAGTGCTGGATATTACAATGCTGGATATTACAGTGCCGGATATTACAGTGCCGGATATTACAGTGCCTGATATTACAGTGTTGGATATTACAGTGCTGGATATTACAGTGCTGGATATTACAGTGTTGGATATTACATTGCCGGATATTACAGTGTTGGATATTAGTGTTGGATGTTGCACTGTTGAATATTTTGCCAGATATTGCAATGTTGGATATTGCAGTGTTGGATATTGCAGTGTTGGATATTACAGTGCCGGATATTATAGTGCCGGATATTACAATGATGGATCTTAGTGCTGGATATTACAGTGCCGGATATTACAGTGCTGGATATTACAGTGCCGGATATTACAGTACCCGATATTACAGTGCCTGATATTACAGTGCCGGATAATACAGTGCTGGATAACACAGTGATGAATATTACAGTGTTGGATAATACAGTGCTGGATATTACAGCGTTGGGTATTACAGTTTTGGGAATTACAGTGTTGGATATTACAGTGATGGATATTACACTGCCGGATATTACAGTGTTGGATACTACAGTGCTGGATATTACAGAGTTGGATATTACAGTGCTGGATATTACAGTGTTGGATATTACACTGCCGGATATTACACTGCCGGATATTACAGTGCCGGATATTACAGTGCCAGATATTACAGTGCCAGATATTACAGTGTTGGATATTACATTGTTGGAAATTACAGCATTGGATATTAAAGGGCCGAATATTAATGTTTGATATTACAGTGCCGGATATTACAGTGCCGGATATTACATTGATGGATATTACAGTGATGGATATTACAGTGTTGGATATTACAGTGCTGGATATTAGAGTGCCGGATATTACAGTGTTCGATATTACAGTGTTGGATATTACACTATTCGATATTACAGTGCTGGATATTACACTGTTGGATATTACAGTGCTGGATTAAGAGTGCCGGAATTAACATTGCTGAATATTATAGTGCCGGATATTAGTGTTGGATATTGCAGTGCCGAATACTACAGTGCTGGATATTACAGTGCTGGATATTACAAATGTTGGATATTACAGTGCGGAATATCAAAGTGCTGGATATTACAGTGTTGGATATTACAGTGCTGGATATTACAGTGTTGGATATTACAGTGTTGGATATTACAGTGCTGGATATTACAGTGTTGGATATTAAAGTGCTGGACATTACAGTGCTAGCTATTACAGTGCCGGATATTACAGAGTTGGATATTACAGTGTTGGATATTAACAGTGTTGGATATTACAGTGTTGGACATTACAATGTTGGTTATTACAGTGCTGGATATTACAGTGCTGGATATTACAGTGTTGGATATTACAGTGCTGGATATTGCAGTGCTGGATATTACAGTGTTGGATATTACATTGCCGGATATTACAGTGTTGGATATTATAGTGCCGGATATTACAGTGTTCGATATTACAGTGCTGGATATTACAGTGTTGGATATTACACTGTTGGATATTACAGTGCTGGATTAAGAGTGCCGGAATTAACATTGCTGAATATTATAGTGCCGGATATTAGTGTTGGATATTGCAGTGCCGAATACTACAGTGCTGGATATTACAGTGCTGGATATTACAAATGTTGGATATTACAGTGTGGAATATCAAAGTGCTGGATATTACAGTGTTGGATATTACAGTGCTGGATATTACAGTGTTGGATATTACAGTGCCGGATATTACAGTGTTGGATATTACAGTGTTGGATATTAACAGTGTTGGATATTACAGTGTTGGACATTACAATGTTGGTTATTACAGTGCTGGATATTACAGTGCTGGATAATACAGTGTTGGATATTACAGTGCTGGATATTGCAGTGCTGGATATTACAGTGTTGGATATTACATTGCCGGATATTACAGTGTTGGATATTAGTGTTGGATGTTGCACTGTTGAATATTAGTGCCGGATATTGCAATGTTGGATATTGCAGTGTTGGATATTGCAGTGTTGGATATTACAGTGCCGGATATTACAGTGCCGGATATTAAAGTGCCAGATATTACAGTGCCGGATATTACAGTGCCAGATAATACAGTGTTGGATATTACAGTGCAGGATATTACACTGCATGATATTACAGTGATGGATCTTACAGTGCTGGATATTACAGTGCCGGATATTACAGTGCCGGATATTACAGTGCCGGATATTACAGTGCTGGATATTACAGTGATGATCTTAGTGCTGGATATTACAGTGACGGATATTACAGTGCCGGATATTACAGTGCCCGATATTACAGTGCCCGATATTACAGTGTTGGATATTACTGTGCTGGATATTGCAGTGTTGGATATTGCAGTGTTGAATATTGCAGTGTTGGATATTACAGTGCCGGATAGTACAGTGTTGGATTTTACAGTGCCGGATATTACAGTGTTGGATATTACAGTCCTGGATATTACAGTGTTGGATCTTACAATGTTGGATATTACAGTGCTGGATATTACAGTGCCGGATATTACACTGCCGGATATTACACTGCCGGATATTACACTGTTGGATAATACAGTACTGGATAGTACAATGCTGGATATTACAGTGCCGGATATTACAGGGCTGGATATTACAGGGCTCGATATTACAGTGCTGGATATTACAGTGCTGGATATTACACTGATGGATATTACAGTGTTGGATATTACACTGCCGGATATTACACTGCCGGATATTACAGTGCCGGATATTACAGTGCTGGATATTACAGTGTTGGATATTACATTGTTGGATATTACAGCGTTGGATATTAAAGGGCCGAATATTAATGTTGGATATTACAGTGCAAGATATTACAGTGCCGGATATTACATTGATGGATATTACAGTGATGGATATTACAGTGTTGGATATTACAGTGTTGGATATTAGAGTGCTGGATATTACAGTGTTCGATATTACAGTGCTGGATATTACAGTGTTGGATATTACACTATTCGATATTACAGTGCTGGATATTACACTGTTTGAAATTACAGTGCTGGATATGAGAGTTACCGGAATTAACATTGCTGAATATTATAGTGCCGGATATTAGTGTTGGATATTGCAGTGCCGAATACTACAGTGCTGGATATTACAGTGCTGGATATTACAAATGTTGGATATTACAGTGTGGAATATCAAAGTGCTGGATATTACAGTGTTGGATATTACAGTGTTGGATATTACAGTGCTGGATATTACAGTGTTGGATATTAAAGTGTTGGATATTACAGTGCCGGATATTACAGTGTTGGATATTACAGTGTTGGATATTACTGTGCCGCATATTGCAGTGTTGGATATTGCGGTGTTGGATATTGCAGTGCAAGATATTACAGTGTTGGATTTTACAGTGCTGGATATTACAGTGCCGGATATTACAGTGTTGGATATTACAATGTTGGATATTGCAATGTTGGATATTGCAGTGTTGGATATTACAGTGCCAGATATTACAGTGTTGCATATTACAGTGCTGGATATTACAGTGTTAGATATTACACTGTTCAATATTACAGTGCTGGTTATTACAGTGCTGGATATTACAGTGCTGGATATTAAAGTGTTGGATATTACAGTGTTGGATATTACAGCATTGGGTATTACAGTGTTCAGAATTGCAGTGTTTGATATTACAGTGATGGATATTACAGTGATGGATATTACACTGCCGGATATTACAGTGTTGGATACTACAGTGCTGGATATTACAGAGTTGGATATTACAGTGCTGGATATTACAGTGTTGGATATTACACTGCCGGATATTACACTGCCGGATATTACAGTGCCGGATATTACAGTGCCAGATATTACAGTGCTGGATATTACAGTGTTGGATATTACATTGTTGGATATTACAGTGCTGGATATTACAGTGTTGGATATTAAAGTGTTGGATATTACAGTGCCGGATATTACAGTGTTGGATATTACAGTGTTGGATATTACTGTGCCGCATATTGCAGTGCTGGATATTACAGTGTTGGATATTACACTGCCGGATATTACACTGCCGGATATTACAGTGCCGGATATTACAGTGCCAGATATTACAGTGCTGGATATTACAGTGTTGGATATTACATTGTTGGATAATACAGCATTGGATATTAAAGGGCCGAATATTAATGTTGGATATTACAGTGCCGGATATTACAGTGCCGGATATTACATTGATGGATATTACAGTGTTGGATATTACAGTGTTGGATATTACAGTGCTGGATATTACACTATTCGATATTACAGTGCTGGATATTACAGTGTTGGATATTACAGTGTTGGATATGAGAGTGCCGGAATTAACATTGCTGAATATTATAGTGCCCGATATTAGTGTTGGATATTGCAGTGTCGAATACTACAGTGCTGGATATTACAGTGCAGGATATTACAAATGTTGGATATTACAGTGCGGAATATCAAAGTGCTGGATATTACAGCGTTGGATATTACAATGCTAGATATTACAGTGTTGGATATTACAGTGTTGGATATTACAGTGCTGGATATTACAGTGTTGGATATTAAAGTGCTGGATATTACAGTGCTAGCTATTACAGTGCCGGATATTACAGAGTTGGATATTACAGTGTTGGATATTAACAGTGTTGGATATTACAGTGTTGGATATTACAATGTTGGTTATTACAGTGCTGGATATTACAGTGCTGGATATTACAGTGCTGGATATTACAGTGCTGGATATTTCAGTGCCGGATATTACACTGCCGGATATTACAGTGTTGGATATTACAGTCCCGGATGTTACAGGGCTGGATAATACAGTGCTGGATATTACAGTGCTGGATATTACAGTGCTGGATATTACAATGTTGGTTATTACAGTGGCGGATATTACAGTGGCGGATATTACAGTGCTGGATATTACAGTGTTGGATATTACAGTGCTGGATAACACAGTGCTGGATAATACAGTGCTGGATAATACAGTGCTGGATATTACAGTGCCGGATATTACAGTGCCGGATATTACAGTGATGGATCTTACAGTGATGGATATTACAGTGCTCTATATTACAGTGCCAGATATTATAGTGCCGGATATTACAGTGCCGGATATTACAGTGCTCGCTATTACAGTGCCGGATATTACAATGCCGGATATTACAATGTTGGATATTACAGTGCCGGATATTAAAGTGCCCGATCTTACAGTGCCCGATATTACAGTGCTGGATATTACAGTGCTGGATATTACAGTGTTGGATATTACAGTGTTGGATATTACAGTATTGGATATTAGTGTTGGATATTAGTGTTGGATGTTGCACTGTTGAATATTAGTGCCGGTTATTACAGTGCCGTATATTACAGTTCCATATATTACAGAGTAGGATATTAGTGTTGGATATTACAGTGTTGGATATTACTGTGCCGGATATTACAGTGTTGGATATTACAGTGTTGGATATTACTGTGCCGGATATTACAGTGTTGGGTATTACAGTGTTGGATGTTACAGTGCTGGATAACAGAGTGCTGGATATTACAGTGCCGGATATTACAGTGCCGGATATTACAGTGCCGGATATTACAGTGCCGGATATTACAGTGATGGATCTTACAGTGATGTATCTTACAGTGATGGATATTACAGTGCTCAATATTACAGTGCCGGATATTACAGTGCCGGATGTTACAGTGTTGGATATTACAGTGCTGGATATTACAGTGCCGGATATTACAGTGCCTGATATTACAGTGCCCGATATTACAGTGTTGGATATTACAGTGTTGGATGTTACAGTGTTGGATATTACTGTGCCGGATATTACAGTGTTGGGTATTACAGTGTTGGATGTTACAGTGCTGGATAACACAGTGCTCGATATTACAGTGCCGGATATTACAGTGCCGGATATTACAGTGCCGGATATTACAGTGCCGGATATTACAGTGATGGATCTTACAGTGATGTATCTTACAGTGATGGATATTACAGTGCTCAATATTACAGTGCCGGATATTACAGTGCCGGATGTTACAGTGTTGGATATTACAGTGCTGGATATTACAGTGCCGGATATTACAGTGCCTGATATTACAGTGCCCGATATTACAGTGTTGGATATTACAGTGTTGGATGTTACAGTGCTGGATAACACAGTGCTGGATATTACAGTGCCGGATATTACAGTGCCGGATATTACAGTGCCAGATAATACAGTGCCGGATATTACAGTGATGGATCTTACAGTGATGTATCTTACAGTGATGGATATTACAGTGCTCGATATTACAGTGCCGGATATTACAGTGCCGGATGTTACAGTGTTGGATATTACAGTGCTGGATATTACAGTGCCGGATATTACAGTGTCGGATATTACAGTGCCCGATATTACAGTGTTGGATATTACAGTGTTGGATATTAGTGTTGGATGTTGCACTGTTGAATATTAGTGCCGGTTATTACAGTGCCGTATATTACAGTGCCATATATTACAGTGTAGGATATTAGTGTTGGATATTACAGTGTTGGATATTACTATGCCGGATATTACTGTGCCGGATATTACAGTGTTGGATATTACAGTGACGGATATTACAGTGTAGGATATTACAGTGTAGGATATTACAGTGCTGGCTATTACAGTGATGGATCTTACAGTGATGTATCTTACAGTGATGGATATTACAGTGCTCGATATTACAGTGCCGGATATTACAGTGCTCGATATTACAGTGCTCGATATTACAGTGCCGGATATTACAGTGTTGGATATTACAGTGCTTGATTTTACAGTGCTGGATATTACAGTGCCCGATATTACAGTGTTGGATATTACAGTGTTGGATATTAGTGTTGGATGTTGCACTGTTGAATATTAGTACCGGTTATTACAGTGCCGTATATTACAGTGCCGAATATTACAGTGTTGGATATTACAGTGTAGGATATTAGTGTTGGATATTACAGTGTTGGATATTACTGTGCCGGATATTATAGTGTTGGATATTACAGTGACGGATATTACAGTGTAGGATATTACTGTGCCGGATAGTGCAATGTTGGATATTGCAGTGTTGGATATTGCAGTGTTGGATATTACAGTGCTGGATATTACAGTGCTGGATATTACAGTGTTGGATATTACAGTGGGGGATGTTACAGTGCCGGATATTACAGTGCCGGATATTACAGTGCCTGATATTACAGTCTTGGATATTACAGTGCTGGATATTACAGTGCCGGATATTACAGTGCTGGATATTACAGTGTTGGATATTACAGTGTTGGATATTAGTGTTGGATATTAGTGTTGGATGTTGCACTGTTGAATATTAGTGCCGGTTATTACAGTGCCGTATATTACTGTGCCGGATATTACTGTGCCGGATATTACAGTGACGGATATTACAGTGTTGGATATTACAGTGTAGGATATTACAGTGTAGGATATTAGTGTTGGATATTACAGTGTTGGATATTACTCTGCCGGATATTACAGTGTTGAATATTATAGTGTTGGATATTACAGTGTAGGATATTAGTGTTGGATATTACAGTGTTGGATATTACTGTGCCGGATATTACAGTGTTGGATATTACAGTGTTGGATATTACTGTGCCGGATATTACAGTGTTGGATATTACAGTGATGGATATTACAGTGCTCGATATTACAGTGCCGGATATTACAGTGCCGGATATTACAGTGTTGGATATTACAGTGCTGGATATTACAGTGCCCGATATTACAGTCTTGGATATTACAGTGTTGGATATTACAGTGTTGGATATTACAGTGTTGGGTATTACTGTGCCGGATATTACAGTGTTGGATGTTACAGTGTTGGATATTAAAGTACTGGATAACACAGTGCTGGATAACACAGTGCTGGATATTACAGTGCTCGATATTACAGTGATAGATCTTACAGTGATGGATCTTACAGTGCCGGATATTACAGTGATAGATCTTACAGTGATGGATCTTACAGTGATGGATCTTACAGTGATGGATATTACAGTGCTCGATATTACAGTGCCGGATATTACAGTGCCGGATATTACAGTGCCGGATATTACAGTGCTGGATATTACAGTGCCGGATATTACAGTGCTGGATATTACAGTGTTGGATATTACAGTGTTGGATATTACAGTGCTGGATATTACAGTGAATGATATTACAGTGTCCGATATTACAGTGCCCGATATTACAGTCTTGGATATTACAGTGTTGGATATTAGTGTTGGATGTTGCACTGTTGAATATTAGTGCCGGTTATTACAGTGCTGTATATTACAGTGCCCGATATTACAGTGTTGGATATTACAGTGTTGGATATTACAGTGTAGGATATTACTGTGCCGGATATTACAGTGTTGGATATTACAGTGCTGGATAACACAATGCAGGATAACACAGTGCTGGATATTACAGTGGCGGATATTACAGTGCTGAATATTACAGTGCTGGATATTACAGTGATAGATCTTACAGTGATGGATCTTACAGTGATGGATCTTACAGTGATGGATATTACAGTGCTTGATATTACAGTGCCGGATATTACAGTGCCGGATATTACACTGCTCGATATTACAGTGCCGGATATTACAGTGCCGCATATTACAGTGTTGGATATTAAAGTGCTGGATATTACAGTGCCCGATATTACAGTGCCCGAAATTACAGTGCCCGATATTACAGTCTTGGAAATTACAGTGTTGGATATTTCAGTGTTGGATATTACAGTGTTGGATATTACAGTGTTGGATATTACATGCGGGATATTACAGTGCCGGATATTACAGTGATAGATCTTACAGTGATGGATCTTACAGTGATGGATATTACAGTGCTCGATATTACAGTGCCGGATATTACAGTGCCGGATATTACAGTGCTCGATATTACAGTGCCGGATATTACAGTGCTGGATATTACAGTGTTGGATATTACAGTGCCTGATATTACAGTGCCCGATATTACAGTCTTGGATATTACAGTGTTGGATATTACAGTGTTGGATATTACAGTGTTGGATATTACTGTGCCGGATATTACAGTGTTGGATGTTACAGTGTTGGATATTAAAGTACTGGATAACACAGTGCTGGATAACACAGTGCTGGATAACACAGTGCTGGATATTACAGTGCTCGATATTACAGTGATAGATCTTACAGTGATGGATCTTACACTGATGGATATTACAGTGCTCGATATTACAGTGCCGGAAATTACAGTGCCGGATATTACAGTGATAGATCTTACAGTGATGGATCTTACAGTGATGGATCTTACAGTGATGGATATTACAGTGCTCGATATTACAGTGCCGGATATTACAATGCTGCATATTACAGTGCTCGATATTACAGTGCTTGATATTACAGTGCCGGATATTACAGTGCCGGATATTACAGTGCCCGATATTACAGTGCCCGATATTACAGTCTTGGATATTACAGTGTTGGATATTACAGTGTTGGATATTAGTGTTGGATGTTGCACTGTTGAATATTAGTGCCGGTTATTACAGTGCCGTATATTACAGTGCCGGATATTACAGTGTTGGATATTACAGTGTTGGATATTACAGTGTAGGATATTAGTGTTGGATATTACAGTGTTGGATATTACTGTGCCGGATATTACAGTGTTGGATATTACAGCGTTGGATATTACTGTGCCGGATATTACAGTGTTGGATATTACAGTGCTGGATAACACAATGCTGGATATTACAGTGCCCGATATTACAGTGCCCGATATTACAGTCTTGGATATTACAGTGTTGGATATTACAGTGTTGGATATTAGTGTTGGATGTTGCACTGTTGAATATTAGTGCCGGTTATTACAGTGCCGTATATTACAGTGCCGGATATTACAGTGTTGGATATTACAGTGTTGGATATTACAGTGTAGGATATTAGTGTTGGATATTACAGTGTTGGATATTACAGTTTTGGATATTACAGTGTAGGATATTAGTGTTGGATATTACAGTGTTGGATATTACAGTGTTGGATATTACAGTCTTGGATATTACAGTGTTGGATATTGCAGTGCTGGATAACACAATGCAGGATAACACAGTGCTGGATATTACAGTGCCGGATATTACAGTGCCGGATATTACAGTGATGGATCTTACAGTGATGGATCTTACAGTGATGGATCTTACAGTGATGGATATTACAGTGCTTGATATTACAGTGCCGGATATTACAGTGCCGGATATTACAGTGCTCGATATTACAGTGCCGGATATTACAGTGCCGCATATTACAGTGTTGGATATTAAAGTGCTGGATATTACAGTGCCCGATATTACAGTGCCCGATATTACAGTCTTGGAAATTACAGTGTTGGATATTACAGTGTTGGATATTACAGTGTTGGATATTACATGCGGGATATTACAGTGCGGGATATTACAGTGATAGATCTTACAGTGATGGATCTTACAGTGATGGATCTTACAGTGATGGATCTTACAGTGATGGATATTACAGTGCTCGATATTACAGTGCCGGATATTACAGTGCCGGATATTACAGTGCTCGATATTACAGTGCCGGATATTACAGTGCTGGATATTACAGTGTTGGATATTACAGTGCTGGATATTACAGTGCCCGATATTACAGTGCCCGATATTACAGTCTTGGATATTACAGTGTTGGATATTACAGTGTTGGATATTACTGTGCCGGATATTACAGTGTTGGATGTTACAGTGTTGGATATTAAAGTACTGGATAACACAGTGCTGGATAACACAGTGCTGGATATTACAGTGCTCGATATTACAGTGATAGATCTTACAGTGCTGGATCTTACAGTGATGGATATTACAGTGCTCGATATTACAGTGCCGGAAATTACAGTGCCGGATATTACAGTGATAGATCTTACAGTGATGGATCTTACAGTGATGGATCTTACAGTGATGGATATTACAGTGCTCGATATTACAGTGCCGGATATTACAGTGCTGCATATTACAGTGCTCGATATTACAGTGCTTGATATTACAGTGCCGGATATTACAGTGCCGGATATTACAGTGCCGGATATTACAGTGCCCGATATTACAGTCTTGGATATTACAGTGTTGGATATTACAGTGTTGGATATTAGTGTTGGATGTTGCACTGTTGAATATTAGTGCCGGTTATTACAGTGCCGTATATTACAGTGCCGGATATTACAGTGTTGGATATTACAGTGTTGGATATTAGTGTTGGATATTACAGTGTTGGATATTACTGTGCCGGATATTACAGTGTTGGATATTACAGTGTTGGATATTACTGTGCCGGATATTACAGTGTTGGATATTACAGTGCTGGATAACACAATGCTGGATAACACAGTGCTGGATATTACAGTGCCGGATATTGCAGTGCCGGATATTACAGTGCCGGATATTACAGTGATAGATCTTACAGTGATGGATCTTACAGTGATGGATCTTACAGTGATGGATATTACAGTGCTTGATATTACAGTGCCGGATAGTACAGTGCTCGATATTACAGTGCCGGATATTACAGTGCCGGATATTACAGTGTTGGATATTACAGTGCTGGATATTACAGTGCCCAATATTACAGTGCCCGATATTACAGTGCCCGATATTACAGTCTTGGATATTACAGTGTTGGATATTGCAGTGTTGGATATTACAGTGTTGGATATTACAGTGTTGGATATTACTGTGCCGGATATTACAGTGTTGGATATTACAGTGTTGGATATTGCAGTGCTGGATATTACAGTGCCCGATATTACAGTGCCCGATATTACAGTGCCCGATATTACAGTCTTGGATATTACAGTGTTGGATATTGCAGTGTCGGATATTACAGTGTTGGATATTACAGTGCTGGATAACACAATGCAGGATAACACAGTGTTGGATATTACAGTGCCGGATATTACAGTGCCGGATATTACAGTGCCAAATATTACAGTGATAGATCTTACAGTGATGGATCTTACAGTGATGGATCTTACAGTGATGGATATTACAGTGCTTGATATTACAGTGCCGGATATTACAGTGCCGGATATTACAGTGCTCGATATTACAGTGCCGGATATTACAGTGCAGGATATTACAGTGTTGGATATTACAGTGCTGGATATTACAGTGCCCGATATTACAGTCTTGGATATTACAGTGTTGGATATTACAGTGTTGGATATTACAGTGTTGGGTATTACTGTGCCGGATATTACAGTGTTGGATGTTACAGTGTTGGATATTAAAGTACTGGATAACACAGTGCTGGATAACACAGTGCTGGATATTACAGTGCTCGATATTACAGTGATAGATCTTACAGTGATGGATCTTACAGTGCCGGATATTACAGTGATAGATCTTACAGTGATGGATCTTACAGTGATGGATCTTACAGTGATGGATATTACAGTGCTCGATATTACAGTGCCGGATATTACAGTGCCGGATATTACAGTGCCGGATATTACAGTGCTGGATATTACAGTGCCGGATATTACAGTGCTGGATATTACAGTGTTGGATATTACAGTGTTGGATATTACAGTGCTGGATATTACAGTGAATGATATTACAGTGTCCGATATTACAGTGCCCGATATTACAGTCTTGGATATTACAGTGTTGGATATTAGTGTTGGATGTTGCACTGTTGAATATTAGTGCCGGTTATTACAGTGCTGTATATTACAGTGCCCGATATTACAGTGTTGGATATTACAGTGTTGGATATTACAGTGTAGGATATTACTGTGCCGGATATTACAGTGTTGGATATTACAGTGCTGGATAACACAATGCAGGATAACACAGTGCTGGATATTACAGTGGCGGATATTACAGTGCTGAATATTACAGTGCTGGATATTACAGTGATAGATCTTACAGTGATGGATCTTACAGTGATGGATCTTACAGTGATGGATATTACAGTGCTTGATATTACAGTGCCGGATATTACAGTGCCGGATATTACACTGCTCGATATTACAGTGCCGGATATTACAGTGCCGCATATTACAGTGTTGGATATTAAAGTGCTGGATATTACAGTGCCCGATATTACAGTGCCCGATATTACAGTGCCCGATATTACAGTCTTGGAAATTACAGTGTTGGATATTTCAGTGTTGGATATTACAGTGTTGGATATTACAGTGTTGGATATTACATGCGGGATATTACAGTGCCGGATATTACAGTGATAGATCTTACAGTGATGGATCTTACAGTGATGGATATTACAGTGCTCGATATTACAGTGCCGGATATTACAGTGCCGGATATTACAGTGCTCGATATTACAGTGCCGGATATTACAGTGCTGGATATTACAGTGTTGGATATTACAGTGCCTGATATTACAGTGCCCGATATTACAGTCTTGGATATTACAGTGTTGGATATTACAGTGTTGGATATTACAGTGTTGGATATTACTGTGCCGGATATTACAGTGTTGGATGTTACAGTGTTGGATATTAAAGTACTGGATAACACAGTGCTGGATAACACAGTGCTGGATAACACAGTGCTGGATATTACAGTGCTCGATATTACAGTGATAGATCTTACAGTGATGGATCTTACACTGATGGATATTACAGTGCTCGATATTACAGTGCCGGAAATTACAGTGCCGGATATTACAGTGATAGATCTTACAGTGATGGATCTTACAGTGATGGATCTTACAGTGATGGATATTACAGTGATGGATATTACAGTGCCGGATATTACAATGCTGCATATTACAGTGCTCGATATTACAGTGCTTGATATTACAGTGCCGGATATTACAGTGCCGGATATTACAGTGCCCGATATTACAGTGCCCGATATTACAGTCTTGGATATTACAGTGTTGGATATTACAGTGTTGGATATTAGTGTTGGATGTTGCACTGTTGAATATTAGTGCCGGTTATTACAGTGCCGTATATTACAGTGCCGGATATTACAGTGTTGGATATTACAGTGTTGGATATTACAGTGTAGGATATTAGTGTTGGATATTACAGTGTTGGATATTAGTGTTGGATATTACAGTGTTGGATATTACTGTGCCGGATATTACAGTGTTGGATATTACAGCGTTGGATATTACTGTGCCGGATATTACAGTGTTGGATATTACAGTGCTGGATAACACAATGCTGGATATTACAGTGCCCGATATTACAGTGCCCGATATTACAGTCTTGGATATTACAGTGTTGGATATTACAGTGTTGGATATTAGTGTTGGATGTTACACTGTTGAATATTAGTGCCGGTTATTACAGTGCTGTATATTACAGTGCCGGATATTACAGTGTTGGATATTACAGTTTTGGATATTACAGTGTAGGATATTAGTGTTGGATATTACAGTGTTGGATATTACAGTGTTGGATATTACAGTCTTGGATATGACAGTGTTGGATATTGCAGTGCTGGATAACACAATGCAGGATAACACAGTGCTGGATATTACAGTGCCGGATATTACAGTGCCGGATATTACAGTGATGGATCTTACAGTGATGGATCTTACAGTGATGGATCTTACAGTGATGGATATTACAGTGCTTGATATTACAGTGCCGGATATTACAGTGCCGGATATTACAGTGCTCGATATTACAGTGCCGGATATTACAGTGCCGCATATTACAGTGTTGGATATTAAAGTGCTGGATATTACAGTGCCCGATATTACAGTGCCCGATATTACAGTCTTGGAAATTACAGTGTTGGATATTACAGTGTTGGATATTACAGTGTTGGATATTACATGCGGGATATTACAGTGCGGGATATTACAGTGATAGATCTTACAGTGATGGATCTTACAGTGATGGATCTTACAGTGATGGATATTACAGTGCTCGATATTACAGTGCCGGATATTACAGTGCCGGATATTACAGTGCTCGATATTACAGTGCCGGATATTACAGTGCTGGATATTACAATGTTGGATATTACAGTGCTGGATATTACAGTGCCCGATATTACAGTGCCCGATATTACAGTCTTGGATATTACAGTGTTGGATATTACAGTGTTGGATATTACTGTGCCGGATATTACAGTGTTGGATGTTACAGTGTTGGATATTAAAGTACTGGATAACACAGTGCTGGATAACACAGTGCTGGATATTACAGTGCTCGATATTACAGTGATAGATCTTACAGTGCTGGATCTTACAGTGATGGATATTACAGTGCTCGATATTACAGTGCCGGAAATTACAGTGCCGGATATTACAGTGATAGATCTTACAGTGATGGATCTTACAGTGATGGATCTTACAGTGATGGATATTACAGTGCTCGATATTACAGTGCCGGATATTACAGTGCTGCATATTACAGTGCTCGATATTACAGTGCTTGATATTACAGTGCCGGATATTACAGTGCCGGATATTACAGTGCCCGATATTACAGTGCCCGATATTACAGTCTTGGATATTACAGTGTTGGATATTACAGTGTTGGATATTAGTGTTGGATGTTGCACTGTTGAATATTAGTGCCGGTTATTACAGTGCCATATATTACAGTGCCGGATATTACAGTGTTGGATATTACAGTGTTGGATATTAGTGTTGGATATTACAGTGTTGGATATTACTGTGCCGGATATTACAGTGTTGGATATTACAGTGTTGGATATTACTGTGCCGGATATTACAGTGTTGGATATTACAGTGCTGGATAACACAATGCTGGATAACACAGTGCTGGATATTACAGTGCCGGATATTGCAGTGCCGGATATTACAGTGCCGGATATTACAGTGATAGATCTTACAGTGATGGATCTTACAGTGATGGATCTTACAGTGATGGATATTACAGTGCTTGATATTACAGTGCCGGATAGTACAGTGCTCGATATTACAGTGCCGGATATTACAGTGCCGGATATTACAGTGTTGGATATTATAGTGCTGGATATTACAGTGCCCAATATTACAGTGCCCGATATTACAGTGCCCGATATTACAGTCTTGGATATTACAGTGTTGGATATTGCAGTGTTGGATATTACAGTGTTGGATATTACAGTGTTGGATATTACTGTGCCGGATATTACAGTGTTGGATATTACAGTGTTGGATATTGCAGTGCTGGATATTACAGTGCCCGATATTACAGTGCCCGATATTACAGTGCCCGATATTACAGTCTTGGATATTACAGTGTTGGATATTGCAGTGTCGGATATTACAGTGTTGGATATTACAGTGCTGGATAACACAATGCAGGATAACACAGTGTTGGATATTACAGTGCCGGATATTACAGTGCCGGATATTACAGTGCCAAATATTACAGTGATAGATCTTACAGTGATGGATCTTACAGTGATGGATCTTACAGTGATGGATATTACAGTGCTTGATATTACAGTGCCGGATATTACAGTGCCAGATATTACAGTGCTCGATATTACAGTGCCGGATATTACAGTGCAGGATATTACAGTGTTGGATATTACAGTGCTGGATATTACAGTGCTCGATATTACAGTGATAGATCTTACAGTGATGGATCTTACAGTGCCGGATATTACAGTGATAGATCTTACAGTGATGGATCTTACAGTGATGGATCTTACAGTGATGGATATTACAGTGCTCGATATTACAGTGCCGGATATTACAGTGCCGGATATTACAGTGCCGGATATTACAGTGCTGGATATTACAGTGCCGGATATTACAGTGCTGGATATTACAGTGTTGGATATTACAGTGTTGGATATTACAGTGCTGGATATTACAGTGAATGATATTACAGTGTCCGATATTACAGTGCCCGATATTACAGTCTTGGATATTACAGTGTTGGATATTAGTGTTGGATGTTGCACTGTTGAATATTAGTGCCGGTTATTACAGTGCTGTATATTACAGTGCCCGATATTACAGTGTTGGATATTACAGTGTTGGATATTACAGTGTAGGATATTACTGTGCCGGATATTACAGTGTTGGATATTACAGTGCTGGATAACACAATGCAGGATAACACAGTGCTGGATATTACAGTGGCGGATATTACAGTGCTGAATATTACAGTGCTGGATATTACAGTGATAGATCTTACAGTGATGGATCTTACAGTGATGGATCTTACAGTGATGGATATTACAGTGCTTGATATTACAGTGCCGGATATTACAGTGCCGGATATTACACTGCTCGATATTACAGTGCCGGATATTACAGTGCCGCATATTACAGTGTTGGATATTAAAGTGCTGGATATTACAGTGCCCGATATTACAGTGCCCGATATTACAGTGCCCGATATTACAGTCTTGGAAATGACAGTGTTGGATATTTCAGTGTTGGATATTACAGTGTTGGATATTACAGTGTTGGATATTACATGCGGGATATTACAGTGCCGGATATTACAGTGATAGATCTTACAGTGATGGATCTTACAGTGATGGATATTACAGTGCTCGATATTACAGTGCCGGATATTACAGTGCCGGATATTACAGTGCTCGATATTACAGTGCCGGATATTACAGTGCTGGATATTACAGTGTTGGATATTACAGTGCCTGATATTACAGTGCCCGATATTACAGTCTTGGATATTACAGTGTTGGATATTACAGTGTTGGATATTACAGTGTTGGATATTACTGTGCCGGATATTACAGTGTTGGATGTTACAGTGTTGGATATTAAAGTACTGGATAACACAGTGCTGGATAACACAGTGCTGGATAACACAGTGCTGGATAACACAGTGCTGGATATTACAGTGCTCGATATTACAGTGATAGATCTTACAGTGATGGATCTTACACTGATGGATATTACAGTGCTCGATATTACAGTGCCGGAAATTACAGTGCCGGATATTACAGTGATAGATCTTACAGTGATGGATCTTACAGTGATGGATCTTACAGTGATGGATATTACAGTGCTCGATATTACAGTGCCGGATATTACAATGCTGCATATTACAGTGCTCGATATTACAGTGCTTGATATTACAGTGCCGGATATTACAGTGCCGGATATTACAGTGCCCGATATTACAGTGCCCGATATTACAGTCTTGGATATTACAGTGTTGGATATTACAGTGTTGGATATTAGTGTTGGATGTTGCACTGTTGAATATTAGTGCCGGTTATTACAGTGCCGTATATTACAGTGCCGGATATTACAGTGTTGGATATTACAGTGTTGGATATTACAGTGTAGGATATTAGTGTTGGATATTACAGTGTTGGATATTACTGTGCCGGATATTACAGTGTTGGATATTACAGCGTTGGATATTACTGTGCCGGATATTACAGTGTTGGATATTACAGTGCTGGATAACACAATGCTGGATATTACAGTGCCCGATATTACAGTGCCCGATATTACAGTCTTGGATATTACAGTGTTGGATATTACAGTGTTGGATATTAGTGTTGGATGTTACACTGTTGAATATTAGTGCCGGTTATTACAGTGCTGTATATTACAGTGCCGGATATTACAGTGTTGGATATTACAGTTTTGGATATTACAGTGTAGGATATTAGTGTTGGATATTACAGTGTTGGATATTACAGTGTTGGATATTACAGTCTTGGATATGACAGTGTTGGATATTGCAGTGCTGGATAACACAATGCAGGATAACACAGTGCTGGATATTACAGTGCCGGATATTACAGTGCCGGATATTACAGTGATGGATCTTACAGTGATGGATCTTACAGTGATGGATCTTACAGTGATGGATATTACAGTGCTTGATATTACAGTGCCGGATATTACAGTGCCGGATATTACAGTGCTCGATATTACAGTGCCGGATATTACAGTGCCGCATATTACAGTGTTGGATATTAAAGTGCTGGATATTACAGTGCCCGATATTACAGTGCCCGATATTACAGTCTTGGAAATTACAGTGTTGGATATTACAGTGTTGGATATTACAGTGTTGGATATTACATGCGGGATATTACAGTGCGGGATATTACAGTGATAGATCTTACAGTGATGGATCTTACAGTGATGGATCTTACAGTGATGGATCTTACAGTGATGGATATTACAGTGCTCGATATTACAGTGCCGGATATTACAGTGCCGGATATTACAGTGCCCGATATTACAGTCTTGGAAATGACAGTGTTGGATATTTCAGTGTTGGATATTACAGTGTTGGATATTACAGTGTTGGATATTACATGCGGGATATTACAGTGCCGGATATTACAGTGATAGATCTTACAGTGATGGATCTTACAGTGATGGATATTACAGTGCTCGATATTACAGTGCCGGATATTACAGTGCCGGATATTACAGTGCTCGATATTACAGTGCCGGATATTACAGTGCTGGATATTACAGTGTTGGATATTACAGTGCCTGATATTACAGTGCCCGATATTACAGTCTTGGATATTACAGTGTTGGATATTACAGTGTTGGATATTACAGTGTTGGATATTACTGTGCCGGATATTACAGTGTTGGATGTTACAGTGTTGGATATTAAAGTACTGGATAACACAGTGCTGGATAACACAGTGCTGGATAACACAGTGCTGGATATTACAGTGCTCGATATTACAGTGATAGATCTTACAGTGATGGATCTTACACTGATGGATATTACAGTGCTCGATATTACAGTGCCGGAAATTACAGTGCCGGATATTACAGTGATAGATCTTACAGTGATGGATCTTACAGTGATGGATCTTACAGTGATGGATATTACAGTGCTCGATATTACAGTGCCGGATATTACAATGCTGCATATTACAGTGCTCGATATTACAGTGCTTGATATTACAGTGCCGGATATTACAGTGCCGGATATTACAGTGCCCGATATTACAGTGCCCGATATTACAGTCTTGGATATTACAGTGTTGGATATTACAGTGTTGGATATTAGTGTTGGATGTTGCACTGTTGAATATTAGTGCCGGTTATTACAGTGCCGTATATTACAGTGCCGGATATTACAGTGTTGGATATTACAGTGTTGGATATTACAGTGTAGGATATTAGTGTTGGATATTACAGTGTTGGATATTACTGTGCCGGATATTACAGTGTTGGATATTACAGCGTTGGATATTACTGTGCCGGATATTACAGTGTTGGATATTACAGTGCTGGATAACACAATGCTGGATATTACAGTGCCCGATATTACAGTGCCCGATATTACAGTCTTGGATATTACAGTGTTGGATATTACAGTGTTGGATATTAGTGTTGGATGTTACACTGTTGAATATTAGTGCCGGTTATTACAGTGCTGTATATTACAGTGCCGGATATTACAGTGTTGGATATTACAGTTTTGGATATTACAGTGTAGGATATTAGTGTTGGATATTACAGTGTTGGATATTACAGTGTTGGATATTACAGTCTTGGATATGACAGTGTTGGATATTGCAGTGCTGGATAACACAATGCAGGATAACACAGTGCTGGATATTACAGTGCCGGATATTACAGTGCCGGATATTACAGTGATGGATCTTACAGTGATGGATCTTACAGTGATGGATCTTACAGTGATGGATATTACAGTGCTTGATATTACAGTGCCGGATATTACAGTGCCGGATATTACAGTGCTCGATATTACAGTGCCGGATATTACAGTGCCGCATATTACAGTGTTGGATATTAAAGTGCTGGATATTACAGTGCCCGATATTACAGTGCCCGATATTACAGTCTTGGAAATTACAGTGTTGGATATTACAGTGTTGGATATTACAGTGTTGGATATTACATGCGGGATATTACAGTGCGGGATATTACAGTGATAGATCTTACAGTGATGGATCTTACAGTGATGGATCTTACAGTGATGGATATTACAGTGCTCGATATTACAGTGCCGGATATTACAGTGCCGGATATTACAGTGCTCGATATTACAGTGCCGGATATTACAGTGCTGGATATTACAGTGTTGGATATTACAGTGCTGGATATTACAGTGCCCGATATTACAGTGCCCGATATTACAGTCTTGGATATTACAGTGTTGGATATTACAGTGTTGGATATTACTGTGCCGGATATTACAGTGTTGGATGTTACAGTGTTGGATATTAAAGTACTGGATAACACAGTGCTGGATAACACAGTGCTGGATATTACAGTGCTCGATATTACAGTGATAGATCTTACAGTGCTGGATCTTACAGTGATGGATATTACAGTGCTCGATATTACAGTGCCGGAAATTACAGTGCCGGATATTACAGTGATAGATCTTACAGTGATGGATCTTACAGTGATGGATCTTACAGTGATGGATATTACAGTGCTCGATATTACAGTGCCGGATATTACAGTGCTGCATATTACAGTGCTCGATATTACAGTGCTTGATATTACAGTGCCGGATATTACAGTGCCGGATATTACAGTGCCCGATATTACAGTGCCCGATATTACAGTCTTGGATATTACAGTGTTGGATATTACAGTGTTGGATATTAGTGTTGGATGTTGCACTGTTGAATATTAGTGCCGGTTATTACAGTGCCGTATATTACAGTGCCGGATATTACAGTGTTGGATATTACTGTGTTGGATATTAGTGTTGGATATTACAGTGTTGGATATTACTGTGCCGGATATTACAGTGTTGGATATTACAGTGTTGGATATTACTGTGCCGGATATTACAGTGTTGGATATTACAGTGCTGGATAACACAATGCTGGATAACACAGTGCTGGATATTACAGTGCCGGATATTGCAGTGCCGGATATTACAGTGCCGGATATTACAGTGATAGATCTTACAGTGATGGATCTTACAGTGATGGATCTTACAGTGATGGATATTACAGTGCTTGATATTACAGTGCCGGATAGTACAGTGCTCGATATTACAGTGCCGGATATTACAGTGCCGGATATTACAGTGTTGGATATTACAGTGCTGGATATTACAGTGCCCAATATTACAGTGCCCGATATTACAGTGCCCGATATTACAGTCTTGGATATTACAGTGTTGGATATTGCAGTGTTGGATATTACAGTGTTGGATATTACAGTGTTGGATATTACTGTGCCGGATATTACAGTGTTGGATATTACAGTGTTGGATATTGCAGTGCTGGATATTACAGTGCCCGATATTACAGTGCCCGATATTACAGTGCCCGATATTACAGTCTTGGATATTACAGTGTTGGATATTGCAGTGTCGGATATTACAGTGTTGGATATTACAGTGCTGGATAACACAATGCAGGATAACACAGTGTTGGATATTACAGTGCCGGATATTACAGTGCCGGATATTACAGTGCCAAATATTACAGTGATAGATCTTACAGTGATGGATCTTACAGTGATGGATCTTACAGTGATGGATATTACAGTGCTTGATATTACAGTGCCGGATATTACAGTGCTGGATATTACAGTGCTCGATATTACAGTGCCGGATATTACAGTGCCGCATATTACAGTGTTGGATATTACGTGCTGGATATTACAGTGCCCGATATTACAGTGCCCGATATTACAGTCTTGGATATTACAGTGTTGGATATTACAGTGTTGGATATTACAGTGTTGGATATTACAGTGTTGGATATTACATGCGGGATATTACAGTGATAGATATTACAGAGCTGGATATTACTGTGTTCGATATTACAGTGTTGGATATTACAGTGCTGAATATTACAGTGCTTGATATTACAGTGTTGGGTATTACAGTGCTGGATATTACAGTGTTGGATATTACAGTACCGGACATTAAACTGCTGGATACTACAGTGTTGGATATTACAGTGTTGGATATTACAGTGCCGGATATTACAGTGCCGGATATTACAGTGATGGATATTACAGTGTTGGATATTACACTACCGGATATTACACTACCGGATATTACAGTGTTGGATATTACAGTGCTGGATATTACAGTGCTGGATATTACAGTGTTGGATATTACACTGTTGGATATTACAGTGCTGGATATTACAGTGTTGGATATTACAGTGTCGGATATTGCAGTGTTGGATATTACATTGCTGGATATTGCAGTGTTGTACATTGCAGTGTTGGATATTGCAGTGTTGGATATTGCAGTGCCGGATATTACAGTGTAGGATATTACACTGTAGGATATTACTGTGCCGGATATTGCAGTGTTGGATATTGCAGTGTTGGATATTGCAGTGTTGGATATTACAGTGCCAGATATTACAGTGCCAGATATTACAGTGGCGGATATTACAGTGCCGGATATTACAGTGCCGGATAATACAGTGCCGGATAATATAGTGTTGAATATTACAGTGCTGGATATTACACTGCCGGATATTAGTGTTGGATATTACAGTGCTGGATAGTACAGTGTTGGATATTACAGTGCTGGATATTACAGTGCTGGATATTACAGTGCTGGATATTACAGGGCCGGATATTACAGTGCTGGATATTACAGTGCTGGACATTACTGTGCAGGATATTAAAGTGATAGATATTACAGTGCTGGATATTACAGTGCTGGATATTACTGTGCAGGATATTAAAGTGATAGATATTACAGTGCTGGATATTACATTGCTGGATATTACAGTGCCAGATATTAAACTGCCGGATATTACACTGCTGGATATTACACTGCCGGGTATTACACTGCCGAATATTATAGTGCCGGATATTACAATGTTGGATAATACAGTGCAGGAATAAATTGTCACAAAACATGTTTAAAAGTTCTTTATCTGAATGCACGCAGCATTCGTAACAAAATAGACGAGTTGACGGTACAAATAACTACACATGGGTATGATCTGGTGGCCATTACAGAAACATGGCTGCGAGGTGACCATGACTGGGAACTAAACATCCAGGGGTATTTGACTATTAGGAAGGACAGACAGGAAGGAAAGGGAGGTGGGGTGGCTATGTTAATAAAGGATGGAATCACTGCAATAGTGAGAAATGATATTGGGTCAAAGGATCAGGATAGTGAAACAGTTTGGGTGGAGATAAGGAATAATAAGGGGAAAAAGTCACTAGTGGGCGTAGTCTATAGGCCTCCTAACAGTTGTAACTCTATTGGTCGGAGTATAAATCAGGAAATAGTTGGGACTTGTAATAAGGGAACAGCTATAATCATGGGAGATTTTAACTTTCATATTGACTGGACAAATTAAATTGGGCAGGGCAGCCTTGAGGAAGAGTTCATAGAGTGCATTAGGGATGGGTTCCTTGAGCAGTATGTTACTGAACCAACTAGGGGGCAGGCAATCTTAGATCTGGTCCTGTGTAATGAGACAGGATTAATAAAAAATGTCCTAGTAAAGGATCCCCTTGGAATGAGTGACCATAACATGGTTGAATTCCAAATTCAGTTGGAGGGTGAGAGAGTTGGATCTCAAACCAGCGTACTAAGCTTAAATAAAGGAGACTATGAAGGTATGAGAGCAGAGTTGACTAAAGTGGACTGGGAAAATAGATTAAGGTGTAAGACGGTACAGTAGCAGTGGTGTACATTCAAGGAGGTATTTCACAACTTGCAAGAAAAATATATTCCACTGAGGAAAAAGGGGCGTAAAAGAAAAGACAGCCATCTGTGGCTAAGTAAAGTAAAGGGTGGCTAAAGTGAATGTTGGTCCCTTAGAGGATGAGACCAGGAAATTAGTAGTGGGGAACACGGAGATGGCAAATACGCTGAACAAATATTTTGTATCAGTCTTTACAGTAGAGGATACTAAAAATATCCCAACACTGGACAAACGGGGGGCTATAGGGGGGGAGGAGCTAAACACGATTAAAATCACTAAGGAGATGGTACTCGGTAAGATAATGGGACTTAAGGCGGATAAATCCCCTGGACCTGATGGCTTACATCCGAGGGTCTTGAGAGAAGCAGCGGTAGGGATTGCGGATGCATTGGTGGTAATTTTCCAAAACTCCCTGGATTCGGGAAAGGTCCCAGCAGATTGGAAAACTGCTAATGTAACGGCCTTATTTAAAAAGGGAGGTAGACAAAAGGCTGGAAACTATAGACCAGTTAGCCTAACATCTGTGGTTGGTAAAATGTTGGAGTCCATTATTAAGGAAGCAGTAACAGGACATTTGGATAAGCATAATTTAATCGGACAGAGTCAGCATGGTTTTATGAAGGGGAAATCATGCTTGACAAATTTGCTCGAATTCTTTGAGGACGTAACAAACAGGGTGGATAAAGAGGAACCAGTGGATGTGGTGTATTTGGACTTCCAAAAGGCATTTGATAAGGTGCCACACAAAAGATTACTGCACAAGCTAAAAAATCACGGGATTGGGGGTAATATACTGGCATGGGTGGAAGATTGGCTATCTAACAGAAAACAGAGAGTTGGGATAAATGGTTCATTCTCGGGTTGGCAATCAGTAACTAGTGGTGTTCCGCAAGGGTCAGTGCTGGGACCCCAACTCTTTACACACTATATTAACGATTTGGAGGAGGGGACCAAGTGCAATGTATCCAAGTTTGCTGACGATACAAAGATGGGAGGAAAAGCAGTGAGTGAGGAGGACATAAAAAACCTGCAAAAGGACATAGACAGGCTAAGTGAGTGGGCGGAAATTTGGCAGATGGAATATAATGTTGGAAAGTGTGAGGTGATGCACTTTGGCAGAAAAAATCAAAGAGCAAGTTATTATCTAAATAGAAAGAAACTGCAAAGTGCTACAGTACAAAGGGATCTGGGGGTCCTGGTGCATGAAACACAGAAGGTTAGTATGCAGGTACAGCAGGTGATCAGGAAGGCCAATGGAATCTTGGCTTTTATTGCAAGGGGGATGGAGTATAAAAGCTTTTATAAGTATATCAAGAGGAAAAGACTGGTGAAAACCAAAGTTGGTCCATTGCAGTCAGATACGGGGGAATATATAATGGGAAATAAGGAAATGGCAGACCAACTAAATGCATACTTTGGGTCAGTCTTTACGAAGGAAGACACAAAAAACCTCCCTGGGATATCGGGAAAAATAGGGACATTGGCAAAGGAGGAACTGACGCAAATCAATATCTCTAAGGATATGGTGTTAAGGAAGCTAAAGGGATTGAAGGCGGACAAATCCCCAGGGCCTGATAACATGCATCCTAGGGTACTGAAGGAGGTGGCCCTAGAGATAGCGGATGCACTAAGCATGATTTTTCAGAATTCATTAGACTCGGGAACAGTGCCCATGGATTGGAGGGTAGCTAACGTTACCCCACTATTCAAAAAGGGGGGTAGGGAAAAAGCAGGTAATTACAGACCTGTAAGCCTTACATCAGTTGTGGGCAAAATGCTGGAGTCCATCATTAAGGATGAAATAGCCGAGCACTTAGCAAATGGGGACAGGATAGGACAGAGTCAACATGGATTTACAAAGGGTAAATCGTGCTTGACTAATCTATTGGAATTTTTTGAGGGAGTAACTGGTAAAATAGATGGGGGAGAGCCAGTAGATGTGGTGTACCTGGACTTCCAAAAGGCCTTCGATAAGGTCCCACATAAAAGATTAGCATGGAAAATTGAAGCTCATGGGATAAAGGGGAAAGTATTGACGTGGATAGAGAACTGGCTGTCAGATAGAAAACAGAGAGTTGGAATAAACGGCTCATTTTCTGAATGGCAGGCAGTAACAAGTGGGGTACCACAGGGATCTGTCCTGGGTCCCCAGCTGTTCACAATTTATATTAATGACCTGGATCAGGGAGTCGAATGCAGCATTTCCAAATTTGCAGACGACACTAAACTAGGAGGGGGGGTGGGCTCAGAGGAGGAGACCAGGAAGCTCCAGAGCGATTTGGACAGACTGGGTGATTGGGCGGATAAATGGCAGATGCACTATAATGTGGACAAGTGCGAAGTTATCCACCTTGGGTGCAGGAACGGGAGGGCAAATTATTATTTAAATGGCAATAAATTGGGAGAGGGGGAAGTACAGAGAGACCTGGGTGTTCTTGTACACCAGTCACTGAAGGCGAGCATGCAGGTGCAACAGGCGGTCAAGAAGGCAAACGGTATGCTGGCCTTCATAGCAAAAGGGTTGGAATACAGGAACAGGGATACCTTGCTGCAGCTGTACAGGGCACTGGTAAGACCACACCTCGAGTACTGTGTACAGTTTTGGTCGCCTCATCTGAGGAAAGATGTTCTTGCCATGGAGGGGGTGCAGCGGCGATTCACCAGGCTGATACCAGGAATGGCGGGATTGACCTATGAGGAGAGACTATGTAGTTTAGGGATGTACACACTGGAGTTTAGAAGATTGAGAGGGGACCTCATAGAAGTGTATAAAATTTTGACAGGTCTAGACAGATTAGATGCAGAAGGAATGTTTCCCTTGGCGGGTGAGAACAGAACTAGAGGACATAATTTAAGGATAAGGGCTAAACCATTTAGGACAGAAATGAGGGGGAATTTCTTCACTCAGAGAGTGGTGAACCTGTGGAACTCATTGCCACAGAGGGCAGTGTACGCCAGCTCATTAAATATATTTAAGAGGGAATTAGATATATTTCTACAGGCAAAAGGGGTTAAGGGTTACGGAGAGAAGGCGGGGACGGGATACTGAATTGAAGGATCAGCCATGATCTCATTAAATGGCGGAGCAGGCTCGAAGGGCCGGATGGCCTACTCCTGCTCCTATCTTCTATGTATCTATGTATCTATGTAAAAGCAGGGAAGTCTTGTTTCAGTTATACAAGGTACTGGTGAGGCCACACCTGGAATACTGCGTACAGTTTTGGTTTCCATATTTAAGAAAAGATATACTTGCTCTCGAGGCAGTTCAGAGAAGGTTCACTCGGTTGATTCCGGAGATGAGGGGGTTGACTTATGAGGAAAGGTTGAGTAGGTTGGGCCTCTACTCATTGGAATTCAGAAGAATGAGAGACGATCTTATCGAAACATATAAGATTGTGAGGGGGCTTGATCGGGTGGAGGCGGGGAGGATGTTTCCACTGATGGGTGAGACTAGAACTAGGGGGCATAATCTTAGAATAAGGGGCTGCCATTACAAAACTGAGATGAGGAGAAACTTCTTCACTCAAAGGGTAGTAAATCTTTGGAATTTGCTACCTCAGAGAGCTGTGGAAGCTGCGACATTAAATAAATTTAAAACGGAGATAGACAGTTTCCTAGCTGATAAGGGAATTAAGGGTTATGGGGAGCGGGCAGGGAAGTGGACGTGAGTCTAGGTTCGGATCAGCCATGATCCTATTGAATGGCGGAGCAGGCCCAAGGGGGCCATATGGCCTACTCCTGCTCCTACTTCTTATGTTATGTTCTTATATTACAGTGTTGGATATTACAGTAGCAAAATACTGCGGATGCTGGAAATCCGAAATAACAACAGAAAACACTGGAAAAACTCAGCAGGCCAGGCAGCATCCGTGGAGAGAGAAACAGAGTTAACGTTTCAGGTTGAAGACCTTTCGTCAGAACTGGAAAAAGCAGGAAATGAAATAGATTTAAAGCAAGGATAAAGCTGGGAAAAGGGGGAGGGGATGAAAGAACAAAAGGAGAGATTAAGAGACATTAAGAGATGATCAAGGCAAGAGGAGGTGTTAATGTGACAGGTTAAGGCTAAAAGAAGTGTGAAATGCACTGGCAGAATGAAGGACAGCTGCCAGCTTCTAGGAGAAAAAAAAAGGGGGGGCAAACAAAAGGGTGGATGAAAAAATAAAATATAAATGTGATAGGGGCTAGGTTATGATCTAAAATTGTTGAACTCGATATTGAGTCCAGAGGGCTGTAGGGTGCCTAAACGAAAGATGAGGTGCTGTTCCTCGAGCTTACGCTGAGCTTCCGTGGAACAGTGTAATAGGCCGAGGACGGTGAGGTCAGAGTGGGAGTGGAGCGGAGAATTAAAGTGACAGGCCACCGGGAGCTCGGGGTCCCCCTTACGGACTGAACGGAGGTGTTCCGCAAAGTGGTCACCCAATCTGCGTTTGGTCTCTCCAATGTAGAGGAGACCACATCGTGAGCAGCGAATACAGTATACTAAATTGCAGGAAGTACAAGTAAATCGCTGTTTCACCTGGAAGGGGTGTTTGGGGCCCTGGACAGTGGGGAGAGGGGAGGTATAAGGGCATGTGTTGCATCTCCTGCGCTTGCACGGAAAGGTGCCGGGCGAAGGGGAAGGGGTGCTAGGGGTGGTAGAGGAGTGGACTAGGGTGTCGCAGAGGGAGCAGTCCCTGCGGAATGCTGAAAGGGGAGGTGAGGGGAAGATGCGTTTGGTGGTGGGATCACACTGGAGGCGGCGGAAATGGCGGAGGATGATCCGTTGAATGTGGAGGCTGGTGGGGTGAAAGGTGAGGACAAGGGGAACTCTATCGTGGTTCCGGGAGGGAGGGGCAGGGGTGAGGGCAGAGTGCGAGAGATAGAATGGACACGGTCGAGGGCCGTGTCGACCACAGTAGAGGGGAATCCTCAGTTGAGGAAAAAGGAAGACATGTCAGAAGCACTGGTATGGAAGGTGGCATCGTCAGAGCAGATGCGGCGGAGACGGAGAAACTGGGAGAATGGAATAGAGTCCTTACAGGAGGCGGGCTGGGAGGATAGTAAAGTGTTGGATATTAGTGTTGGACATTACAATGCTGGATATTACAGAGTTGGATAGTAAAGTGCCGGATATTACAATGCTGGATATGACACTGCTGGGTATTACAGTGCTGGATATTACAGTGCTGGATATTACAGTGCCGGATATTAGAGTGTTGGATATTGTAGTGTTGGATATTACAGTGCTGGATATTACAGTGCCGGATATTACAGTGCCGGATATTAGAGTGTTGGATATTGTAGTATTTGATATTGCAGTAGCGGCTATTACAGTGCCGGATATTACAGTGCCGGATAATACATTGTTCGATATTACAGTTCTGGATATTACAGTTCTGGATATTACAGTGATGGATATTACAGTGCTGGATCTTACAGTGCCGGATATTACAGTGTTGGATATTACATTGCCGGATATTGCAGTGTTGTATATTGCAGTGTTGGATATTGTAGTGTTTGATATTGCAGTGCCGGATATTACAGTGCCGGATATTACAGTGCCGGATAATACATTGTTGGATATTACAGTGCTGGATATTACAGTGCTGGATATTACAGTGCTGGATATTACGGTACCGGATATTACAGTGCTGGATATTACAGTGCCGGATATTACAGTGCCGGATATTACAGTGCCGGATAATACATTGTTGGATATTACAGTGCTGGATATTACAGTGCTGGATATTACAGTGCTGGATATTACAGTACCGGATATTACAGTGCTGGATATTACAGTGTTGGATATTACAGTGTTGGATATTACAGTGCCGGATATTACAGTGCTGGATATTACAGTGCTGGATATTACAGTGCTGGATATTACAGTGTTGGATATTACAATGCCGGATATTACAGTGTTGGATATTACAATGATGGATATTACAGAGCTGGATATTACAGTGCCGGATATTACAGTGATTGATATTACAGTGCTGGATACTACAGTGTTGGATATTACAGTGTTGGATATTAGAGTGGGATATTACAGTGCGGGATATTACAATGCGGGATATTACAGTGTGGGATTTTACACTTCCGGATATTACAGTGTTGGATATTACAGTGCTGGATATAACAGTACCGGATATGAGTGTGCCGGATATTAAAGTGTTGGATATTACAATGTCGGATATTACAGTATGGGATATTACAGTGTCGGATATTACAGTGCTGGATATTACAGTGCTGGATATTACAGTGTTGGATATTACAGTGTTGGATATTACAGTGTTGGATATTACATGTGGGATATTACAGTGCCGGATATTACAGTGCTGGATATTACAGTGCTGGATATTAAAGTGTTGGATATTACAGTGTTGGATATTACAGTGCCAGATATTACAGTGTTAGATATTACATGCGGGATATTACAGTGCCGGATATTACAGAGCTGGATATTACAGTGTTGGATATTACAGTGTTGGATATTACAGTGCTTGATATTACAGTGTTGGATATTACAGTGCCGGAAATTACAGTGCCGGATATTACAGTACCCGATATTAAACTGTCGGATACTACAGTGTTGGATATTACAGTGCTGGATATTACAGTGCCGGATATTACACTCCCGGATATTACAGTGTTGGATATTACAGTGCTGGATATTACAGTGCCGGATATTACAGTGCCGGATATTACAGTGCTGGATATTACAGTGCTGGATATTACAGTGCCGGATATTACAGTGCTGGATATTACAGTGCCGGATATTACAGTGCCGGATATTACAGTGCTGGATATTACAGTGCTGGATATTACAGTGCCGGATATTACAGTGTTGGATATTACAGTGTTGGATATTACAATGTTGGATATTACAGTGATGGATATTACAGTGTTGGATATTACAGTGATGGATATTACAGTGCCGGATATTACAGTGCCGGATATTAGAGTGCCGGATATTACCGTGCCGGATATTGCAGTGTTGGATATTACATTGCCGGATATTGCAGTGTTGGATATTGTAGTGTTTGATATTGCAGTGCCGGATATTACAGTGCCGGATATTACAGTGCCGGATAATACATTGTTCGATATTACAGTTCTGGATATTACAGTTAAAGATATTACAGTGATGGATATTACAGTGCAGGATATTACAGTGCCGGATATTACAGTGCCGGATATTGCAATGTTGTATATGGCAGTGTTGGATATTGTCGTGTTTGATATTGATGTGCCGGATATTACAGTGCTGGATATTACAGTGCCAGATAATACATTGTTGGATATTACAGTGCTGGATATTACAGTGCTGGATATTACAGTACCGGATATTACAGTGCTGGATATTACAGTGCTGGATATTACAGTGCTGGATATTACAGTGTTGGATATTACAGTGTTGGATATTACAATGCCGGATATTACAGTGTTGGATATTACAATGATGGCTATTACAGAGCTGGATATTACAGTGCCGGATATTACAGTGATTGATATTACAGTGTTGGATATTAGAGTGGTATATTACAATGTGGGATATTACAATGCGTGATATTACACAGTGGGATTTTACACTTCCGGATATTACAGTGTTGGATATTACAGTGCCGGATATTACTGTGTTGGATATTACAATGTCGGATATTACAGTATGGGATATTAGAGTATGGGATATTACAGTGTTGGATATTACAGTGTTGGATATTACAGTGTTGGATATTACAGTGTTGGATAATAAAGTGCTGGAAATTACAGTGTTGGATATTACAGTGTTGGAAATTACAGTGCTGGATATTACAGTGGCGGATATTACAGTGCTGGATACTACAGTGTTGGATATTACAGTGTTGGATATTACAGTGCCAGATAATACAGTGTTGGATATTACATGCGGGATATTACAGTGCCGGATATTACAGAGCTGGATATTGCAGTGTTGGATATTACAGTGTTGGATATTACAGTGCTTGATATTACAGTGTTGGATATTACAGTGCCGGATATTACAGTGACGGATATTACAGTACCGGATATTAAACTGCCGGATACTACAGTGTTGGATATTACAGTGTTGGATATTACAGTGTTGGATATTACAGTGCCGGATATTACAGTGCCGGATATTACAGTGTTGGTTATTACAGTGCTGGATATTACAGTTCTGGATATTACAGTGTTGGATATTACACTGTTGGATATTACAGTGCTGGATATTACAGTGTTGGATATTACAATGCCGGATATTACAGTGCTGGATATTACAGTGTTGGATATTACAGTGCCGGATATTACAAAGCTGGATATTACAGTGCTGGATATTACAGTGTTGGATAATACAGTGCCGGATATTACAGTCCCAGATATTTCAGTGTTGGATATTAAAGAGTTGGATATTACAGTGCCGGATATTACAGTCCCAGATATTTCAGTGCTGGATATTAAAGTGCCGGATATTACAGTGTTGGATATTACAGTGTTGGATATTACAGTGATGGATATTACGGTGTTGGATATTACAGTGCTGGATATTACACTGTTGGATATTACAGTGCTGGATATTACAGTGTTGGATATTACAGTGCTGGATATTACAGTGTTGGATATTACACTGTTGGATATTACAGTGCCGGATATTACAGTGCCGGATATTACAGTGCCGGATATTACAGTGTTGGATATTACAATGTTGGATATTACAGTGATGGATATAACAGTGTTGGATATCACAGTGCTGGATATTACACTGTTGGATATTACAGTGCTGGATATTACAGTGTTGGATATTACACTGTTGGATATTACAGTGCCGGATATTACAGTGCCGGATATTAGAGTGCCGGATATTACCGTGCCGGATATTGCAGTGTTGGATATTACATTGCCGGATATTGCAGTGTTGGATATTGTAGTGTTTGATATTGCAGTGCCGGATATTACAGTGCCGGATATTACAGTGCCGGATAATACATTGTTCGATATTACAGTTGTGGATATTACAGTTCTGGATATTACAGTGATGGATATTACAGTGCAGGATATTACAGTGCCGGATATTACAGTGCCGGATATTGCAGTGTTGTATATGGCAGTGTTGGATATTGTCGTGTTTGATATTGCAGTGCCGGATATTACAGTGCTGGATATTACAGTGCCAGATAATACATTGTTGGATATTACAGTGCTGGATATTACAGTGCTGGATATTACAGTGCTGGATATTACAGTGCTGGATATTACAGTGCTGGATATTACAATGATGGATATTACAGAGCTGGATAGTACAGTGCCGGATATTACAGTGATTGATATTACATGCGGGATATTACAGTGCCGGATATTACAGAGCTGGATATTGCAGTGTTGGATATTACAGTGTTGGATATTACAGTGCTTGATATTACAGTGTTGGATATTACAGTGCCGGATATTACAGTGACGGATATTACAGTACCCGATATTAAACTGCCGGATACTACAGTGTTGGATATTACAGTGTTGGATATTACAGTGCCGGATATTACAGTGCCGGATATTACAGTGCCGGATATTACAGTGCCGGATATTACAGTGTTGGTTATTACAGTGCTGGATATTACAGTTCTGGATATTACAGTGTTGGATATTACACTGTTGGATATTACAGTGTTGGATATTACAATGCCGGATATTACAGTGCTGGATATTACAGTGTTGGATATTACAGTGTTGGATATTACAGTGCCGGATATTACAAAGCTGGATATTACAGTGCTGGATATTACAGTGTTGGATAATACAGTGCCGGATATTACAGTCCCAGATATTTCAGTGTTGGATATTAAAGAGTTGGATATTACAGTGCCGGATATTACAGTCCCAGATATTTCAGTGCTGGATATTAAAGTGCCGGATATTACAGTGTTGGATATTACAGTGTTGGATATTACAGTGATGGATATTACGGTGTTGGATATTACAGTGCTGGATATTACACTGTTGGATATTACAGTGCTGGATATTACAGTGTTGGATATTACAGTGCTGGATATTACAGTGTTGGATATTACACTGTTGGATATTACAGTGCCGGATATTACAGTGCCGGATATTACAGTGCCGGATATTACAGTGTTGGATATTACAATGTTGGATATTACAGTGATGGATATTACAGTGTTGGATATCACAGTGCTGGAAATTACAGTGCTGGATATTACAGTGGCGGATATTACAGTGCTGGATAGTACAGTGTTGGATATTACAGTGTTGGATATTACAGAGCCAGATATTACTGTGTTGGATATTACATGCGGGATATTACAGTGCCGGATATTACAGAGCTGGATATTGCAGTGTTGGATATTACAGTGTTGGATATTACGGTGCTTGATATTACAGTGTTGGATATTACAGTGCCGGATATTACAGTGACGGATATTACAGTACCCGATATTAAACTGCCGGATACTACAGTGTTGGATATTACAGTGTTGGATATTACAGTGTTGGATATTACAGTGCCGGATATTACAGTGCCGGATATTACAGTGCCGGATATTACAGTGTTGGTTATTACAGTGCTGGATATTACAGTTCTGGATATTACAGTGTTGGATATTACACTGTTGGATATTACAGTGCTGGATATTACAGTGTTGGATATTACAATGCCGGATATTACAGTGCTGGATATTACAGTGTTGGATATTACAGTGTTGGATATTACAGTGCCGGATATTACAAAGCTGGATATTACAGTGCTGGATATTACAGTGTTGGATAATACAGTGCCGGATATTACAGTCCCAGATATTTCAGTGTTGGATATTAAAGAGTTGGATATTACAGTGCCGGATATTACAGTCCCAGATATTTCAGTGCTGGATATTAAAGTGCCGGATATTACAGTGTTGGATATTACAGTGTTGGATATTACAGTGATGGATATTACGGTGTTGGATATTACAGTGCTGGATATTACACTGTTGGATATTACAGTGCTGGATATTACAGTGTTGGATATTACAGTGCTGGATATTACAGTGTTGGATATTACACTGTTGGATATTACAGTGCCGGATATTACAGTGCCGGATATTACAGTGCCGGATATTACAGTGTTGGATATTACAATGTTGGATATTACAGTGATGGATATTACAGTGTTGGATATCACAGTGCTGGATATTACACTGTTGGATATTACAGTGCTGGATATTACAGTGTTGGATATTACACTGTTGGATATTACAGTGCCGGATATTAGAGTGCCGGATATTACCGTGCCGGATATTGCAGTGTTGGATATTACATTGCCGGATATTGCAGTGTTGGATATTGTAGTGTTTGATATTGCAGTGCCGGATATTACAGTGCCGGATATTACAGTGCCGGATAATACATTGTTCGATATTACAGTTGTGGATATTACAGTTCTGGATATTACAGTGATGGATATTACAGTGCAGGATATTACAGTGCCGGATATTACAGTGCCGGATATTGCAGTGTTGTATATGGCAGTGTTGGATATTGTCGTGTTTGATATTGCAGTGCCGGATATTACAGTGCTGGATATTACAGTGCCAGATAATACATTGTTGGATATTACAGTGCTGGATATTACAGTGCTGGATATTACAGTGCTGGATATTACAGTGCCGGATATTACAGTGCTGGATATTACAATGATGGATATTACAGAGCTGGATAGTACAGTGCCGGATATTACAGTGATTGATATTACATGCGGGATATTACAGTGCCGGATATTACAGTGTTGGATATTACAGTGCCGGAAATTACAGTGCCGGATATTACAGTACCCGATATTAAACTGTCGGATACTACAGTGTTGGATATTACAGTGCTGGATATTACAGTGCCGGATATTACACTCCCGGATATTACAGTGTTGGATATTACAGTGCTGGATATTACAGTGCCGGATATTACAGTGCCGGATATTACAGTGCTGGATATTACAGTGCTGGATATTACAGTGCCGGATATTACAGTGCTGGATATTACAGTGCCGGATATTACAGTGCCGGATATTACAGTGCTGGATATTACAGTGCTGGATATTACAGTGCTGGATATTACAGTGCCGGATATTACAGTGTTGGATATTACAGTGTTGGATATTACAATGTTGGATATTACAGTGATGGATATTACAGTGTTGGATATTACAGTGATGGATATTACAGTGCCGGATATTACAGTGCCGGATATTAGAGTGCCGGATATTACCGTGCCGGATATTGCAGTGTTGGATATTACATTGCCGGATATTGCAGTGTTGGATATTGTAGTGTTTGATATTGCAGTGCCGGATATTGCAGTGCCGGATATTACAGTGCCGGATAATACATTGTTCGATATTACAGTTCTGGATATTACAGTTAAAGATATTACAGTGATGGATATTACAGTGCAGGATATTACAGTGCCGGATATTACAGTGCCGGATATTGCAATGTTGTATATGGCAGTGTTGGATATTGTCGTGTTTGATATTGCAGTGCCGGATATTACAGTGCTGGATATTACAGTGCCAGATAATACATTGTTGGATATTACAGTGCTGGATATTACAGTGCTGGATATTACAGTGCTGGATATTACAGTGTTGGATATTACAATGCCGGATATTACAGTGTTGGATATTACAATGATGGATATTACAGAGCTGGATATTACAGTGCCGGATATTACAGTGATTGATATTACAGTGTTGGATATTAGAGTGGTATATTACAATGTGGGATATTACAATGCGTGATATTACACAGTGGGATTTTACACTTCCGGATATTACAGTGTTGGATATTACAGTGCCGGATATTACTGTGTTGGATATTACAATGTCGGATAGTACAGTATGGGATATTACAGTATGGGATATTACAGTGTCGGATATTACAGTGTTGGATATTACAGTGTTGGATATTACAGTGTTGGATAATAAAGTGCTGGAAATTACAGTGTTGGATATTACAGTGTTGGAAATTACAGTGCTGGATATTACAGTGGCGGATATTACAGTGCTGGATAGTACAGTGTTGGATATTACAGTGTTGGATATTACAGTGCCAGATAATACAGTGTTGGATATTACATGCGGGATATTACAGTGCCGGATATTACAGAGCTGGATATTGCAGTGTTGGATATTACAGTGTTGGATATTACAGTGCTTGATATTACAGTGTTGGATATTACAGTGCCGGATATTACAGTGACGGATATTACAGTACCGGATATTAAACTGCCGGATACTACAGTGTTGGATATTACAGTGTTGGATATTACAGTGTTGGATATTACAGTGCCGGATATTACAGTGCCGGATATTACAGTGCTGGATATTACAGTTCTGGATATTACAGTGTTGGATATTACACTGTTGGATATTACAGTGCTGGATATTACAGTGTTGGATATTACAATGCCGGATATTACAGTGCTGGATATTACAGTGTTGGATATTACAGTGTTGGATATTACAGTGCCGGATATTACAAAGCTGGATATTACAGTGCTGGATATTACAGTGTTGGATAATACAGTGCCGGATATTACAGTCCCAGATATTTCAGTGTTGGATATTAAAGAGTTGGATATTACAGTGCCGGATATTACAGTCCCAGATATTTCAGTGCTGGATATTAAAGTGCCGGATATTACAGTGTTGGATATTACAGTGTTGGATATTACAGTGATGGATATTACGGTGTTGGATATTACAGTGCTGGATATTACACTGTTGGATATTACAGTGCTGGATATTACAGTGTTGGATATTACAGTGCTGGATATTACAGTGTTGGATATTACACTGTTGGATATTACAGTGCCAGATATTACAGTGCCGGATATTACAGTGCCGGATATTACAGTGTTGGATATTACAATGTTGGATATTACAGTGATGGATATTACAGTGTTGGATATCACAGTGCTGGATATTACACTGTTGGATATTACAGTGCTGGATATTACAGTGTTGGATATTACACTGTTGGATATTACAGTGCCGGATATTACAGTGCCGGATATTAGAGTGCCGGATATTACCGTGCCGGATATTGCAGTGTTGGATATTACATTGCCGGATATTGCAGTGTTGGATATTGTAGTGTTTGATATTGCAGTGCCGGATATTACAGTGCCGGATATTACAGTGCCGGATAATACATTGTTCGATATTACAGTTGTGGATATTACAGTTCTGGATATTACAGTGATGGATATTACAGTGCAGGATATTACAGTGCCGGATATTACAGTGCCGGATATTGCAGTGTTGTATATGGCAGTGTTGGATATTGTCGTGTTTGATATTGCAGTGCCGGATATTACAGTGCTGGATATTACAGTGCCAGATAATACATTGTTGGATATTACAGTGCTGGATATTACAGTGCTGGATATTACAGTGCTGGATATTACAGTGCCGGATATTACAGTGCTGGATATTACAATGATGGATATTACAGAGCTGGATAGTACAGTGCCGGATATTACAGTGATTGATATTACATGCGGGATATTACAGTGCCGGATATTACAGTGTTGGATATTACAGTGTTGGATATTACAGTGCTTGATATTACAGTGTTGGATATTACAGTGCCGGATATTACAGTGACGGATATTACAGTACCCGATATTAAACTGCCGGATACTACAGTGTTGGATATTACAGTGTTGGATATTACAGTGTTGGATATTACAGTGCCGGATATTACAGTGCCGGATATTACAGTGCCGGATATTACAGTGTTGGTTATTACAGTGCTGGATATTACAGTTCTGGATATTACAGTGTTGGATATTACACTGTTGGATATTACAGTGTTGGATATTACAATGCCGGATATTACAGTGCTGGATATTACAGTGTTGGATATTACAGTGTTGGATATTACAGTGCCGGATATTACAAAGCTGGATATTACAGTGCTGGATATTACAGTGTTGGATAATACAGTGCCGGATATTACAGTCCCAGATATTTCAGTGTTGGATATTAAAGAGTTGGATATTACAGTGCCGGATATTACAGTCCCAGATATTTCAGTGCTGGATATTAAAGTGCCGGATATTACAGTGTTGGATATTACAGTGTTGGATATTACAGTGATGGATATTACGGTGTTGGATATTACAGTGCTGGATATTACACTGTTGGATATTACAGTGCTGGATATTACAGTGTTGGATAATACAGTGCCGGATATTACAGTCCCAGATATTTCAGTGTTGGATATTAAAGAGTTGGATATTACAGTGCCGGATATTACAGTCCCAGATATTTCAGTGCTGGATATTAAAGTGCCGGATATTACAGTGTTGGATATTACAGTGTTGGATATTACAGTGATGGATATTACGGTGTTGGATATTACAGTGCTGGATATTACACTGTTGGATATTACAGTGCTGGATATTACAGTGTTGGATATTACAGTGCTGGATATTACAGTGTTGGATATTACACTGTTGGATATTACAGTGCCGGATATTACAGTGCCGGATATTACAGTGCCGGATATTACAGTGTTGGATATTACAATGTTGGATATTACAGTGATGGATATTACAGTGTTGGATATCACAGTGCTGGATATTACACTGTTGGATATTACAGTGCTGGATATTACAGTGTTGGATATTACACTGTTGGATATTACAGTGCCGGATATTACAGTGCCGGATATTAGAGTGCCGGATATTACCGTGCCGGATATTGCAGTGTTGGATATTACATTGCCGGATATTGCAGTGTTGGATATTGTAGTGTTTGATATTGCAGTGCCGGATATTACAGTGCCGGATATTACAGTGCCGGATAATACATTGTTCGATATTACAGTTGTGGATATTACAGTTCTGGATATTACAGTGATGGATATTACAGTGCAGGATATTACAGTGCCGGATATTACAGTGCCGGATATTGCAGTGTTGTATATGGCAGTGTTGGATATTGTCGTGTTTGATATTGCAGTGCCGGATATTACAGTGCTGGATATTACAGTGCCAGATAATACATTGTTGGATATTACAGTGCTGGATATTACAGTGCTGGATATTACAGTGCTGGATATTACAGTGCCGGATATTACAGTGCTGGATATTACAATGATGGATATTACAGAGCTGGATAGTACAGTGCCGGATATTACAGTGATTGATATTACATGCGGGATATTACAGTGCCGGATATTACAGTGTTGGATATTACAGTGCCGGAAATTACAGTGCCGGATATTACAGTACCCGATATTAAACTGTCGGATACTACAGTGTTGGATATTACAGTGCTGGATATTACAGTGCCGGATATTACACTCCCGGATATTACAGTGTTGGATATTACAGTGCTGGATATTACAGTGCCGGATATTACAGTGCCGGATATTACAGTGCTGGATATTACAGTGCTGGATATTACAGTGCCGGATATTACAGTGCTGGATATTACAGTGCCGGATATTACAGTGCCGGATATTACAGTGCTGGATATTACAGTGCTGGATATTACAGTGCTGGATATTACAGTGCCGGATATTACAGTGTTGGATATTACAGTGTTGGATATTACAATGTTGGATATTACAGTGATGGATATTACAGTGTTGGATATTACAGTGATGGATATTACAGTGCCGGATATTACAGTGCCGGATATTAGAGTGCCAGATATTACCGTGCCGGATATTGCAGTGTTGGATATTACATTGCCGGATATTGCAGTGTTGGATATTGTAGTGTTTGATATTGCAGTGCCGGATATTACAGTGCCGGATATTACAGTGCCGGATAATACATTGTTCGATATTACAGTTCTGGATATTACAGTTAAAGATATTACAGTGATGGATATTACAGTGCAGGATATTACAGTGCCGGATATTACAGTGCCGGATATTGCAATGTTGTATATGGCAGTGTTGGATATTGTCGTGTTTGATATTGCAGTGCCGGATATTACAGTGCTGGATATTACAGTGCCAGATAATACATTGTTGGATATTACAGTGCTGGATATTACAGTGCTGGATATTACAGTACCGGATATTACAGTGCTGGATATTACAGTGCTGGATATTACAGTGCTGGATATTACAGTGTTGGATATTACAGTGTTGGATATTACAATGCCGGATATTACAGTGTTGGATATTACAATGATGGATATTACAGAGCTGGATATTACAGTGCCGGATATTACAGTGATTGATATTACAGTGTTGGATATTAGAGTGGTATATTACAATGTGGGATATTACAATGCGTGATATTACACAGTGGGATTTTACACTTCCGGATATTACAGTGTTGGATATTACAGTGCCGGATATTACTGTGTTGGATATTACAATGTCGGATATTACAGTATGGGATATTACAGTATGGGATATTACAGTGTCGGATATTACAGTGTTGGATATTACAGTGTTGGATATTACAGTGTTGGATAATAAAGTGCTGGAAATTACAGTGTTGGATATTACAGTGTTGGAAATTACAGTGCTGGATATTACAGTGGCGGATATTACAGTGCTGGATAGTACAGTGTTGGATATTACAGTGTTGGATATTACAGTGCCAGATAATACAGTGTTGGATATTACATGCGGGATATTACAGTGCCGGATATTACAGAGCTGGATATTGCAGTGATGGATATTACAGTGTTGGATATTACAGTGCTTGATATTACAGTGTTGGATATTACAGTGCCGGATATTACAGTGACGGATATTACAGTACCGGATATTAAACTGCCGGATACTACAGTGTTGGATATTACAGTGTTGGATATTACAGTGTTGGATATTACAGTGCCGGATATTACAGTGCCGGATATTACAGTGTTGGTTATTACAGTGCTGGATATTACAGTTCTGGATATTACAGTGTTGGATATTACACTGTTGGATATTACAGTGCTGGATATTACAGTGTTGGATATTACAATGCCGGATATTACAGTGCTGGATATTACAGTGTTGGATATTACAGTGCCGGATATTACAAAGCTGGATATTACAGTGCTGGATATTACAGTGTTGGATAATACAGTGCCGGATATTACAGTCCCAGATATTTCAGTGTTGGATATTAAAGAGTTGGATATTACAGTGCCGGATATTACAGTCCCAGATATTTCAGTGCTGGATATTAAAGTGCCGGATATTACAGTGTTGGATATTACAGTGTTGGATATTACAGTGATGGATATTACGGTGTTGGATATTACAGTGCTGGATATTACACTGTTGGATATTACAGTGCTGGATATTACAGTGTTGGATATTACAGTGTTGGATATTACACTGTTGGATATTACAGTGCCGGATATTACAGTGCCGGATATTACAGTGCCGGATATTACAGTGTTGGATATTACAATGTTGGATATTACAGTGATGGATATTACAGTGTTGGATATCACAGTGCTGGATATTACACTGTTGGATATTACAGTGCTGGATATTACAGTGTTGGATATTACACTGTTGGATATTACAGTGCCGGATATTACAGTGCCGGATATTAGAGTGCCGGATATTACCGTGCCGGATATTGCAGTGTTGGATATTACATTGCCGGATATTGCAGTGTTGGATATTGTAGTGTTTGATATTGCAGTGCCGGATATTACAGTGCCGGATATTACAGTGCCGGATAATACATTGTTCGATATTACAGTTGTGGATATTACAGTTCTGGATATTACAGTGATGGATATTACAGTGCAGGATATTACAGTGCCGGATATTACAGTGCCGGATATTGCAGTGTTGTATATGGCAGTGTTGGATATTGTCGTGTTTGATATTGCAGTGCCGGATATTACAGTGCTGGATATTACAGTGCCAGATAATACATTGTTGGATATTACAGTGCTGGATATTACAGTGCTGGATATTACAGTGCTGGATATTACAGTGCCGGATATTACAGTGCTGGATATTACAATGATGGATATTACAGAGCTGGATAGTACAGTGCCGGATATTACAGTGATTGATATTACATGCGGGATATTACAGTGCCGGATATTACAGAGCTGGATATTGCAGTGTTGGATATTACAGTGTTGGATATTACAGTGCTTGATATTACAGTGTTGGATATTACAGTGCCGGATATTACAGTGACGGATATTACAGTACCCGATATTAAACTGCCGGATACTACAGTGTTGGATATTACAGTGTTGGATATTACAGTGTTGGATATTACAGTGCCGGATATTACAGTGCCGGATATTACAGTGCCGGATATTACAGTGCCGGATATTACAGTGTTGGTTATTACAGTGCTGGATATTACAGTTCTGGATATTACAGTGTTGGATATTACACTGTTGGATATTACAGTGTTGGATATTACAATGCCGGATATTACAGTGTTGGATATTACAGTGTTGGATATTACAGTGCCGGATATTACAAAGCTGGATATTACAGTGCTGGATATTACAGTGTTGGATAATACAGTGCCGGATATTACAGTCCCAGATATTTCAGTGTTGGATATTAAAGAGTTGGATATTACAGTGCCGGATATTACAGTCCCAGATATTTCAGTGCTGGATATTAAAGTGCCGGATATTACAGTGTTGGATATTACAGTGTTGGATATTACAGTGATGGATATTACGGTGTTGGATATTACAGTGCTGGATATTACACTGTTGGATATTACAGTGCTGGATATTACAGTGTTGGATATTACAGTGCTGGATATTACAGTGTTGGATATTACACTGTTGGATATTACAGTGCCGGATATTACAGTGCCGGATATTACAGTGCCGGATATTACAGTGTTGGATATTACAATGTTGGATATTACAGTGATGGATATTACAGTGTTGGATATCACAGTGCTGGAAATTACAGTGCTGGATATTACAGTGGCGGATATTACAGTGCTGGATAGTACAGTGTTGGATATTACAGTGTTGGATATTACAGAGCCAGATATTACTGTGTTGGATATTACATGCGGGATATTACAGTGCCAGATATTACAGAGCTGGATATTGCAGTGTTGGATATTACAGTGTTGGATATTACGGTGCTTGATATTACAGTGTTGGATATTACAGTGCCGGATATTACAGTGACGGATATTACAGTACCCGATATTAAACTGCCGGATACTACAGTGTTGGATATTACAGTGTTGGATATTACAGTGTTGGATATTACAGTGCCGGATATTACAGTGCCGGATATTACAGTGCCGGATATTACAGTGTTGGTTATTACAGTGCTGGATATTACAGTTCTGGATATTACAGTGTTGGATATTACACTGTTGGATATTACAGTGCTGGATATTACAGTGTTGGATATTACAATGCCGGATATTACAGTGCTGGATATTACAGTGTTGGATATTACAGTGTTGGATATTACAGTGCCGGATATTACAAAGCTGGATATTACAGTGCTGGATATTACAGTGTTGGATATTACAGTGCAGGATATTACAGTGCCGGATATTACAGTGCCGGATATTGCAGTGTTGTATATGGCAGTGTTGGATATTGTCGTGTTTGATATTGCAGTGCCGGATATTACAGTGCTGGATATTACAGTGCCAGATAATACATTGTTGGATATTACAGTGCTGGATATTACAGTGCTGGATATTACAGTGCTGGATATTACAGTGCCGGATATTACAGTGCTGGATATTACAATGATGGATATTACAGAGCTGGATAGTACAGTGCCGGATATTACAGTGATTGATATTACATGCGGGATATTACAGTGCCGGATATTACAGAGCTGGATATTGCAGTGTTGGATATTACAGTGCTGGATATTACAGTGTTGGATATTACAGTGATTGATATTACATGCGGGATATTACAGTGCCGGATATTACAGAGCTGGATATTACAGTGTTGGATATTACAGTGCTTGATATTACAGTGTTGGATATTACAGTGCCGGATATTACAGTGACGGATATTACAGTACCCGATATTAAACTGCCAGATACTACAGTGTTGGATATTACAGTGTTGGATATTACAGTGTTGGATATTACAGTGCCGGATATTACAGTGCCGGATATTACAGTGCCGGATATTACAGTGCCGGATATTACAGTGTTGGTTATTACAGTGCTGGATATTACAGTTCTGGATATTACAGTGTTGGATATTACACTGTTGGATATTACAGTGTTGGATATTACAATGCCGGATATTACAGTGCTGGATATTACAGTGTTGGATATTACAGTGTTGGATATTACAGTGCCGGATATTACAAAGCTGGATATTACAGTGCTGGATATTACAGTGTTGGATAATACAGTGCCGGATATTACAGTCCCAGATATTTCAGTGTTGGATATTAAAGAGTTGGATATTACAGTGCCGGATATTACAGTCCCAGATATTTCAGTGCTGGATATTAAAGTGCCGGATATTACAGTGTTGGATATTACAGTGTTGGATATTACAGTGATGGATATTACGGTGTTGGATATTACAGTGCTGGATATTACACTGTTGGATATTACAGTGCTGGATATTACAGTGTTGGATATTACAGTGCTGGATATTACAGTGTTGGATATTACACTGTTGGATATTACAGTGCCGGATATTACAGTGCCGGATATTACAGTGCCGGATATTACAGTGTTGGATATTACAATGTTGGATATTACAGTGATGGATATTACAGTGTTGGATATCACAGTGCTGGAAATTACAGTGCTGGATATTACAGTGGCGGATATTACAGTGCTGGATAGTACAGTGTTGGATATTACAGTGTTGGATATTACAGAGCCAGATATTACTGTGTTGGATATTACATGCGGGATATTACAGTGCCGGATATTACAGAGCTGGATATTGCAGTGTTGGATATTACAGTGTTGGATATTACGGTGCTTGATATTACAGTGTTGGATATTACAGTGCCGGATATTACAGTGACGGATATTACAGTACCCGATATTAAACTGCCGGATACTACAGTGTTGGATATTACAGTGTTGGATATTACAGTGTTGGATATTACAGTGCCGGATATTACAGTGCCGGATATTACAGTGCCGGATATTACAGTGTTGGTTATTACAGTGCTGGATATTACAGTTCTGGATATTACAGTGTTGGATATTACACTGTTGGATATTACAGTGCTGGATATTACAGTGTTGGATATTACAATGCCGGATATTACAGTGCTGGATATTACAGTGTTGGATATTACAGTGTTGGATATTACAGTGCCGGATATTACAAAGCTGGATATTACAGTGCTGGATATTACAGTGTTGGATAATACAGTGCCGGATATTACAGTCCCAGATATTTCAGTGTTGGATATTAAAGAGTTGGATATTACAGTGCCGGATATTACAGTCCCAGATATTTCAGTGCTGGATATTAAAGTGCCGGATATTACAGTGTTGGATATTACAGTGTTGGATATTACAGTGATGGATATTACGGTGTTGGATATTACAGTGCTGGATATTACACTGTTGGATATTACAGTGCTGGATATTACAGTGTTGGATATTACAGTGCTGGATATTACAGTGTTGGATATTACACTGTTGGATATTACAGTGCCGGATATTACAGTGCCGGATATTACAGTGCCGGATATTACAGTGTTGGATATTACAATGTTGGATATTACAGTGATGGATATTACAGTGTTGGATATCACAGTGCTGGATATTACACTGTTGGATATTACAGTGCTGGATATTACAGTGTTGGATATTACACTGTTGGATATTACAGTGCCGGATATTACAGTGCCGGATATTAGAGTGCCGGATATTACCGTGCCGGATATTACATTGCCGGATATTGCAGTGTTGGATATTGTAGTGTTTGATATTGCAGTGCCGGATATTACAGTGCCGGATATTACAGTGCCGGATAATACATTGTTCGATATTACAGTTGTGGATATTACAGTTCTGGATATTACAGTGATGGATATTACAGTGCAGGATATTACAGTGCCGGATATTACAGTGCCGGATATTGCAGTGTTGTATATGGCAGTGTTGGATATTGTCGTGTTTGATATTGCAGTGCCGGATATTACAGTGCTGGATATTACAGTGCCAGATAATACATTGTTGGATATTACAGTGCTGGATATTACAGTGCTGGATATTACAGTGCTGGATATTACAGTGCCGGATATTACAGTGCTGGATATTACAATGATGGATATTACAGAGCTGGATATTACAGTGCCGGATATTACAGTGATTGATATTACAGTGCTGGATACTATAGTGTTGGATATTACAGTGTTGGATATTAGAGTGGAATATTACAGTGTGGGATATTACAATGCGGGATATTACAGTGTGGGATTTTACACTTCCGGATATTACAGTGTTGGATATTACAGTGCCGGATATTACAGTGTTGGATATTACAATGTCGGATATTACAGTATGGGATATTACAGTATGGGATATTACAGTGTCGGATATTACAGTGCTGGATATTACAGTGTTGGATATTACAGTGTTGGATATTACAGTGTTGGATAATAAAGTGCTGGAAATTACAGTGTTGGATATTACAGTGTTGGAAATTACAGTGCTGGATATTACAGTGGCGGATATTACAGTGCTGGATAGTACAGTGTTGGATATTACAGTGTTGGATATTACAGTGCCAGATATTACAGTGTTGGATATTACATGCGGGATATTACAGTGCCGGATATTACAGAGCTGGATATTGCAGTGTTGGATATTACAGTGTTGGATATTACAGTGCTTGATATTACAGTGTTGGATATTACAGTGCCGGATATTACAGTGACGGATATTACAGTACCCGATATTAAACTGCCGGATACTACAGTGTTGGATATTACAGTGTTGGATATTACAGTGCTGGATATTACAGTGCCGGATATTACAGTGCCGGATATTACAGTGTTGGTTATTACAGTGCTGGATATTACAGTGCTGGATATTACAGTGTTGGATATTACAGTGTTGGATATTACAGTGCCGGATATTACAAAGCTGGATATTACAGTGCTGGATATTACAGTGCTGGATATTACAGTGCTGGATATTACAGTGTTGGATAATACAGTGCCGGATATTACAGTCCCAGATATTTCAGTGTTGGATATTAAAGTGTTGGATATTACAGTGCCGGATATTACAGTCCCAGATATTACATGCTGGATATTATGGTGTTGGATATTACACTGTGGATATTACAGTGTTGGATAATACAGTGCCGGATATTACAGTGCTGGATATTACACTGATGGATATTATAGTGCTGGATATTACAGTGCCAGATATTACAGTGTTGGATATCACAGTGCTGGATATTACAGTGCTGGATATTATAGTGATGGATATTACAGTGCTGAATACTACAGTGTTGGATATTACAATGTTGGATATTACAATGCCGGATATTACAGTGTTGAGTATTACAATAATGGATATTACAGAGCTGGATATTACAGTGCTGGATACTACAGTGTTGGATATTACAGTGTTGGATATTAGAGTGGGATATTACAGTGCGGGATATTACAATGCGGGATATTACAGTGTGGGATATTACAGTGCTGGATATAACAGTGCCGGATATGAGCGTGCCGGATATTACACTGTTGGATATTACAGTGCTGGATATTACAGTGTTGGATATTACAATGTCGGATATTACAGTATGGGATATTACAGTATGGGATATTACAGTGTCGGATATTACAGTGCTGGATATTACAGTGTTGGATATTACAGTGTTGGATATTACAGTGTTGGATAATAAAGTGCTGGAAATTACAGTGTTGGATATTACAGTGTTGGAAATTACAGTGCTGGATATTACAGTGGTGGATATAACAGTGCTGGATAGTACAGTGTTGGATATTACATGTGGGATATTACAGTGCCAGATATTACAGTGCTGGATATTACAGTGCTGGATATTAAAGTGTTGGATATTACAGTGTTGGATATTACAGTGCCAGATATTACAGTGTTGGATATTACATGCGGGATATTACAGTGCCGGATATTACAGAGCTGGATATTGCAGTGTTGGATATTACAGTGTTGGATATTACAGTGCTTTCTATTACAGTGTTGGATATTACAGTGCCGGATAGTACAGTGCCGGATATTACAGTACCCGATATTAAACTGCCGGATACTACAGTGTTGGATATTACAGTGTTGGATATTACAGTGTTGGATATTACAGTGCCGGATATTACAGTGCCGGATATTAGAGTGTTGGATATTGTAGTGTTTGATATTGCAGTAGCGGCTATTACAGTGCCGGATATTACAGTGCCGGATAATACATTGTTCGATATTACAGTTCTGGATATTACAGTTCTGGATATTACAGTGATGGATATTACAGTGCCGGATATTACAGTGCCGGATATTACAGTGCTGGATCTTACAGTGCCGGATATTACAGTGTTGGATATTACATTGCCGGATATTGCAGTGTTGTATATTGCAGTGTTGGATATTGTAGTGTTTGATATTGCAGTGCCGGATATTACAGTGCCGGATATTACAGTGCCGGATAATACATTGTTGGATATTACAGTGCTGGATATTACAGTGCTGGATATTACAGTACCGGATATTACAGTGCTGGATATTACAGTGTTGGATATTACAGTGCCGGATATTACAGTGCTGGATATTACAGTGCTGGATATTACAGTGCTGGATATTACAGTGTTGGATATTACAATGCCGGATATTACAGTGTTGGATATTACAATGATGGATATTACAGAGCTGGATATTACAGTGCGGGATATTACAGTGATTGATATTACAGTGCTGGATACTACAGTTTTGGATATTACAGTGTTGGATATTAGAGTGGGATATTACAGTGCGAGATATTACAATGCGGGCTATTACAGTGTGGGATTTTACACTTCCGGATATTACAGTGTTGGATATTACAGTGCTGGATATAACAGTGCCGGATATGAGCGTGCCGGATATTACAGTGTTGGATATTACAATGTTGGATATTACAGTGTTGGATATTACAGTGATGGATATTACAGTGCTGGATATTACAGTGCCGGATATTACAGTGCTGGATATTACAGTGTTGGATATTACAGTGTTGGATATTACATGTGGGATATTACAGTGCTGGATATTACAGTGTTAGATATTACATGCGGGATATTACAGTGCCGGATATTACAGAGCTGGATATTACAGTGTTGGATATTACAGTGTTGGATATTACAGTGCTTGATATTACAGTGTTGGATATTACAGTGCCGGATATTACAGTGCCGGATATTACAGTACCCGATATTAAACTGTCGGATACTACAGTGTTGGATATTACAGTGTTGGATATTACAGTGCTGGATATTACAGTGCTGGATATTACAGTGCCGGATATTACACTCCGGATATTACAGTGTTGGATATTACAGTGCTGGATATTACAGTGTTGGATATTACAGTGTTGGATATTACATTGCCGGATATTACAGTGCCGGATATTACAGTGCCGGATATTACAATGCTGGATATTACAGTGCTGGATATTAAAGTGTTGGATATTACAGTGTTGGATATTACAGTGCTGGATATTACAGTGCCGGATATTACAGTGCTGGATATTACAGTGTTGGATATTACAGTGTTGGATATTACAATGTTGGATATTACAGTGATGGATATTACAGTGTTGGATATTACAGTGCTGGATATTACACTGTTGGATATTACACTGCTGGATATTACAGTGTTGGATATTACACTGTTGGATATTACAGTGCCGGATATTACAGTGCCGGATATTAGAGTGCCGGATATTACCGTGCTGGATATTGCAGTGTTGGATATTACATTGCCCGATATTGCAGTGTTGGATATTGTAGTGTTTGATATTGCAGTGCCGGATATTACAGTGCCGGATATTACAGTGCCGGATAATACATTGTTCGATATTACAGTTCTGGATATTACAGTTCTGGATATTACAGTGATGGATATTACAGTGCAGGATATTACAGTGCCGGATATTACAGTGCCGGATATTACAGTGTTGGATATTACATTGCCGGATATTGCAGTGTTGTATATGGCAGTGTTGGATATTGTCGTGTTTGATATTGCAGTGCCGGATATTACAGTGCAGGATATTACAGTGCCGGATAATACATTGTTGGATATTACAGTGCTGGATATTACAGTGCTGGATATTACAGTGTTGGATATTACAGTGTTGGATATTACAGTGCCGGATATTACAGTGTTGGATATTACAGTGTTGGATTTTACAGTGCCGGATATTACAGTGCTGGATATTACAGTGCTGGATATTACAGTGTTGGATCTTACAGTGTTGGATATTACAATGCCGGATATTACAGTGTTGGATATTACAATGATGGATATTACAGAGCTGGATATTACAGTGCCGGATATTACAGTGATTGATATTACAGTGCTGGATACTATAGTGTTGGATATTACAGTGTTGGATATTAGAGTGGAATATTACAGTGTGGGATATTACAATGCGGGATATTACAGTGTGGGATTTTACACTTCCGGATATTACAGTGTTGGATATTACAGTGCCGGATATTACAGTGTTGGATATTACAATGTCGGATATTACAGTATGGGATATTACAGTATGGGATATTAAAGTGTCGGATTTTACAGTGCTGGATATTACAGTGTTGGATATTACAGTGTTGGATATTACAGTGTTGGATAATAAAGTGCTGGAAATTACAGTGTTGGATATTACAGTGTTGGAAATTACAGTGCTGGATATTACAGTGGCGGATATTACAGTGCTGGATAGTACAGTGTTGGATATTACAGTGTTGGATATTACAGTGCCAGATATTACAGTGTTGGATATTACATGCGGAATATTACAGTGCCGGATATTACAGAGCTGGATATTGCAGTGTTGGATATTACAGTGCTTGATATTACAGTGTTGGATATTACAGTGCCGGATATTACAGTGCCGGATATTACATTACCCGATATTAAACTGCCGGATACTACAGTGTTGGATATTACAGTGTTGGATATTACAGTGCCGGATATTACAGTGCTGGATATTACAGTGCCGGATATTACACTACCGGATATTACAGTGTTGGTTATTACAGTGCTGGATATTACAGTGCTGGATATTACAGTGTTGGATATTACACTGTTGGATATTACAGTGCTGGATATTACAGTGTTGGATATTACAATGCCGGATATTACAGTGCTGGATATTACAGTGTTGGATATTACAGTGTTGAATATTACAGTGCCGGATATTACAGTGCTGGATATTACAGTGCTGGATATTACAGTGTTGGATATTACAGTGTTGGATATTACAATGATGGATATTACAGAGCTGGATATTACAGTGATTGATAATACAGTGATTGATATTACAGTGCTGGATACTACAGTGTTGGATATTACAGTGTTGGATATTAGAGTGGGATATTACAGTGCGGGATATTACAATGCGGGATATTACAGTGTGGGATTTTACACTTCCGGATATTACAGTATTGGATATAACAGTGCCGGATATTACACTGACGGACATTACAGTATGGGATATTACAGTGCTGGAAATTACAGTGTTGGATATTACAGTGTTGGAAATTACACTGCTGGATATTACAGTGGCGGACATTACAGTGCTGGATAGTACAGTGTTGGATATTACATGTGGGATATTATAGTGCCGGATATTACAGTGCTGGATATTACAGTGCTGGATATTAAAGTGTTGGATATTACAGTGTTGGATATTACAGTGTTGGATATTACAGTGTTAGATATTACATGCGGGATATTACAGTGCCGGATATTACAGAGCTGGATATTACAGTGTTGGATATTACAGTGTTGGATATTACAGTGCTTGATATTACAGTGTTGGATATTACAGTGCCGGATCGTACAGTGCTGGATATTACAGTACCGGATATTAAACTGTCGGATACTACAGTGTTGGATATTGCAGTGTTGGATATTACAGTGCTGGATATTACAGTGCCGAACATTACACTCCCGGATATTACAGTGTTGGATATTACAGTGCTGGATATTACAGTGCTGGATATTACAGTATTGGATATTACACTGTTGGATATTACAGTGCTGGATATTACAGTGTTGGATATTACACTGTTGGAGATTACATTGCCGGATATTACAGTGCCGGATATTACAGTGCCGGATATTACAGTGCTGGATATTACAGTGCCGGATATTACAGTGCTGGATATTACAATGTTGGATATTACAGTGCTGGATATTACAGTGTTGGATATCACACTGTAGGATATTACAGTGCTGGATATTACAGTGTTGGATATTACACTGTTGAATATTACAATGCCGGATGTTACAGTGCCGGATATTAGAGTGCCGGATATTACAGTGCCGGATATTGCAGTGTTGGATATTAGATTGCCGGATATTGCAGTGTTGTATATTGCAGTGTTGGATATTGTAGTGTTTGATATTGCAGTGCCGGATATTACAGTGCCGGATATTACAGTGCCGGATAATACAGTGCCGGATCTTACAGTGTTGGATATTACATTGCCGGATATTGCAGTGTTGTATATGGCAGTGTTGGATATTACAATGATGGATATTACAGAGCTGGATATTACAGTGCCGGATATTAAATTGATTGATATTACAGTGCTGGATTCTATAGTGTTAGATATTACAGTCTTGGATATTAGAGTGGAATATTACAGTGTGGGATATTACAATGCGGGATATTACAGTGTGGGATTTTACACTTCCGGATATTACAGTGTTGGATATTACACTGCCGGATATTACGGTGTTGGATATTACAATGTCGGATATTATAGTATGGGATATTACAGTATGGGATATTACAGTGTCGGATATTACAGTGCTGGATATTACAGTGTTGGATATTACAGTGTTGGATATTACAGTGTTGGATAATAAAGTGCTGGAAATTACAGTGTTGGATATTACAGTGTTGGAAATTACAGTGCTGGATATTACAGTGGCGGATATTACAGTGCCGGATATTGCAGTGTTGGATATTACATTGCCGGATATTGCAGTGTTGTATATTGCAGTGTTGGATATTGTAGTGTTTGATATTGCAGTGCCGGATATTACAGTGCCGGATATTACAGTGCCGGATAATACATTGTTCGATATTACAGTTCTGGATATTACAGTTCTGGATATTACAGTGATGGATATTACAGTGCAGGATATTACAGTGCCGGATATTACAGTGCCGGATATTACAGTGCCGGATCTTACAGTGTTGGATGTTACATTGCCGGATATTGCAGTGTTGTATATGGCAGTGTTGGATATTGTCGTGTTTGATATTGCAGTGCCGGATATTACAGTGCTGGATATTACAGTGCTGGATATTACAGTGCTGGATATTACAGTGCTGGATATTACAGTGTTGGATATTACAATGCCAGATATTACAGTGTTGGATATTACAATGATGGATATTACAGAGCTGGATATTACAGTGCCGGATATTACAGTGATTGATATTACAGTGCTGGATACTATAGTATGGGATATTACAGTATGGGATATTACAGTGTCGGATATTACAGTGCTGGATATTACAGTGTTGGATATTACAGTGTTGGATATTACAGTGTTGGATAATAAAGTGCTGGAAATTACAGTGTTGGATATTACAGTGTTGGAAATTACAGTGCTGGATATTACAGTGGCGGATATTACAGTGCTGGATAGTACAGTGTTGGATATTACAGTGTTGGATATTACATGCGGGATATTACAGTGCCGGATATTACAGAGCTGGATATTGCAGTGTTGGATATTACAGTGTTGGATATTACAGTGCTTGATATTACAGTGTTGGATATTACAGTGCCGGATATTACAGTGACGGATATTACAGTACCCGATATTAAACTGCCGGATACTACAGTGTTGGATATTACAGTGTTGGATATTACAGAGTTGGATATTACAGTGCCGGATATTACAGTGCTGGATATTACAGTGTTGGATATTACACTGTTGGATATTACAGTGCTGGATATTACAGTGTTGGATCTAACAATGCCGGATATTACAGTGCTGGATATTACAGTGTTGGATATTACAGTGCCGGATATTACAGTGCTGGATATTACAGTGCTGGATATTACAGTGCTGGATATTACAGTGTTGGATATTACAGTGCTGGATATTACAATGCCAGATATTACAGTGTTGGATATTACAATGATGGATATTACAGAGCTGGATATTACAGTGCCGGATATTACAGTGATTGATATTACAGTGCTGGATACTATAGTGTTGGATAATACAGTGTTGGATATTAGAGTGGAATATTACAGTGTGGGATATTACAATGCAGGATATTACAGTGTGGGATTTTACACTTCCGGATATTACAGTGTTGGATATTACAGTGCCGGATATTACAGTGTTGGATATTACAATGTCGGATGATACAGTATGGGATATTACAGTATGGGATATTACAGTGTCGGATATTACAGTGCTGGATATTACAGTGTTGGATATTACTGTGTTGGATATTACAGTGTTGGATAATAAAGTGCTGGAAATTACAGTGTTGGATATTACTGTGTTGGAAATTACAGTGCTGGATAGTACAGTGTTGGATATTACAGTGTTGGATATTACATGCGGGATATTACAGTGCCAGATATTACAGAGCTGGATATTGCAGTGTTGGATATTACAGTGTTGGATATTACACTGCTTGATATTACAGTGTTGGATATTACAGTGCCGGATATTACAGTGACGGATATTACAGTACCCGATATTAAACTGCCGGATACTACAGTGTTGGATATTACAGTGTTGGATATTACAGAGTTGGATATTACAGTGCCGGATATTACAGTGCCGGATATTACACTACCGGATATTACAGTGTTGGTTATTACAGTGCTGGATATTACAGTGCTGGATATTACAGTGTCTGATATTACACTGTTGGATATTACAGTGCTGGATATTACAGTGTTGGATATTACAATGCCGGATATTACAGTGCTGGCTATTACAGTGTTGGATATTACAGTGCCGGATATTACAGTGCTGGATATTACAGTGTTGGATATTACAGTGTTGGATATTACAATGATGGATATTACAGAGCTGGATATTACAGTGCCGGATATTACAGTGATTGATATTACAGTGCTGGATACTATAGTGTTGGATATTACAGTGTTGGTTATTAGAGTGGGATATTACAGTGCGGGATATTACAATGCGGGATATTACAGTGTGGGATTTTACACTTCCGGATATTACAGTGTTGGATATTACAGTGCTGGATGTAACAGTGCCAGATATGAGCGTGCCGGATATTACAGTGTTGGATATTACAGTGCCGGATATTACAGTGTTGGATATTACAATGTCGGATATTACAGTATGGGATATTACAGTATGGAATATTACTGTGTTGGATATTACAGTGCTGGATATTACAGTACTGGATATTACAGTGTTGGATATTACAGTGTTGGATAATAAAGTGTTGGAAATTACAGTGTTGGATATTACAGTGTTGGAAATTACAGTGCTGGATATTACAGTGCTGGATAGTACATGTGGGATATTACAGTGCCGGATATTACAGTGCTGGATATTACAGTGCTGGATATTAAAGTGTTCGATATTACAGTGTTGGATATTACAGTGCCAGATATTACAGTGTTAGATATTACATGCGGGATATTACAGTGCCGGATATTACAGAGCTGGATATTACAGTGTTGGATATTACAGTGTTGGATATTACAGTGCTTGATATTACAGTGTTGGATATTACAGTGCCGGATAGTACAGTGCCGGATATTACAGTACCCTATATTAAACTGTCGGATACTACAGTGTTGGATATTGCAGTGTTGGATATTACAGTGCTGGATATTACAGTGCCGAACATTACACTCCCGGATATTACAGTGTTGGATATTACAGTGCTGGATATTACAGCGCTGGATATTACAGTATTGGATATTACACTGTTGGATATTACAGTGCTGGATATTACAGTGTTGGATATTACACTGTTGGATATTACATTGCCGGATATTACAGTGCCAGATATTACAGTGCCGGATATTACAGTGCTGGATATTACAGTGCTGGATATTACAGTGCCGGATATTACAGTGCTGGATATTACAGTGTTGGATATTACAGTGTTGGATATTACATTGCTGGATATTACAGTGAATGATATTACAGTGTTGGATATTACAGTGTTGGATATTACAGTGCCGGATATTACAGTGCTGGATATTACAGTGTTGGATATTACAGTGTTGGATATTACAATGCCGGATATTACAGTGTTGGATATTACAATGATGGATAATACAGAGCTGGATATTACAGTGCCGGATATTACAGTGATTGATATTACAGTGCTGGATACTATAGTGTTGGATATTACAGTGTTGGATATTAGAGTGGAATATTACAGTGTGGGATATTACAATGCGGGATATTACAGTGTGGGATTTTACACTTCCGGATATTACAGTGTTGGATATTACAGTGCCGGATATTACAGTGTTGGATATTACAATGTCGGATATTACAGTATGGGATATTACAGTATGGGATATTACAGTGTCAGATATTACAGTGCTGGATATTACAGTGTTGGATATTACAGTGTTGGATATTACAGTGTTGGATATTACAGTGTTGGATAATAAAGTGCTGGAAATTACAGTGTTGGATATTACAGTGTTGGAAATTACAGTGCTGGATATTACAGTGGCGGATATTACAGTGCTGGATAGTACAGTGTTGGATATTACAGTGTTGGATATTACATGCGGGATATTACAGTGCCAGATATTACAGAGCTGGATATTGCAGTGTTGGATATTACAGTGTTGGATATTACAGTGCTTGATATTAGAGTGTTGGATATTACAGTGCCGGATATTACAGTGACGGATATTACAGCACCCGATATTAAACTGCCGGATACTACAGTGTTGGATATTACAGTGTTGGATATTACAGAGTTGGATATTACAGTGCCGGATATGACAGAGCTGGATATTACAGTGTTGGATATTACAGTGTTGGATATTACAGTGCTTGATATTACAGTGTTGGATATTACAGTGCCGGAAAGTACAGTGCCGGATATTACAGTACCCTATATTACACTCCCGGATATTACAGTGTTGGATATTACAGTGCTGGATATTACAGCGCTGGATATTAGAGTATTGGATATTACACTGTTGGATATTACAGTGCTGGATATTACAGTGTTGGATATTACACTGTTGGATATTACATTGCCGGATATTACAGTGCCAGATATTACAGTGCCGGATATTACAGTGCTGGATATTACAGTGCTGGATATTACAGTGCCGGATATTACAGTGCTGGATATTACAGTGTTGGATATTACAGTGTTGGATATTACAGTGCTGGATATTACAGTGAATGATATTACAGTGTTGGATATTACAGTGTTGGATATTACAGTGCCGGATATTACAGTGCTGGATATTACAGTGTTGGATATTACAGTGTTGGATATTACAATGCCGGATATTACAGTGTTGGATATTACAATGATGGATAATACAGAGCTGGATATTACAGTGCCGGATATTACAGTGATTGATATTACAGTGCTGGATACTATAGTGTTGGATATTACAGTGTTGGATATTAGAGTGGAATATTACAGTGTGGGATATTACAATGCGGGATATTACAGTGTGGGATTTTACACTTCCGGATATTACAGTGTTGGATATTACAGTGCCGGATATTACAGTGTTGGATATTACAATGTCGGATATTACAGTATGGGATATTACAGTATGGGATATTACAGTGTCAGATATTACAGTGCTGGATATTACAGTGTTGGATATTACAGTGTTGGATATTACAGTGTTGGATATTACAGTGTTGGATAATAAAGTGCTGGAAATTACAGTGTTGGATATTACAGTGTTGGAAATTACAGTGCTGGATATTACAGTGGCGGATATTACAGTGCTGGATAGTACAGTGTTGGATATTACAGTGTTGGATATTACATGCGGGATATTACAGTGCCAGATATTACAGAGCTGGATATTGCAGTGTTGGATATTACAGTGTTGGATATTACAGTGCTTGATATTACAGTGTTGGATATTACAGTGCCGGATATTACAGTGACGGATATTACAGTACCCGATATTAAACTGCCGGATACTACAGTGTTGGATATTACAGTGTTGGATATTACAGAGTTGGATATTACAGTGCCGGATATTACAGTGCCGGATATTACAGTGCCGGATATTACAGTGTTGGTTATTACAGTGCTGGATATTACAGTGTTGGATATTACACTGTTGGATATTACAGTGCTGGATATTACAGTGTTGGATATTACAATGCCGGATATTACAGTGCTGGATATTACAGTGTTGGATATTACAATGATGGATATTACAGAGCTGGATATTACAGTGCCGGATATTACAGTGATTGATATTACAGTGCTGGATACTACAGTGTTGGATATTACAGTGTTGGATATTAGAGTGGGATATTACAGTGCGGGATATTACAATGCGGGATATTACAGTGTGGGATTTTACACTTCCGGATATTACAGTGTTGGATATTACAGTGCTGGATATAACAGTGCCGGATATGAGCGTGCCGGATATTACAGTGTTGGATATTACAGTGCCGGATATTACAGTGTTGGATATTACAATGTCGGATATTACAGTATGGGATATTACAGTATGGAATATTACTGTGTCGGATATTACAGTGCTGGATATTACAGTGCAGGATATTACAGTGTTGGATATTACAGTGTTGGATAATAAAGTGCTGGAAATTACAGTGTTGGATATTACAGTGTTGGAAATTACAGTGCTGGATATTACAGTGCTGGATAGTACACTGTTGGATATTACATGTGGGATATTACAGTGCCGGATATTACAGTGCTGGATATTACAGTGCTGGATATTAAAGTGTTGGATATTACAGTGCTTGATATTACAGTGTTGGATATTACAGTGCCGGATAGTACAGTGCCGGATATTACAGTACCCTATATTAAGCTGTCGGATACTACAGTGTAGGATATTGCAGTGTTGGATATTACACTGCTGGATATTACAGTGCCGAACATTACACTCCCGGATATTACAGTGTTGGATATTACAGTGCTGGATATTACAGTGCTGGATATTACAGTATTGGATATTACACTGTTGGATATTACAGTGCTGGATATTACAGTGTTGGATATTACACTGTTGGATATTACATTGCCGGATATTACAGTGCCGGCTATTACAATGCCGGATATTACAGTGCTGGATATTACAGTGCTGGATATTACAGTGCCGGATATTACAGTGCTGGATATTACAGTGTTGGATATTACAGTGTTGGATATTACAGTGCTGGATATTACAGTGAATGATATTACAGTGTTGGATATTACAGTGCTGGTTATTACAGTGCTGGATATTACAGTGTTGGATATTACACTGTTGGATATTACAGTGCTGGATATTACAGTGTTGGATATTACAGTGTTGGATACTACAGTGCCGGATATTACAGTGCCGGATATTAGAGTGCCGGATATTACAGTGCCGGATATTGCAGTGTTGGATATTACATTGCCGGATATTGCAGTGTTATATATTGCAGTGTTGGATATTGTAGTGTTTGATATTGCAGTGCCGGATATTACAGTGCCGGATATTACAGTGCCGGATAATACATTGTTCGATATTACAGTTCTGGATATTACAGTTCTGGATATTACAGTGATGGATATTACATTGCAGGATATTACAGTGCCGGACATTACACTGCCGGATATTACAGTGCCGGATCTTACAGTGCCGGATATTACAGTGTTGGATATTACATTGCCGGATATTGCAGTGTTGTATATTGCAGTGTTGGATATTGTCGTGTTTGATATTGCAGTGCCGGATATTACAGTGCTGGATATTACAGTGCTGGATAATACATTGTTGGATATTACAGTGCTGGATATTACAGTGCTGGATATTACAGTGCTGGATATTACAGTGTTGGATATTACAGTGCTGGATATTACAGTGCTGGATATTACAGTGCTGGATATTACAGTGTTGGATATTACAATGCCGGATATTACAGTGTTGGATATTACAATGATGGATATTACACAGCTGGATATTATAGTGCTGGATACTACAGTGTTGGATATTACAGTGTTGGATATTAGAGTGGGATATTACAGCGCGGGATATTACAATGCGGGATATTACAGTGTGGGATTTTACACTTCCGGATATAACATTGCCGGATATGAGTGTGCCGGATATTACAGTGTTGGATATTACAGTGCCGGATGTTACAGTGTTGGATATTACAATGTCAGATATTACAGTATGGGATATTACAGTATGGGATATTACAGTGTCGGATATTACAGTGCTGGATATTACATTGTTGGATATTACAGTGTTGGATATTACAGTGTTGGATAATAAAGTGCTGGAAATTACAGTGTTGGATATTACAGTGTTGGAAATTACAGTGCTGGATATTACAGTGGCAGATATTACAGTGCTGGATAGTACAGTGTTGGATATTACATGTGGGATATTACAGTGCCAGATATTACAGTGCTGGATATTACAGTGCTGGATATTAAAGTGTTGGATATTACAGTGTTGAATATTACAGTGCCAGATATTACAGTGTTGGATATTACATGCGGGATATTACAGTGCCAGATATTACAGAGCTGGATATTGCAGTGTTGGATACTACAGTGTTGGATATTACAGTGCTTGATATTACAGTGTTGGATATTACAGTGCCGGATATTACAGTGCCGGATATTACAGTAACCGATATTAAACTGCCGGATACTACAGTGTTGGATATTACAGTGTTGGATATTACAGTGCTGGATATTACAGTGCCGGATATTACACTACCGGATATTACAGTGTTGGATATTACAGTGCTGGATATTACAGTGCTGGATATTACAGTGTTGGATATTACACTGTTGGATATTACAGTGCTGGATATTACAGTGTTGGATATTACACTGTTGGATATTACAGTGCCGGATATTATAGTGCCGGATATTAGAGTGCCGGATATTACATTGCCGGATATTGCAGTGTTGGATATTGTAGTGTTTGATATTGCAGTGCCAGATATTACAGTGCCGGATATTACAGTGCCGGATAATACATTGTTCAATATTACAGTTCTGGATATTACAGTTCTGGATATTACAGTGATGGATATTACAGTGCAGGATATTACAGTGCCGGATATTACAGTGCCGGATATTACAGTGCCGGATATAACAGTGTTGGATATTACATTGCCGGATATTGCAGTGTTGTATATTGAAGTGTTGGATATTGTAGTGTTTGATATTGCAGTGCCGGATATTACAGTGCCGGATATTACAGTGCTGGATAATACATTGTTGGATATTACAGTGCTGGATATTACAGTGCTGGATATTACAGTGCCGGATAGTACAGTGCTGGATATTACAGTGTTGGATATTACAGTGTTGGATATTACAGTGCCAGATATTACAGTGCTGGATATTACAGTGCTGGATATTACAGTGTTGGATATTACAGTGTTGGATATTACAATGATGGATATTACAGAGCTGGATATTATAGTGCCGGATATAACAGTGTTGGATATTACATTGCCGGATATTGCAGTGTTGTATATTGCAGTGTTGGATATTGTAGTGTTTGATATTGCAGTGCCGGATATTACAGTGCCGGATATTACAGTGCCGGATAATACATTGTTGGATATTACAGTGCTGGATATTACAGTTCTGGATATTACAGTGCTGGATATTACAGTGCTGGATACTACAGTGTTGGATATTACAGTGTTGGATATTAGAGTGGGATATTACAGTGCGGGATATTACAGTGTTGGATATTACAGTGCTGGATATTACAGTGCTGGATATTACAGTGCTGGATATTACAGTGCCCGATATTACAGTGCCGGATATTACAGTGCTAGATATTACAGTGCTGGATATTACAGTGCCCAATATTACAGTGCCCGATATTACAGTGATGGATCTTACAGTGATGGATATTACAGTGTTGGATATTAGTGTTGGATGTTGCACTTTTGAATATTAGTGCCGGATATTGCAGTGTTGGATATTGCAGTGTTGGATATTGCAGTGTTGGATATTACAGTGCCGGATATTACAGTGCCGGATATTACAGTGCCAGATATTACAGTGCCGGATAATACAGTGTTGGATATTACAGTGCAGGATATTACAGTGCATGATATTACAGTAATGGATCTTACAGTGCTGGATATTACAGTGCCGGATATTACAGTTCTGGATATTACAGTGCCGGACATTACAGTGCCGGATATTACAGTGATGGAGCTTAGTGCTGGTTATTACAGTGCCGAATATTACAGTGCCTGATATGACAGTGCCCGATTATACAGTGCCCGATATTACAGTGCTGGATATTACAGCGTTGGATATTACAGTGCCGGATATTACAGTGTTGGATATTACTGTGCCGGAATATTGCAGTGTTGGATATTGCAGTGTTGGATATTACAGTGCCGGATATTACAGTGCCGGATATTACAGTGCCGGATATTAGAGTGCCGGATATTACATTGCCGGATATTGCAGTGTTGGATATTGTAGTGTTTGATATTGCAGTGCCAGATATTACAGTGCCGGATATTACAGTGCCGGATAATACATTGTTCAATATTACAGTTCTGGATATTACAGTTCTGGATATTACAGTGATGGATATTACAGTGCAGGATATTACAGTGCCGGATATTACAGTGCCGGATATTACAGTGCCGGATATAACAGTGTTGGATATTACATTGCCGGATATTGCAGTGTTGTATATTGAAGTGTTGGATATTGTAGTGTTTGATATTGCAGTGCCGGATATTACAGTGCCGGATATTACAGTGCTGGATAATACATTGTTGGATATTACAGTGCTGGATATTACAGTGCTGGATATTACAGTGCCGGATAGTACAGTGTTGGATATTACAGTGTTGGATATTACAGTGTTGGATATTACAGTGCCGGATATTACAGTGCTGGATATTACAGTGCTGGATATTACAGTGTTGGATATTACAGTGTTGGATATTACAATGATGGATATTACAGAGCTGGATATTATAGTGCCGGATATAACAGTGTTGGATATTACATTGCCGGATATTGCAGTGTTGTATATTGCAGTGTTGGATATTGTAGTGTTTGATATTGCAGTGCCGGATATTACAGTGCCGGATATTACAGTGCCGGATAATACATTGTTGGATATTACAGTGCTGGATATTACAGTTCTGGATATTACAGTGCTGGATATTACAGTGCTGGATACTACAGTGTTGGATATTACAGTGTTGGATATTAGAGTGGGATATTACAGTGCGGGATATTACAGTGTTGGATATTACAGTGCTGGATATTACAGTGCTGGATATTACAGTGCTGGATATTACAGTGCCCGATATTACAGTGCCGGATATTACAGTGCCGGATATTACAGTGCTGGATATTACAGTGCCCAATATTACAGTGCCCGATATTACAGTGATGGATCTTACAGTGATGGATATTACAGTGTTGGATATTAGTGTTCGATGTTGCACTTTTGAATATTAGTGCCGGATATTGCAGTGTTGGATATTGCAGTGTTGGATATTGCAGTGTTGGATATTACAGTGCCGGATATTACAGTGCCGGATATTACAGTGCCAGATATTACAGTGCCGGATAATACAGTGTTGGATATTACAGTGCAGGATATTACAGTGCATGATATTACAGTAATGGATCTTACAGTGCTGGATATTACAGTGCCGGATATTACAGTTCTGGATATTACAGTGCCGGACATTACAGTGCCGGATATTACAGTGATGGATCTTAGTGCTGGTTATTACAGTGCCGAATATTACAGTGCCTGATATGACAGTGCCCGATTATACAGTGCCCGATATTACAGTGCTGGATATTACAGCGTTGGATATTACAGTGCCGGATATTACAGTGTTGGATATTACTGTGCCGGAATATTGCAGTGTTGGATATTGCAGTGTTGGATATTGCAGTGTTGGATATTACAGTGCCGGATATTACAGTGCCGGATATTACAGTGCCGGATATTACAGTGCCGGATAATACAGTGTTGTATAATATAGTGCTGGATATTACAGCGTTGGGTATTACAGTGTTGGGTATTACAGTGTTGGATATTACAGTGCCAAATATTACAGTGCCGGCTTTAGAGTGTTGGATATTACATTGCCGGATATTACAGTGCCGGATATTACAGTGCCGGATATTAGTGTTGGATATTAGAGTGCCGGATATTACAGTGCTGGATATTACAGTGCCGGCTACTACAGTGCTGGATATTAGTGCTGGATATTACAGTGTTGGCTATTACAGTGCTGGATAATACAGTGTTGGATAATATAGTGCCGGATATTACAGTGCCGGATATTACAGTGCTGGATATTACAGTGCTGGATATTACAGTGCTGGATATTACACTGATGGATTAAAACAGTGTTGGATATTACACTGCCGGATATTACAGTGCCGGATATTACACTACCGGATATTACAGTGTTGGATATTACAGTGCTGCATATTACAGTGCTGGATATTACAGTGTTGGATATTACACTGTTGGATATTACAGTGCCGGATATTACAGTGCCAGATATTAGAGTGCTGGATAACACAGTGATGGATATTACAGTGTTGTGTATTACAGTGTTGGGTATTACAGTGTTGGATATTACAGTGCCAGATATTACAGTGCCGGCTTTAGAGTGTTGGATATTACATTGCCGGATATTACAGTGCCGGATATTACAGTGCCGGATATTACAGTGCCGGATATTAGTGTTGGATATTACAGTGCCGGATATTACAGTGCCAGATATTACAGTGCCGGATATTACAGTGCTGGCTATTACAGTGCTGGATATTAGTGCTGGATATTACAGTGTTGGCTATTACAGTGCTGGATATTACAGTGCTGGATATTACAGTGCCGGATATTACAGTGGCGAATAGTGCAGTGCCGGATATTACAGTGCCCAATATTACAGTGCCCGATATTACTGTGTTGGATATTACAGTGCTGGATATTACAGTGTTGGATATTAGTGTTGGATGTTGCACTTTTGAATATTAGTGCTGGATATTGCAGTGTTGGATATTGCAGTGTTGGATATTGCAGTGTTGGATATTGCAGTGCTGGATATTACAGTGCCGGATATTACAGTGCTGGATATTACAGTGCCAGATATTACAGTGCTGGATAATACAGTGTTTGATATTACAGTGCAGGATATTACAGTGCATGATATTACAGTGATGGATCTTACAGTGATGGATATTACAGTGCCGGATATTACAGTGCTGGATATTACAGTGCCGGACATTACAGTGCCGGATATTACAGTGATGGATCTTAGTGCTGGTTATTACAGTGCCGGATAGTACAGTGCCCGATCTGACAGTGCCCGATATTACAGTGCCCGATATTACAGTGCTGGATATTACAGCGTTGGATATTACTGTGCCGGAATAATGCAGTGTTGGATATTGCAGTGTTGGATATTGCAGTGTTGGATATTACAGTGCTGGATAGTACAGTGCTGGATTTTAGAGTGCCGGATATTACAGTGCCGGATATTACAGTGCTGGATATTACAGTGCCGGATAATACAGTGTTGCATATTACAGTGCTGGATATTACAGTGTTGGATATTACACTGCCGGATATTACAGTGCTGGATATTACAGTGCTGGATATTACAGTTCTGGATATTACAGTGTTGGATATTACACTGATGGATTAAAACAGTGTTGCATATTACACTGCCGGATATTACAGTGCCGGATATTACAGTGCCGGATATTACAGTGCCGGATATTACAGTGTTGGATATTACAGTGCCGGATATTACAGTGTCGGATATTACAGTGCCGGATATTATAGTGCTGGATAACACAGTGATGGATATTACAGTGTTGTATAATATAGTGCTGGATATTACAGCGTTGGGTATTACAGTGTTGGGTATTACAGTGTTGGATATTGCAGTGCCGGATATTACAGTGCCGGATATTACAGTGTTGGATATTACAGTGCCGGATATTACAGTGTCGGATATTACAGTGCCGGATATTAGTGTTGGATATTACAGTGCCGGATATTACAGTGCCAGATATTACAGTGCCGGATATTACAGTGCCGGATATTACAATGCTGGATATTACAGTGTCGGATATTACAGTGTTGGATATTAGAGTGCTGGATATTACAGTGCTGGATATTACAGTGCCGGATATTACAATGTTGGATATTACTGTGCTGGATATTACAGTGCCGGATATTACAATGTTGGATATTTCAGTGTTGGATATTACACTGCCGGATATTACAGTGCCAGATATTACAGTGTTGGATATTACAGTGCTGGATATTACACTGTTGGATATCACAGTGTTGGATATTATAGTGTTGGATATTACAGTGCCGGAAATTACAGTTCCGGATATTAGTGTTGGATATTACAGTGCCGGATATTACAGTGTTGGATATTACAGTGCTGGATATTACACTGTTGGATATCACAGTGTTGGATATTATAGTGTTGGATATTACAGTGCCGGAAATTACAGTTCCGGATATTAGTGCCGGATATTACAGTGCCAGATATTACAGTGTTGGATATTACAGTGCTGGATATTACACTGTTGGATATCACAGTGTTGGATATTATAGTGTTGGATATTACAGTGCCGGAAATTACAGTTCCGGATATTAGTGTTGGATATTACAGTGCCGGATATTACAGTGTTGGATATTACAGTGCTGGATATTACACTGTTGGATATCACAGTGTTGGATATTATAGTGTTGGATATTACAGTGCAGGAAATTACAGTTCCGGATATTAGTGTTGGATATTACAGTGCCGGATATTACAGTGCCGGATATTACAGTGCCAGATATTACAGTGCCGGATATTACAGTGCCGGATATTGCAGTGCTGGATATTACACTGTTGGATATTACAGTGTTGGATATTATAGTGTTGGATATTACAGTGCCGGAAATTACAGTGCCAGATATTAGTGTTGGATATTACAGTGCCGGATATTACAGTGCCGGATATTACAGTGCCAGATATTACAGTGCTGGATATTACAATGCTGGATATTACAGTGTTGGATATTACAGTGCTGGATATTACAGTGCCGGATATTACAGTGCCGGATATTACAGTGCTGATTATTACAGTGCCGGATAATATAGTGCTGGATAACACAGTGATGGATATTACAGTGTTGTATAATATAGTGCTGGATATTACAGCGTTGGGTATTACAGTGTTGGGTATTACAGTGTTGGATATTACAGTGCCGGATATTACAGTGCCGGATATTACAGTGTTGGATATTACAGTGCCGGCTATTACTGTGTTGGATATTACAGTGCCGGATAATACAGTGTTGAATATTACAGTGTCGGATATTCCAGTGCCAGATATTCCAGTGCCAGATATTACAGTGCCAGATATTACAGTGTTGCTTATTACAGTGCAGGATATTACAGTGTTGGATATTACAGTGCCGGATGTTACAGTGCCGGATGTTACAGTGCCGGATGTTACAGTGTTGGATATTACAGTGCCGGATATTACAGTGCCGGATATTACAGTGCCGCATATTACAGTGCCGGCTATTACAGTGTTGGATATTACAGTGTTGGATATTACAGTGTGGTGTTACACTATGGATATTACAGTGTTGGATATTACAGTGCCGGATATTACAGTGCTGGATATTACAGTGCCGGATAGTACAGTGCCGGATATTACAGTGCCGGATATTACAGTGCTGGATATTACAGTGTCGGATATTACAGTGCCCGATATTACAGTGCCGGATATTACAGTGCCGGATAATACAGTGCCGGATATTACAGTGTCGGATATTACAGTGCCGGATATTACAGTGCTGGATATCACAGTGCTGGATATTACAGTGTCGGATATTACAGTGCCGGATATTACAGTGCCGGATATTACAGTGCCGGATATTACAGTGCTGGATATTACAGTGCCGGATATTACAGTGCTGGATATTACAGTGCCAGATATTAGTGCTGGATATTACAATGCCGGATATTACAATGCCGGATATTACAATGCCGGATATTACAGTGCCGGATTTTACAGTGCCGGATATTACGGTGCCGAATATTACAGTGCTGGATATAACATTGAAACATAGAAGATCGGAGCAGGAGTAGGCCATTCGGCCCCTCGAGCCTGCTCCACCATTTAATGAGATCATGGCTGATCATCCAAATTCAGTACCCTGTCCCTGCTTTCTCCCCATTTCCCTTGATCCCTTTAGCCTTAAGAATATATCTAACTCCTTCTTGAATATATTTAATGAGTTGGCCTCAACTGCCTTCTGTGGTAGAGAATTCCACAGGTTCACCACTCTCTGGGTGAAGAAATTCCTCCTCATCTCAGTCCTAAATGGCTTACCCCTTATCCTTAGACTGTGACCCCTGGTTCTGGACTCCTCCGCCATCGGGAACATCCTTCTTGCATCTAGTCTGTTTAGTCCTGTTAGAATTTTATAAGTTTCAATGAGATCCCCTCTCATTCTTCTAAACTCTAGCGAATATAAGCCTAATCGACCCAATCTCTCTTCATACGTCATTCCTCCCATCCCAGGTATCAGTCTGGTGAATCTTCGCTGCACTCCCTCCATTACAGTGTTGGATATTATAGTGTTGGATATTACAGTGCTGGATATTACAGTGCTGGATATTACAGTGCCGGATATTACAGTGCCGGATATTACAATGCCGGATATTACAGTGCCGGATATTACAGTGCTGGATATTACAGTGCCGGATATTACAGTGCGGGATATTACAGTGCCGGATATTATAGTACGGGATATTACAGGGCTGAATATTACAGAGCTGGATTTTACAGTGACAGATATTACAGAGCTAGATATTATGGTGCTGGATATTTCAGTGAATATTACAGTGCTGGATATTACAGTGCCGGATTTCACAGTGCCAGATATCATAGGGCCGATATCGCAGTACCAGCTGAATATTACAGTGCCGGATATCACAATGCTCGACAATACACTCCGGTATATGAAAAAGCTGGATATTACAGTGCTGGATAATACAGTGCTGGATATTACAGTGCCGAATATTACAGTGCTGAATATTACAGTGCCGAATATTACAGTGCCGGATACCACAGTGCTGGGCATTGCAGTGCTGAACTTTACAGTGCTGTATATTGCAGTGCTGAACATCACACTGTTGGTTATCAGAGAGCTGGATATTGTGTCCTTGTACACAAATCACAGAAAGCTAACATGCAGGTACATCAAGCAATTAGGAAGGCAAATGGTATGTTAGCCTTTATTGCAAGGAAGTTGGCGTATAAGAGTAAAGGGGGGAAAAATTTGGTTGGTTAGCGCCTCGCACCAGCGCCACTGGGGGCGCTAACGGGACGCTAGGAACTTAGCGCCCGAGTGTGGTGATTTTAGCGCCGCTCGTGAAATTGACCAGTCGTTTTGCGGCGCGGTAAACACTGCCGCCATGATCTCCTGCGTGCAGATCGTGACGTCAGTCGAGCGTGCAACGTCCCGGTAGCGCCTTGGACCGGATATTGAGTCGCACCCCCTGCCTTAGCGCCTGCCGCTAGGAACGACAGGTGGAGGGGAACATTTTCAAGTCGGGAAGGGGCTGGAGGAGTGCTATTTAAAGACGTGCGCTTCCTGCTTTTTCTTGTCGGCAAAATTTTTGGTACACGCAGGTTGAGAGGGAGAGAGACGTCTGGAGAGATTTAACGCTGTCCTAAGGAGTTTTGACCCTCAGCACCACTTTTGAGGTTCCTAAGCGCTGAGCTGTTTTCCTGGGCCTATCCATTAGTGCTTCCAACACAATTGCTTTAGAGGTCTCTCCAGGCCGAGATTCAAGGTTGCAATGAGCAGGATGTGGCTGGCCAGCAAGATGGCCCCTCCCCTTTAAGAACAGTCTGACTGGCTTCCATGGTAACTGACATCGCTTGAGCTTTGGTAGCATTCTGAGGTAGCGCCTCGCTCCCCGACGTTAGTGCCTTAAGAGAGGTGTGTAGAGCTTGATTTAGTGCTCAAATCATCTCCAGGGGCGATAGAGGCGAATTTTGCAGTCGGAGGCGATAATTAGCGCCGGGCGCTAAACTTTATGCCCGGCCAATATTAGCGCCCCAAAATGGGCGATACCCAATTTTTCCCTTAGAGGGGGTGCAACAAAGGTTCACCAGATGGGTCCCTGGGATGGGGGGATTGTCCTATGAGGAGAGATTGAGTAGACGAGGCCTATATTCCCTAGAGTTTAGAAGAATGAGAGGTGATCTCATTGAAAATATATAAAATTATTATAGGGCTTGACAGGTTAGATGCTGAGAGGATGTCTCCTCTGGCTGGAGAGTTTAGAACTATATGTCACAGTCTCAGAATAAGGGGTTGGCCATTTCATAGAATCATAGAATCATTACAGCACAGTCAGAGGCCATTCGGATAGTCGAGCCCGTGCCGGCTCTCTGCAAGAGCATTTCAGCTAATCCCAATCCCCCGTCCTTTCTCCGTAGCCCTGCAAATTCTTTTACTTCAGGTACTTATCTAATTCGCTTTTGAAAGCCAAGATTAAATCTGCCTCCACCACCCTTTCAAACAGTGCATTCCAGATCATAACCACTCGCTGTGTAAAAAAGTTTTTCCTCATGTCACCTCTGGATCTTCTGCCAATCACCTTAAATCTGTGTCCTCTGGTTCTTGGCCCTTTCGCCAATGGGAACAGTCTCTCTCTATCTACTCTGTCTAGACCCCTCATGACTTTGAACACCTCTATCAAATCTCCTCTCAATCTTCTCTGCTCGAAGGAGAACAACCTCAGACTCTCCAGTCTATCCATGTAACTGAAGTCCCTCATCCCTGGAACCATTTTTGTAAATCTTTTCTGCACCCTCTCTAAAGCCTTCAAATCCTTCCTAAAGTGCGGTGCCCAGAATTGGACACAATACTCCAGTTGTGGCCGAACCAGTTTTTTATAAAGGTTCATCATAACTTCCTTGCTTTTGTACTCGATACCTCTATTTATAAAGCCCAGGATCCCGTATGCTATTTTAACTGCTTTCTCAACCTCTCCTGCCACCTTCAATGATTTGTGCACATATACCCCCAGGTCTCTCTGTTCCTGCACCCCCTTTAGAATATAACCCTTTAGTTTATATTGCCTCTCCTCGTTCTTCCTACCAAAATGTATCATTACGCACTTTTCTGCGTTAAACTTCATCTGCTACGCGTCTGCCCATTCCACCAGCCTGTTTATGTCCTCTTGAAGTCTATCCTCCTCACTGTTCACTATACTTCCAAGTTTTGTGTCATCCACAAATTTTGAAATAGCGCCCTGTACACCTAAGTCCAAATTATTAATATATAATGGCCCAGATATTCGGCCGAATACGGGAGAGTACGCACTGTGTACTCACCCGTATTCGGTCCCGAAGTGCCGGTTTCCTGCATGCACTGCGCATGCGCGGGAAACCGGCACTTCCGATATTGCGAAGGGGGCGGTTCCTAAGTGAACCGCGTGTGCACTACAGGCTGTGCGCACACAGGGCACTTAGGGTTTTTTTTCAGGTTTGAACGCGAGGGTAAGTATGGAAGATTTTACACATGAAAAAAGGAGGCGTAAGACCCCCTTTTAACAAGGTAAGTAGATAATTAAGTATTATTTTAAAAAAATTTCAACAGGTTTATCTTTTTTAGAGACTTTGAAGAAAGGTAAGTTTATTTTTATAACTTTTAAAAAGAATTTAAATTTTTTCAAAAATTTAAATTTTTGTTTAAAGTGGTTAATTTATTTAACTATAGTTATTTTATTAATGTGATGGTTTTTTTTTAAATTTAATTGAGGTTTAGCTGTTCTTTTGGGGGCAATTTGTATTCATAGTTTTGACAGTTCTCCTGTCAAAACTATGAATGAAAGATGGTGTGCTGCCATTGGCTCTCCATTGCCCACGTGATCCCAGAGGTCACATCGAACTAACTGCGCCTCTGGGACACGCACACACTGCGCGCCGGCACCAGGGAGAGGCCCGGACCCGAAGTTCGTGTGGGCCCGAAACAGAATGGCAGGCGCGGTAGGTAAGATCGCGCACGATCCTTACCCCCGCGGCAAGCCGGAGAGGCCAATTTCTGGGCCATTAAGAAAAGCAGTGCGCCTAGTACCAAGGGAACGGTAGCATAGTGGTAATGTCACTGGGCTAGTAATCCAGAGATGTGAGCTCAAATCCCACCATGGCAGCTGGGGAATTTAAATTCAGTTAATTAAATAAATCTGGAATAACCATGGTAATCTGGTAACCATGAAACTATTGGATTGTCGGTGAAAACCCATCTGGTTCACTAGTCTGCCATCCTTACCTGGTCTGGCCTATATGTGACTCCAGACCCACAACGTGGTTGACTCTTAGCAAGCCACGCAGTTGTAAAAAAAACACAATGAAACACAATAATAAGAATGAAACTGGACGGACCACCCGGCTACGGACACGTCAACAGCACAGCAAGCCCAATCGACCCTGCAAAGTCTTCCTCACCAACATTTGGGCCAAATTGGTTGTGCCAAAATTGGGAGCTGTCCCACAGACTAGTCGCACTCACAGAATCATACCTTTCAGCCAATGTCCCAGATTCCTCCATCACCATCCCTGGGTATGTCCTGTCCCACCTACAACACCACTTGGAAGAAGCAAGGGCACAGAATGCACTCTGGGTGGGGGACTTCAATGTCCATCTACTGGCCGAGTCTGAAGGACATAGCAGCCTGTGACAGGTGGCGAGAGAACCAACACGAGGGGAAAAACCTACTTGACCTCGTCCTCAACAATCTACACATCGCAGGCATCTGTCCATGATAGTATTGATAGCAGTGACCACTGCACAGCCATTGTGGAGACGAAGTCCCGTCCTCCATTGTGTTGTGTGGCACTAACTGCTGTGCTAAATGGGATAGATGTCGCAGCTCAAAACTGAATGCTGTGGGCCATCAACAGCAGCAGAATTATATTCCACCTCATGGCCCAGCATATCCCTCACTCTACCATTACCATCAAGCCAGGGAACCAACCCTGGTTCAATAAGGAGTGTACGTAGGAAAGCATGCCAGGAGCAGCATCAGGTGTACCTAAAAATGAGGTGGGAAGCTGCAACACAGGACTGCATGCGGAAAGACAGGGCTAAAGGATCAGATCAAAGCCTGCAGTCCTGCCACATCCAGTCGTGAATGGTGGTGGACCATTAAACAACTAACGGGAGGAGGAGGCTCCATGAATATCCCCATCCTCAATGATGGTGGAGCCCAGCACGTGAGTGCAAAAGAAAAGGCTGAAGAGTTTGCAGCCAGAAGTGCTGAGTGGATGATCCATATCGGCCTACTCCTGAGGTCCCAACCATTATAGAAGCCAGTCTTCAACCAATTCGATTCACTCCACGTGACATCAAGAAACGGCTGAGCGCACTGGATACAGCAAAGACTATGGGCCCTGACAACATCCTGGCTATCGTGCTGAAGACATATGCTCAAGAACTAGCCAAGCTGTTCCAGTACAGTACAACACTAGCATCTATCCGACAATGTGGAAAACTGCCCAGGTATGTCTTGTCCACAAAAAGCAGGACAAATCCAATTTCCGCCCCATCGGTCTACTCGCAATCATCAGCAAAGTGATGGAAGGTGTCATTATCAAGCGGCACCTGCTCACTGATGCCCAGTTTGGGTTCCGCCAAGACCACTCAGCTCCAGACCTCATTACAGCCTTGGTCCAACCATGGACAAAGGAGCTGAATTGGTGAGGTGAGAGTGACTGCCCTTGACATCAAGGAGCCCTAGTAAAACTGAAGTCAATGGGAATCGGGGGGAACTCTCCACTGGCTGAAGTCATACCTAGCACAAAGGAAGATGGTTGTGGTGGTTGAAGGTCAATCATCACTGCCCCAAGACATCGCTGCAGGAGTTCCTCACGGCAGTGTCCTAGGCCCAACCATCTTCAATTGCTTCCTCAATGACCTTCCCTCCAACACAAGGTCAGAAATGGGGATGTTTGCCGATGACTGCACAGTGTTCAGCGCCATTTACAACTCCTCAGATAATAAAGCAGTCCATGCCCGCATGCAACAAGACCAGGATGACGTTCAGGCCTGTGCTAATAAGTGGCAGATAACATTCGCGCCACAGAAGTGCCAGGCAATGACTATCTCCAACAAGCGAGAGTCAAACCACCGCCCCTTGACATTCAATGGTATTGCCATCGCCGAATCCCCCACCAGCAACATCCTGGAGGTCACCATTGACCAGAAACTTAACTGGACCAGCCACATAAATACTGTGGCAACAAGAGCAGGTCAGAGGCTAGGTATTCTGTGGCGAGTGTCTCACCTCCTGATTCCCCAAAGCCTTTCCACCATCTACAAGGCACAAGTAAGGAGTGTGATGGAATACTCTCCATTTGCCTGGATGAGTGCAGCTCCAACAACACTCAGGAAGCTCGATACCATCCAGGACAAAGCAGCCCGCTTGATCGGCACCCCATCCACCACCTTAAACATTCACTCCCTCCACCACCATGGCTGCAGTGCGTACCATCTACAGGATGCACTGCAGCAACTCACCAAGGTTTCTTCAGCAGCACCTCCCAAACCCGCGACCTCTTCCACCTAGAAGGACAAGGGCAGCAGGCGCATGGGAACACCACCACCTCCAAGTTCCCCTCCAAGTCACACACCATCCTGACTTAGAAGTATATAGGTCAAATTCCTGGAACTCCATCCCTAACAGCACTATGGGAGTACCTTCACCACACGGACGGCAGCGGTTCAAGAAGGCGGCTCACCACCACATTCTCAAGGGCAATTAGGGATGGGCAATAAATGCTGGCCTTGCCAGTGACACCCACATCCCAGAAACGAATTAAAAAAAACCCTGGGGAACACCACTGTATACCTTCCTCCAGTCCGAAAAACAACCATACACTACTACTCTATGTTTCCTGTCACTTAGCCAATTTTTTATCCATGCTGCCACTGTCCCTTTTATTCCCTGGGCTTCAACTTTGCTGTCAAGCCTATTATGTGGCACTTTATCAAACGCCTTTTGGAAGTCCATGTACACCACATGTATTGCCCTCATCAACCCTCTTTGTTAGCTCATCAAATAATTCAATCAAGTTAGTTAAACACAACTTGCCTTTAACAAATCTGTGCTTGCTTCCCTTAATTAATCCACACTTGTCCAAGTGACTGTTAGTTTTGTCCCAGATTATCATTTCTAACAGCTTCCCCACCACCGAGATTAAGCTGACTAGCCAGTAGTTGCTGGGTTTATCCTTACACCCTTTTTGAACAAGGGTGTAACATTTGCAATTCTCCAGTCCAAGGAAGATTGGAAGATTATGGCCAGTACCGCCGCAATTTCCACCTTTACTTCCCTCAGTGTCCTAGGATGCATCCCATCTGGTCCTGGTGATTTATCTACTTTAAGTACAGCCAACCTTTCGAGTACCTCCTCTTTATCAATTTTTATCCCATCCAATAACTCAACTACCTCCTCTTTCACTATGACTTTGGCAGCATCTTCTTCCTTGGTAAAGACAGATGCAAAGTACTCATTTAGTACCTCAGCCATGCCCTCTGTCCATACACAGGTCTCCTGTTTGGTCCCTAATCGACCCCACCCCTCCTTTTTTTTAAATTCGCTAATGGGATGTGGGCATCGCTGGCAAGGCCAGCATTTATTGCCCATCCCTAGTTGCCCTTGAGAAGGTGGTGGTGAGCTGCCTTCTTGAACTGCTGCAGTCCGTGTGGTGAAGGTACTCCCACAGTGCTGTTAGGTAGGGAGATCCAGGATTTTGACCCAGCGACGATGAAGGATCGGCCATATACTTCTATGTCAGGATAGTGTGTGACTTGAAGGGGAACTTGGAGGTGGTGGTGTTCCCATGCATCTGCTGCCCTCGTCCTTCTAGGTGGAAGAGTTCGCGGGTTTGGGAGGTGCTGCTGAAGAAGCCTTGGTGAGTTGCTGCAGTGCATCATGTAGATGGTACACACTGCAGCCACGGTACGCCGGTGGTGGAGGGAGTGAATGTGTAAGGTGGTGGATGGGGTGCCAATCAAGCGGGCTGCTTTGACCTGGATGGTGGCGAGCTTCTTGAGTGTTGTTGGAGCTGCACTCATCCAGGCAAGTGGAGAGTATTCCATCACACTCCTTCATCTTGCACCAGACAAGAGTTCCAGCACTCTTCCAGCTGCTACATCAAGCTCACGGCTGGCTGGTCGGAGACAAGGGCCATCCGCTCTCCACCTGGCTCATGACTCCCCTCCACAACTCCAACACTCCTGCCCAGCACACATATAATGAGAGCCATGCTGCCACCAGGAACATCATTGAGCAGACCATCGGGGTGCTCAAGCAATGGTTCCGCTGCCTTGACCACTCGGGAGGAGCCCTCCAGTACTCACCGGAGCAGGTGTCCCATTTCGTCATGGTCTGCTGCATGCTCCACAATCTGGCCATCATGAGGGCCCAGCCCTGCCAGCAGGGATTGTGGGACCACCTCAGGAGGAGGAAGAGGGAGAGGAGGAGGAACATACGAACATACATACGAACATACGAATTAGGAGCAGGAGTAGGCCACTCGGCCCTTCGAGCCTGTTCCGCCATTCAATAAGATCATGGCTGATCTGATTACTCCACATTCCCGCCTACCCCCGATAACTTTTCAACCCCTTGCTTACCAAGAATCTATCTACCTCTGCCTTAAAAATATTCAAAGACTCCGCTTCCACCGCCCTCTGAGGAAGAGAGTTCCAAAGACTCACGACCCTCTGTGAGAAAAAATTTCTCCTCATCTCTGTCTTAAATGGGCGACCCCTTATTTTTAAACAGTGACTCCTAGTTCTAGATTCTCCCACAAGAGGAATCATCCTCTCCACATCCACCCTGTCCAGACCCCTCAGGATCTTATATGTTTCAATCAAGTCACCTCTTATTCTTCTAAACTCCAGCAGATACAAGCCTAGCCTGTCCAACCTTTCCTCATAAGACATCCTGCCCATTCCAGGTATTAGTCTAGTAAACCTTCTCTGAACTGCCTCCAATGCATTTACATCCTTCCTTAAATAAGGAGACCAATACTGTACACAGTACTCCAGATGTGGTCTCACCAATGCCCTGTACAACTGAAGCATAACCTCCCTACTTTTGTATTCAATTCCCCTCGCAATAAACAATAACATTCTATTAGCTTTCCTAATTACTTGCTGTACCTACATAGTAACCTTTTGTGATTCATGCACTAGGATACCCAGATCCCTCTGCATCTCAGAGCTCTACAATCTCTCACCATTTAGATAATATGCTTCTTTTTTATTCTTCCTGCCAAAAGGGACAACTTCACATTTTCCCACATTATACTCCATCTGCCAGATCTTTGCCCACTCACTTAACCTATCTATATCCCTTTGTAGCCTCCTTATGTCCTCTTCACAATTTACTTTCCTACCTATCTTTGTGTCATCAGCAAATTTAGCAACCATACCTTCGGTCCCTTCATCCAAGTCATTTATATAAATTGTAAAAAGTTGAGGCCCCAGCACTGATCCCTATGGCACACCACTCGTTACATCTTGCCAATCAAAAAATGACCCATTTATGCCTACTCTCTGTTTCCTGTTAGCTAGCCAATCTTCTATCCATGCCAATATGTTACCCCCTACACCATGAGCTTTTATTTTCTGCAATAACCTTTGATGTGGCACCTTATCAAATGCCTTCTGGAAATTTAAGTACAGTACATCCACCGGTTCCCCTTTATCCACAGCACATGTTACTTCCTCAAACAACTCCAATAAATTGGTTAAACATGATTTCCCTTGCACAAAACCATGTTGACTCTGCCTGATTACTTTGAACTTTTCTAAATGCCCTGCTATAACGTCTTTAATAATAGCTTCTAACATCTTCCCTATGACAGATGTTAAGCTAACTGGCCTGTAGTTTCCTGCTTTCTGTCTCCCTCCCTTTTTGAATAAAGGAGTTACATTTGCTATTTTCCAATCTAATGGAACCTTCCCCAAATCTAGGGAATTTTGGAAAATTAAAATCAACGCATCAACTATCTCACTAGCCACTTCTTTTAAGACCCTAGGATGAAGTCCATCAGGTCCCGGGGACTTGTCAGCCCGCAGCTCCAACAATTTGCTCAGTACCACTTCCCTGGTGATTATAATTTTCTTGAGTTCCTCCCTCCCTTCCATTTCCTGATTTACAGCTATTTCTGGGATGTTACTTGTATCCTCTATAGTGAAGACCGATGCAAAATACCTGTTCAATTCAACTGCCATCTCCTTATTTTCCATTATTAATTCCCCAGACTCACATTTTCTTTTTTAAATATCGATAGCAACTCTTAGGGGTAAAAATTCAGTTGGTTGCGCCTCCCGTTAGCGCCTTAAGAGGGCGCTAATGGGGCGCAAAGCCGCTAACGCCCGGGCGCAGCGATGTTTGCGCCGCTCGGGAACTTAACTTGACATTGTGCGGCGGCACTAAAACTTACCGCTGCGACCACCTGCGCGCGCAGATTGTGACGTCATTCCATGGTGCAACGCCCTTGTGGCGCCCCGGAGCGGAAATTGAGTGGCGCCCCCTGCCTTACCGCCTGACGCTAGCAACGACCAGAAGACTGGAACACTATCAATCGCTGTGGGGCTGGGGAGGGCGCTATTTAAAGGGGGCCTCTTCATGTCTTTTATTGTTGGTGGCATTTTTGAACTACGCATTCTGAGAGAGAGAGGGAGAGACTTCTGGAGAGATTCAACGTTGTGTGAAGGAGTTTTGGGTACTGAGCAGCACTTTGCAGGTTCATTTTGATTTGCCATTCCTTGTATCGATTTAGCAGAGACTGTGGGAGCTGCACTCTGAGCTCTTTGCCTGGTACTCTCCATTGTTCTTTCCAGCACATTTGATGTGCAAGTCTCTCCAGGCCGAGATTCAAGGCTGCAATGAACAGGATGTGGATGGAAAGCAAGATTAACCATCCCCTTTAAGAACTGGCCCGTGCCATTGTGTGTGTGTTCCATTGCTGACTGACATTACATGAGCTTCGCCAGCGCTCTGAGTTAGCGCCTCACTGCTCGGCCTTTGCGCCTTAAGACAGGTGTGCAGCGCCTGCTTTAGCGCTCCACTCACCTCCCGGGGCGGTAAAAGTGAAGTTTCCAGTCAGTGCCGATAATTAGCGCCAGGCGCTAATATTTGCGTCCAGACGATATTTGCACCCCAAATGGGGCGCGACCTAATTTCTACCCCTTACTATCTGTTTTTATATTTCTAGCTAGCTTTCTCTCCTACTCTAATTTTTCTCTCCTTATTAATCTTTAAGTCATTCTTTGCTGTTTTTTATATTCTGTCCAATCTTCTGACCTGCCACCCATCTTTGCGCAATTATATGCTTTTTCTTTAAGTTTAATACTATCTTTAAGTGGTGGGTCCTCCCCTTGGAATTTTTCTTTCTTGTTGGAATGTATATATTCTGTGTATTTTGAAATATCCCCTTAAATGTCTGCCACTGCAACTCTATTAACCTATCCCTTAACCTAATTTGCCCGTTCACTTTAGCTAGCTCTGCTTTCATGCCCTCATAATTGTCCTTATTTAAGTTTAAAATACGAGTCTTGGACCCACTCTCTCTCTCTCAAACTGAATGTAAAATTCAATCATATTATGATCGCTGCTACCTAGGGACGCCTTCACTATGAGGTCATTAATTAATCCTATCTCGTTGCACAATACCAGGTCTAGTATAGCCTGCTCTCTGGTTGGCTCCAGAACGTGCTGTTGTAAGAAACTATCCCGAAAACATTCCATGAACTCCTCATCTATGCTACCTTTGCCCATCTGATTTTTCCAGTCTATATGCAGATTAAAATCCCCCATGATTATTGCCGTACCCTTCTGACAAGCTCCCATTATTTCTTCCTTTATACTCCATCCTACCATGTGGTTACTGTTAGGGGGCCTGTACACCACTCCCACAAGTGACTTCTTGCCTTTATTATTTCTCATCTCTACCCAAACCGCTTCTACATCCTGGTTTCCTGAACTTAGGTCATCCCTCTCTATTGTGCTAATACCATCATTAATTAACAGAGCCACCCCTCCAGCTTTTCCCACCTTCCTGTCCTTCCTAAATGTCATGTACCCTTCAATATTCAGGTCCCAATCTATGTCATCCTGCAGCCATGTTTCTGTAATGGCTATCAGATCATATTTCTTTATTTCTATTTGTGCTATCAGTTCATCTGTTTTGTTTCGAATGCTACATGCAATCAGATGCAGAGCCTTTAGTTTTGTCCTTTTATTATTTTTGTAACCTCTAGCCTTATCTGTTGATTTACTCTTAGATTTGTACTCTCTATCCCTTCCTGTCACAGTCTGTTTATCATTTCCCATATTAATACCTTTCTCTATTGCCTTGTCTCTAATCTTTGAATCACCACATCTTCCCAAATTTGATCCCATGCCCCCACTATTTAGTTTAAAGCCCTCTCTACCGCCCTAGTTATACGACTCGCCAGAACACTGGTCCCAGCACGGTTCATGTGAAGACCGTCCCAACGATACAGATCCCACTTTCCCCAGTACTGGTGCCAGTGCCCCAGGAATTGAAACCCATTTCTCCCACACTAGTCTTTGAGCCACGCATTCATCTCTTGAATTTTATTTACCCTATGCCAATTTGCTCGTGGCTCAGGTAATAATGCAGACATTATTACCCTTGAGGTTCTGCTTTTTAATTTAGCCCCTAGCTGCTCATACTCTCTCAGCAGAACCTCTTTCCTAGTTCTACTTATGTCGTTGGTACCTACATGGACCACGACCACTGGCTCCTCCCCCTCCCACTGCAAGTTCCTCTCCAGCCCGGAGCAGATGTCCTGAACCCTGGCACCAGGCAGGCAACACAGCCGTCTGGACTCTCGCTCTTGGCTGCAGAGAACTGTATCTATCCCCCTGACTATGCTGTCCCCAATTACCACTACATTCCTATTAACTCCCCCCGCTTGAATGGCTTCCTGTACCTCGGTGCCATGGTCAGTTTGCTCATCCACCCTGCAGCCACCGCTTTCATCCATACAGGCCACAAGAACCTCAAACCTGTTGGACAATTGCAAAGGCTGAGGCTCCTCCACCTCCTGGGTCCCCATACCTGCCTCACTCGCAGTCACATCCTCCTGTCCCTGACCACTGACCAAATCAGAAGACCCTATCCTAAGGGGTGTGACTGCCTCCTGGAATAAAGTGTCCAGGTAACTTTCCCCCTCCCTGATGCATCGCAGTGTCCACAGCTCGGCCTCCAGCTCATCAACTCTGAGCCGAAGCTCCTCAAGCCGCAGACACTTACCGCAGACGTGTTCGTCCTGGATCACCCTGGCGTCCAGGAGCTCCCACATAGAAACATAGAAACATAGAACAGTACAGCACAGTACAGGCCCTTCGGCCCTCGATGTTGTGCCGAGCATTGTCCGAGACCAAGATCAAGCTATCACACTCCCTATCACTCTGGTGTGCTCCATGTGCTTATCCAATAACCGCTTGAAAGTTCCTAAAGTGTCCGACTCCACTATCACAGCAGGCAGTCCATTCCACACCCCAACCACTCTCTGAGTAAAGAATCTACCTCGGACATCCCTTCTATATCTCCCCCCATGCACCTTATAGTTATGCCCCCTTGTAACAGCTGCCTCTACCCGAGGAAATAGTCTCTGAACATCCACTCTATCTATCCCCCTCATCATCTTATAAACCTCTATTAAGTCGCCTCTCATCCTCCTCCGCTCTAAAGAGAAAAGCCCCAACTCCCTCAATCTTTCCTCATAAGACCTCCCCCCCAAACCAGGCAGCATCCTGGTAAATCTCCTTTGCACTCTTTCCAATGCTTCCACGTCCTTCCTATAGTGAGGTGACCAGAACTGCACACAATATTCCAAATGTGGTCTCACCAAGGTCCTGTACAGTTGCAGCATAACCTCACGGTTCTTAAACTCAAACCCTCTGTTAATAAACGCCAACACACCATAGGCCTTCTTTACTGCTCTATCCACTTGAGTGGCAACCTTCAGAGATCTGTGGATATGAACCCCCAGATCCCTCTGCTCCTCCACGTTCCTCAGAACCCTGCCGTTGACCCTGTAATCCTTATTCAAATTTGCCCTACCAAAATGAATCACCTCGCACTTATCAGGGTTAAATTCCATCTGCCATTTTTCGGCCCAGCTCTGCATCCTATCAATGTCTCTTTGCAGCCGACAACAGCCCTCCACCTCATCCACTGCTCCACAAATCTTGGTGTCATCAGCAAATTTACTGATCCACCCTTCAGTCCCCTCCTCCAAGTCATTGATAAAAATCACAAACAGCAGAGGACCCAGCACCGACCCCTGTGGCACACCGCTGGTAACTGGTCTCCAGTCCGAAAATGTTCCATCCACCACCACCCTCTGCCTTCTATGAGATAGCCAGTTACTTATCCAATCGGCCAAATTTCCCTCTATCCCACAACTCATTACTTTCTTCATGAGCCTACCATGGGGAACCTTATCAAACGCCTTACTAAAATCCATGTATACGACATCAACTGCTCTACCTTCATCTACACACTTAGTTACCTCCTCAAAGAATTCAATCAAATTTGTTAGGCAAGACTTACCCTTCACGAATCCGTGTTGACTATCCCTGATTAAGTTGCCCCTTTCCAAATGGTCATAAATCCTATCCCTCAGGACCTTTTCCATTATCTTACCAACCACCGAAGTAAGACTAACCGGCCTATAATTACCAGGGTCATTCCTATTTCCTTTCTTGAAGAGAGGAACAACATTCGCCACTCTCCAGTCCTCTGGCACCATTCCCGTGGACAGTGAGGACCCAAAGATCAAAGCCAGAGGCTCTGCAATCTCCTCCCTTGCCTCCCAAAGAATCCTAGGATATATCCCATCTGGCCCAGGGGACTTATCGACCCTCAGGTTCTTCAAAATTGCTGAAACATCTTCCCTCAGAACATCTACCACCTCCAGCCTATCCACCTTTATCACACTCTCATCCTCAAGAACATGGCCCCTCTCCTCGGTGAACACTGATGAAAAGTATTCATTCATCACCTCTCCTATTTCTTCTGACTCCATGCACAAGTTCCCACTACTGTCCTTGACCGGCCCTACCCTCACCCTGGTCATTCTTTTATTTCTCACATAAGAGTAAAAGGCCTTGGGGTTTTTCTTGATCCGACCCGCCAAGGACTTCTCATGCCCCCTCCTAGCTCTCCTAAGCTCTTTTTTTAGCTCATTCCTTGCTACCTTGTACCCCTCAATCGACCCAACTGAACCTTGTTTTCTCATCCTTACATACGCTTCCTTTTTCCTCTTGACTAGACATTCAACCTCTTTTGTGAACCATGGTTCTCTCACTCGGCCATTTCCTCCCTGCCTGACAGGGACATACCTATCAAGGACACGCAGTAATTGCTCCATGAAAAAGCTCCACTTTTCGTTTGTGCCTTTCCCTGATAGTTTCTGTTCCCATCTTATACTCCCTAATTCTTGCCTAATCGCATCATAATTACCCCTCCCCCAATTATAAACCCTGCCCTGCCGTATGGCCCTATCCCTCTCCATTGCAATAGTGAAAGTTACCGAATTGTGGTCACTATCTCCAAAGTGCTCTCCCACATACAAATCAAACACTTGGCCCGGTTCATTACCCAGTACCAAATCCAACGTGGCCCCAGCTCTTGTCGGCCTATCCACATATTGTGTCAGGAAACCCTCCTGCACACACTGTGCAAAAACTATCCCATCCGAACTGTTTGACCTATAAAGGTTCCAATCAATATTTGGAAAGTTGAAGTCACCCATGACAACTACTCTGTGACCTCCACACCTATTCATAATCTGCTTTGCAATTTCTTCCTCCACATCTCTATTACTATTTGGGGGCCTGTAGAAAACTCCTAACATACTGCAGTCACAACACATCACCTGCCCTGCCATCTTTATTGAGTCTTAATTAACTTATTTTTATTAATAAATAATTAACAAACCCTACTACACCTAATAAGATTTATTACTGCTAGTAAACTAGTACTAATGAAACCTTACAATTACTAATAAATTTCCTGGGCTTTAAAAGATAAGGGAAGTGAGCAAAATACTCACCAATCAATCACTTAGCCTTTTCCCTCTGATGTCACCTTTTATTTTTCTCCAGATGCGGTTGGGGGGTGTCACAGAGCCGAACTCCCGCTGGTTCGCTGTCCGCTCTTGTGCAGCTTTTTAGCTCCTGCTCTCCTGGAAGCTGACAAAGATAGAAAAAGAAAGGAACACCTCCCCTCACTTGCAGCTTAATACTCTGTTCCGAGCTGCACTCCATGACAAACTGCACTCTAGCCTCCCTTATTTATACTGCCGAGATTTAAATACGTGAGCTCTCTGGTGGTTACAGAACCAGATTAGACCAGTTAATTAATTAATTACTCTCACCTGCTCTCCAGCACACAGCTTGCTTAGCCTGCCCAAACCTGGACGAAACTTAAAACTTGAAACAGTAAATTTAAATTTAAGTTAAATGCTAATTGCAAGCACACAAGACTAGATTTTATTTTAAAAAGAGATTAACCTTTAAGATTCACTCCCTCACTCACCAAACTCGCAGCTTAACACTCTGTTCCAAGCTGCACTCCGGAGGAGGAGGAGGTTGAGCAGGACGAGGAAGATGAGGAGCAGGAAGAGGAGGAGGAGGAACAGGAGCGATGGAGGAGGCAACCACTCAATCGGCCTTCCGGAAGGGCGGTTCGTGACCGCCTCATCAGACTGCAGTTCCAGTAAATTCAACCCCAGATCCCCGTTGCTCACCACATCCCAATCATTCCATCCTTGTCGCAGGCCATATCACAGCGCACAGCTTTACAACAACAATATTTACTATTCTCCCTTGTGCAATACCTTAGTGCCTGTTGTTACTGTGCCTTTGCCCACTCTAGTGCTCCTATGAAGTGTTGGCCCAGTGGCTGCAGCACGGCTGGTGGAAGGCTGCTGAGTGTCCGCGCGGGAGACTTCAGAAGGCCTTGCAGGACGCCCTCGACCAGCTGTGGGCCTGGACGGCCTGGCTGCAGACTGCACCACCTCAGCATGGGCGGCAGCAGTCTGGGCTGGCTGGATGACAGGCAAGCGACAAGGGCAATGGCGGAGTGGCAGTGGTGGGAGCAGGAATGCTGTTATCCTGAGAAAGGACAGCAGCTTCCTGCTCCACCTGACCCACTGCCACTCCCCCGGGGCAGCACCTCAGCATCCCTAGCAATCCGTTGCAGCACAGATTGCTGGCCTGCTGGCCTGCTGTGACACTGTGAAAGCCCCGGTCGACGGTGGTAGACACAGCCATGATGGCAGCAGTCAGAGCTTGTGTGGCATCAAGCTGAGACTGCATGAGAGCAGTCTGAGATTGAATGGCACCAACCATAGACTGCATTACAGCACTAAGATGTTGCGTCGCTTCCGCCTGTGCTGCAATGGAAGCTGCCAGATTGCCCATCACACGCAGGCATCAGATTCAGAATCTACCATCCTTTCCAGTCTGAAAAGGACGGGCTCCATGATGTGTGCAGAGCTTTGTGCAATGTTGGAGGCGGACTCCTCCATGCTCCTTACCATTTCCGACAGGCTCTCGGGCACCCTTGCCATTGCACCTATGATCTCCGTGTGCATACCCATCACCCTTCTTCTAAACGCCTCCCCATCAAGGCCCGCATCTGAGTCCTGTGCAGCAGAACTCGCCCTCCAGGGAGCTGGTCCCCGAGCTACCCTTTCCCCCTGGCCTTCCTGCAGACCACTCGTCCCCGGTGCATCACCCTGTGCAGATCCCACTTCTATACTTGCCTCTAAAGAACGCGTAGTGCCAGTATCTGAGCTGATGTCTGCGGGTGACACATGCAGTGATTCTGTGTTTTCTTCCTCCTCCTCTTCTCCCGTATCGCTTTCAATGGTGCCCTCAGGGACAGGCTGCTCCAGTGCCTGATCATTATCTGAAAGCATAAAGGCACAAGAGATGGGTTAAGGTGAGGGGAGGGGGGCAGGAAGAGAGAAATGCATGCATACAGCATGATTAGCTGGAAAGTGCGAAAGGCTTGTGGGGTAAGGGGCAAGTGGGATGTGAGAAGAAGGAGTAGGGATGAACATACCATTGTTGTCCCCAAGGTGGCCACGGCGCCCACCACCTGGCGCCCAATCATCTCCAGCACTCTATTTTCCAGCGCAGACAGTGGTTGGGTGTCGGCTTGTCCCCCGTCTGTGCACTCCTGCTCCCTCCTGTTGTCAGCCACCTTGGCCTGCAAGAGAAAGGAAAGTGTGTGAGTGAGTGTGGAGCAATGTGTTTGGGTGATGTGCCTGCCATTGTTGAATAGCTGTCATTGTGTGCAAGGTGTGAGATGTGGGTGTGAGTGTTGATAGTTTTAGATTGTTGGTGGGTGAGTGCTGTTTTTTTAAATTCGTTCATAGGATGTGGGCGTTGCTGGCAAGGCCAGCATTTATTGCCCATCCCTAGTTGCCCTTGAGAAGGTGTTCGTGCGCGGCCTTCTTGAACAGCTGCAGTCCGTGTGGTAAAGTTACTCCCACAGTGCTGTTTGGGAGGGAGTTCCAGGATTTTGTCAGGGCCCATAGCCTTTGCTGTATCCAGTGCACTCAGCCATTTCTTGATATCACGTGGAATGAATCGAATTGGCTGAAGACTGGCTTCTGTGGTGGTGGGGACCTCAGGAGGTGCTTTGGCCACTGTGTGCAGACTGTGGTTCAGACGGTGGTATGTAACATTTGTTGAGGCATTGATTCACCCTGACCACCCGAGTGAGGTGGTTAAAATTTCTTCCTGCACTGTGTGTGGGTCCTGGGGACCACAGTGCTGCCCGAGACCTGATGGGCAACCTCCCTCCACATGGCACGGAAGACTTGCGGCGAGGGCCTCCTGCCACTTGCTGGGTAGAGCACCGCCCTCCGTCTCTCCACAGCGGACACCAACTCCTCCAATGCTTAGTCCGAAAATCTGTGGGCTCTCTCCCTGGGGTGTGGATTTGCCATCATGAAACCTGCTTGAGTCATCCGGCTCCTCGGGCTTTGCCTGCTCCTGCTTGCTAACACAGATTCACAGGCAGCAATGCTGAGAATGAGGTTCTGCAGCATGAATGAACCTCCCCTTTAAGAACTGGAATGAGCCTGTGGCAATGATGACTTGCGATTAGACTGCACCTCATATTGGTTAGCGCTTTAAATGTAACGCCACTGAGCTAGGCTGTTAGCGCTTGATTTAGCACTCCAGTCCCTTCTTTGAGCGATGATAATGAATTTTGCGTGCAGCGAGATGCATTAGCGCCTGGCACTAAATCTCAAACTTTTCCAAAGTTAGCGCCCATTCCTGGGCGATAATGAATTTCTCGCCCTTTGTCTCTAAGATTGAGACCATCCGTTCAGCTGCCTCTGCCACTTCCCTTCCTTCCCCTAGCCCACCAGGCCAAACTTCCTCTAAGGCTCCCCCCTGCCCTAGCCCTGAACTCCCATCTTTCTCCAGTTTCTCTCCAAACTCCCCTCATGACCTCTCCGCGCTCATCTTGTCCATGAGACCCACTTCCTGCTCCCTCGACCCTATTCACAACAAGCTGCTGACCACCCAACTTCTTTTTCTGGCTCCCATGTTAGCTGACATTGTTCACGGTTCTCTCTCCTCAGGTACTGGCCCCCTCTCCCTCAACTCTGCCGTCATCACCCCTCTCCTCAAAAAACCAACCGTTGACCGCTCCGTCCTTTCAAACGACCGCCACATCTCCAACCTCCCTTTCCTCTCCGAATTCCTTGAACATTTTGTCACCTCCCAAATCTGTGCCCATCTCTCACGCAACTCCATGTTTGATTCCCTCCAATCAGGTTTCCGCCCGTGTCACAGTACCGAAACGGCTCTCTTCAAAGTCACAAATGACATCCTTTCTGACTTAAACATTTTTTTTAATTTGTTTTTATGGGATGTGGGCATCGCTGGCAAGGCCAGCATTTATTGCCCATCCCTAATTGCCCTTGAGAAGGTGGGGTGAACCGCCTTCTTGAACCGCTGCAGTCCGTGTGGTGAAGGTACTCCCACAGTGCTGTTAGGGAGGGAGTTCCAGGATTTTGACCCAGCAACGATGAAGGATCGGCAAAATACTTCTAAGTCAGGATGATGTGTGACTTGGAGGGGAACTTGAAGGTGGTGGTGTTCCCATGCGTCTGCTGCCCTTGTCCTTCTAGGTGGAAGAGGTCGCGGGTTTGGGAGGTGCTGCCGAAGAAACCTTGGCGAGTTGCTGCAGTACATCTTGTAGATGGTACACACTGTAGCCACGGTGCGCCGGTGATGGAGGGAGTGGATGTTTAAGGTGGTAGAGGGGGTGCCAATCAAGCGGGCTGCTTTGTCCTGGATGGTGTTGAGCTACTTGAGTGTTGTTGGAGCTGCACTCATCCAGGCAAGTGGAGAGTATTCCATCACACTCCTTGGGGAGTCAGGAGGTGAGACACTCGCCGCAGAATACCCAGCCTCTGACCTGCTCTTGTTGCCACAGTATTTATGTGGCTGGTCCAGTTACGTTTCTGGTCAATGGTGACCCCCAGGATGTTGATGGTGGGGGATTCGGCGATGGTAATGCCATTGAATGTCAAGGGGCGGTGGTTAGACTCTCGCTTGTTGGAGATAGTCATTGCCTGGCACTTCTGTGGCGCGAATGTTACCTGCCACTTATCAGCCCAAGCCTGAACGTTGTCCAGGTCTTGTTGCATGTGAGCATGGACTGCTTCATTTTCTGAGGAGTTGTGAATGGCACTGAACACTGTGCAGTCATCAGCGAACATCCCCATTTCTGACCTTATGTTGGAGGGAAGGTCATTGATGAAACAGCTGAAGATGGTTGGGCCTAGGACACTGCCCTGAGGAACTCCTGCAGCTATGTCCTGGGACTGTGATGATTGACCTTCAATCACCACAACCATCTTCCTTTGTGCTAGGTATGATTCCAGCCAGTGGAGAGTTTTCCCCCCCACCCCCGATTCCCATTGACTTCAGTTTTACTAGGTCTCCTTCATGCCACACTCGGCCAAATGCTGCCTTGATATCAAGTGCAGTCACTCTTACCTCACCTCTGGAATTCAGCTGTGGACTGTGACAAAGGTAAACTATCCCTCCTCGTCCTTCTTGACTTGTCTGCAGCCTTTGACACAGTTGACCATTCCATCCTTTTCCAACGCCTCTCCACCATCGTCCAGCTGGGTGGGACTGCATTCGCCTGCTTCCATTCTTATCTATCTAATCGTAGCCAGAGAATCACCTGCAACAGCTTCTCTTCCTGCTCCCGTATCATTACCGCTGCTGTTCCCCAAGGATCTATCCTTGGCCCCCTCCTATTTCTCATCTACATGTTGCCTCTTGGCGACATCACCCAAAAACACAGCGTCAGTTTCCACATGTACGCTGACGACACCCAGCTCTACCTCACTGCCACTTCTCTCGACCCCCTCCACGGTCTCTAAATTATCAGACTGCTTGTCTGATATCCAGTTCTGGAGGAGCAGAAATTTTCTCCAATTAAATATTGGGAAGACCGAAGCCATTATTTTTTGTCCCCGCCACAAACTCCGTTCCCTAGCCACTGACTCCATCCCTCTCCCTAACATCTGTCTGAGGCTGAACCACACTGTTCACAACCTTGGTGTCGTATTTGACCCTGAAATGAGCTTCCGACTACATATCCGCAGCATAACTAAGACCGCCTATTTCCACCTCTGTAACATCGCCCGTCTCCGCCCCTGCCTCAGCTCATCTGCTGCTGAAACCCTCATCCATGCCTTTGTTTCCTCTTGAATTGACTATTCCAACGCACTCCTGGCTGGCCTCCCATGTTCTACCCTACATAAACTTGAGATGATCCAAAACTCGGCTGCCCGTGTCCTAACTCGCACCAAGTCCCGTTCACCCATCATCCCTGTGCTTGCTGACCTACATTGGCTCCCAGTTAAGCAATGCCTCTATTTCAAAATTCTCATCTTGTTTTCAAATCCTTCCATGGCCTCGCCCCTCCCTATCTCTGTCATCTCCTTTAGCCCCACAACCCCCCGAGATATCTGCACTCTGCTAATTCTGCCCTCTTGAGCATCCCTGATTATAATCGCACAACCATTGGTGGCCTTGCCTTCTGTTGCCTAGGCCCTAAGCTCGCCCGACACACTGGCACTCCCACGGGGCAGCACTTCAGCATCCGGAGCAATTTGCCTGAGAACAGATTGCTGGCCTGCTGCGGCGCGGTGACAGCCCCGGGGACATGTGCACGAACCATCGAGGATGGCAGCAGTCAGTGCTCGCGTGGCCTCAATCTGAGTCTGCATGAGAGCAGTCTCAGATGGGTTCCTGGCAGCCAGTGACTGAATTGCAGCACTAAGCTTTAGTGTGGCATCCGCCTGTGCTACAGCGAAGTGCTCCACACTCCTTGCCAATGCCTCAATGCATTCGGGCACCCTTCCCACTGCACCCATGAGCTCAGTGTGCATGCCCACCGCCTGGCTGTTCATTTCTGCAATCAGCCGCTCCTCCTCTGCGTCCATTGCAGTAGGAGTGTCTGGCATACTCTCCCTCTGGGGAGAAGGCTCCCGTTCTTCCCTCCCCCCCCCATGGCGTTGCTGCAGCCCGCTGGGTCCTGGAGCTTCACCATCATCAGCTCCTTCCCCCCTGCTCCCCTCCGGGGAAGGCGTGTTCCCAGTGTGGCCATGGGCTTCCTCGGGAGAGGGTGGCACTGATGCTCCAGCTTCCTCTTCCTCCTCAGCTGCAGCATCACTCCCAGTGGCAGCTCCAGGGCCCGTCTCCTCAGCTGGTGAATCACCATCTGAAAGCAGGGAGGCACAAGAGTGGCTTTAGCGTGAGGACAGGGTGGCAGTAAGGGAGGAATAAGTGCAGCGAGTTAGCAAGTTGGATTGAAAGTGTCAAAGGCTGGTATTGTGAGGGACAAGTGGAAGGACAGAGGACAAAAAGGTGATGACCTTACCATTGCTGTCCACAACGGGGTCGGCGTCCCCAGTGGCGACGGGACCGATCACCCGGCTTGCCACAATCCTGTGGACGCGCTCCTCCAGATCGCTGAGGGGTTGCAGCTGAAGCCGCCCTCCACCCGTCCGTTGCTGCTGTCTCCGATTATGAGCCAGCTTAGCCTGCAAGAAAAAGGACAGCATCTGAGTAAATATACAGCCATGGTCTTGCCTGATGTGCCTCCCATAGGTGAATAGCCCTTACAATATACAGCCATGGTCTTGCCTGATGTGCCTCCCATAGGTGAATAGCCCTTACTGTATACAGCCATGGTCTTGCCTGATGTGCCTCCCATAGGTGAATAGCCCTTACTGTATGCAAAGTGTGGAATGTGTGTGTGTGTTTGATGAAAGGGCCATAGGTGTTGGATGAGTGTTGTGCATTGGGGTTTTAAGACCCTCTGGCCATAGAGTGAGGTTGAGATGGAGGGATGGAGAGGTATTGAGAAAAAGCCACTCACCCTGACGACCCGAGTGAGGTCGTTGAACTTTTTGCGGCACTGAACATGGGTCCTGGGCACCATGCTCCTGGAGGAGACGCTCTGAGCCACCTCCCTCCACACTCTTCTGAACTCGCGTGGCAAAGGCCTCCTGCCACTCTCCGGGAACAGCATGCATCGTCTGCGCTCCACTGCGTCAACCAGAGCATCCAAGGCCCGCTCGGTGAAGCGATGAGCGCGTTCTCTCACCCTCTCCATGCTTGGCAGCAAAATGGATTACAGGTCTCTCCAGGCTGAGATTCAAGGCTGCAATGAGCAGGGTGTGGCTGGGGAGCAAGTGGCCCCCCCCGCTTTAAGAAGTGTCCGGCGCCAGTGTGTCTGTGTTCCCTCGCTAACTGGCAGCAGCTGCGCTGCGCTCGTGCGCTGAGGTAGCGCCTCACTCCTAGGCCTTTGCGCCTTAAGAGAGGTGTGCAGTGCCTAATTTAGCGCTCCACTCACCTCCCGGGGCGGTAAAAGTGAAGTTTCCTGTCAGTGCCGATAATTAGCGCCAGGCGCTAATATTTGCGCTCGGACGATATTTGCGCCCCAAATGGGGCGCGACCTAATTTCTACCCCTAAGAGTAAAGGGGCGAGAAATTTGGCTCCTTTGCGCCTGCCGTTAGCGCCTCCGGGGGGCGCTAGTGGGGCACAAAGGGCTTAACGTCCGGGGGGGGTGGCAGAAAAAGCACCTCGCGAGAAATTCGGCGGGGCGTTGCTGAGGCGCTACCCGATAGCGCCGCGCCCCCGCCAGTGGTGCCCCTCGCCACTGCGCCACCGGCGATGACGTCATCACCGTGCGCCGTGACCCCTTAGCGCCTCGCTGCGTCCCCTTACTGCTCCACGGCAGAAATTCGGCTGCGCCCCGCGAGGCTGCCGCGGGCGGTGTCAGTGCCAGCCTCGTGGGTTACCAACCTGGCTGACCTCCGCTCGCGGGGTGGTATTTAAAGGGGCGGTGCGGCCGTGACCAGCTCCGCCATTTTATTTTTTTGGCTGAACAGGTCGGCCCTCCGCCGTGGCATGGTCCTGGCCGCCATCGTGCAGCCCGGCACTGCGTCTCGGCACCAGGCTACGGCCGCGGCACCACGCCGCCCTGGTAGCCTAGTTGGGGCCGTTGGAGTTCCTGCAGAGTGTGAAACAGCCCTCCCCTTTAACTGAAGGGGAGGGGCATTGAAACGCAGCAGCGCTCCGCGGAGCCTCCACTGAGAGCTGCCGATCGCGCCCCAACATCGCTTCGCTTACCCCCCCACCAGGAAGTGGAGCGCCCGAGATTGCGCTCCACTTTCTGGGCGGGGCGGTAAGCTGAATTTAGTGGCCGGGGCGGTACTTCCACGCCAGGGCGCTAAATGTCTGGCCTGAACTCGGTTATTGCCCCCAAACGGGGCGTAACCGAATTTCACGCCTAAGAAGTCTTACTGCAGTTATACAGGGCCCTGGTGAGACCACACCTGGAGTACTGTGTACAGTTTTGGTCTCCGTACCTAAGGAAGGAAATACTTGCCACAGAGGGAGTGCAACAAAGGTTCATCAGATGGATTCCTGGGATGGGGGGATTGTCCTATGAGGAGAGATTGAGTAGACTAGGCCTATATTCCCGAGAGTTTAGAAGAATGAGAGGTGATCTCATTGAAACATATAAAATTATTATAGTGCTTGACAGGGTAGATGCTGAGAGGCTGTTTCCCCTGGCTGGAGAGTCCAGAACTAGGCGTATCAGTCTCAGAATAAATGGATCAGCCATTTCGGACTGAGATGATGATAAATTTCTCCACTCAGGGTATATGAATCTTTGGAATTCTCTACTACAGAGGGCTGTGAATGGTTAGTCATTAAGTATATTCAAGGCTGCGATCGATAGATATTTGGACAATCAAGGGTTATGGGGATAGTACGGGATGGTAGAGTTGATGTAGAAGTTCAACCATGATCTTATTGAATGGCAGAGCAGGCTTGAGGGGCCGTATGGCCTACTCCTGCTCCTAATTCTTATGTTCCTATGTTCATATTACAGTGCTGGATATTACAGTGCTGGATATTACAGAGGATATTATAATGCTGGATATTACAGTGCCGGATATTACAGTGCTGGATATTACAGTGCCGGATATTACAGAATTCTCAGTGACAATAACTCCGTGTCCTGGGATGTGGGCGTCGCTGGCAAGGCCAGCATTTATTGCCCATCTCTAATTGCCCTTGAGAAGGTGGTGGTGAGCCGCCTTCTTGAACCGCTGCAGTCCGTGTGGTGATGGTACTCCCACAGTGCTGTTAGGTAGGGAGTTCCAGGATTTTGACCCAGCGACAATGAAGGATCAGCGATATATTTCCAAGTCAGGATGGTGTGTGACTTGGAGGGTAACTTGGAGGTGATGGTGTTCCCATGCGCCTGCTGCCCTTGTCCTTCTAGGTGGTAGAGGTCGCGGGTTTGGGAGGTGCTGCTGAAGAAGCCTAGCTGAGTTGCTGCAGTGCATCTTGCAGATGGTACACACTGCAGCCATGGTACGCCGGTGGTGGAGGGAGTGAATGTTTAAGGGGAGCCAATCAAGCGGGCTGCTTTGTCCTGGATGGTGTCGAGCTTCCTGAGTGTTGTTGGAGCTGCACTCATCCAGCAAGTGGAGAGTATTCCATCACACTCCTTACTTGTGCCTTGTAGATGGTGGAAAGGCTTTGGGGAGTCAGGAGGTGAGACACTCGCCGCAGAATATCTAGCCTCTGACCTGCTCTTGTTGCCACAGTATTTATGTGGCTGGTCCAGTTAAGTTTCTGGTCAATGGTGACCCCCAGGATGTTGATGGTGGGGGATTCGGCGATGGTAATGCCGTTGAATGTCAAGAGGCGGTGGTTAGACTCTCGCTTGTTGGAGATAGTCAGTGCCTGGCACATGTGTGGCGTGAATGTTACCTGCCACTTATCAGCCCAAGCCTGAACGTCGTCCAGGTCTTGTTGCATGTGGACATGGACTGCTTCATTATCTGAGGAGTTATGAATGGCGCTGAACACTGTGCAGTCATCAGCGAACATCCCCATTTCTGACCTTATGTTGGAGGGAAGGTCATTGATGAAGCAGCTAAAGATGGTTGGGCCTAGGACACTGCCCTGAGGAACACCTGCAGCGATGTCCTGGGGCTGTGATGATTGACCTTCAACCACTACAATCATCTTCCTTTGTGCTAGGTATGAATCCAGCCAGTGGCGAGTTTTCCTTCCGATTCCCATTGACTTCAGTTTTACTAGGTCTCCTTGATGCCACACTCGGTCAAATGCTGCCCTGATGTCAAGGGCAGTCACTCTCACCTCACCTCTGGAATTCAGCTCCTTTGTCCATATTTGGACCAAGGCTGTAATGTGGTCGGGAGCCGAGTGGTCTTGGCAGAATCCAAAGTGGGCATCAGTGAGCAGGTTATTGGTGAGTAAGTGCCGCTTGTTATCACTGTCGGTGACACCTTCCATCAATTTGCTGATGATTGAGAGTAGACTGATGGGGTAATTGGCCGGATTGGATTTCATAGAGTCCTAGAGACATAAGGGCACAGAAGGAGGCCATTCGGCTCATCAAGTCCGTGCAGGCTCTCTGTAGAGCAATCCAGTCAGTCCTATTCCCCCGCTCTATCCCCGTATACCTGCAACTTTATTTCCCCCAAGTACCTATCCAGTCTCCCCTTGAAAACATTGAGGGGTAGAAATTAGGTCGCGCCCCATTTGGGGCGCAAATATCGTCTGGACGCAAATATTAGCGCCTGGCGCTAATTATCGGCACTGACTGGAAACTTCACTTTTACCGCCCCGGGAGGTGAGTGGAGCGCTAAAGCAGGCGCTGCACACCTGTCTTAAGGCGCAAAGGCCAAGGAGTGAGGCGCTAACTCAGAGCGCTGGCGAAGCTCATGTAATGTCAGTCAGCAATGGAACACACACACAATGGCACGGGCCAGTTCTTAAAGGGGATGGTTGATCTTGCTTTCCATCCACATCCTGTTCATTGCAGCCTTGAATCTCGGCCTGGAGAGACTTGCACATCAAATGTGCTGGAAAGAACAATGGAGAGTACCAGGCAAAGAGCTCAGAGTGCAGCTCCCACAGTCTCTGCTAAATCGATACAAGGAATGGCAAATCAAAATGAACCTGCAAAGTGCTGCTCAGTACCCAAAACTCCTTCACACAACGTTGAATCTCTCCAGAAGTCTCTCCCTCTCTCTCTCAGAATGCGTAGTTCAAAAATGCCACCAACAATAAAAGGCAGGAAGAGGCCCCCTTTAAATAGCGCCCCCCCCCAGCCCCACAGCGATTGATAGCGTTCCAGTCTTCTGGTCGTTGCTAGCGTCAGGCGGTAAGGCAGGGGCGCCACTCAATTTCCGCTCCGGGGCGCCACAAGGGCGTTGCACCATGGAATGACGTCACAATCTGCGCGCGCAGGTGGTCGCAGCGGTAAGTTTTAGCGCCGCCGCACAATGTCAAGTTAAGTTCTCGAGCGGCGCAAACATCGCTGCGCCCGGGCGTTAGCGGCTTTGCGCCCCATTAGCGCCCTCTTAAGGCGCTAACGGGAGGCGCAACCAACTGAATTTTTACCCCTGAGTGTCTCCGCTTCCGCCAGTTGCGTCAGCAGCGAGTTCCAGGTCCTCACCACTCGCTGCGTAAAAACGTTTTTCCTCACATCCCCCCTGTATCTCTTGCCCAAAACCTTAAATCTGTGTCCCCTAGTCCTTGTACCATCAATTAGTGGGAACAGCCTTTCCCCATCTAGCCTATCCAAACCCATCATAATCTTGTACACCTCTATCAAATCACCCCTCAACCTCCTTTGTGTTAATGAAAACAAATCCAGCTTCTCCACCCTGTCCTTGTAGCTAAGATCCCCCATCCCCAGAACCATTCTGGTAAATCTCCTCTGCACCCTCTCAAATGCCTTCACATCCTTCCTAAAGTGTGGTGACCAGAACTGGACGCAATACTCCAGTTGTGGCCTAACCAGCGCTTTATAAAGGTTCAGCATAACTTCTCTACTTTTGTACTCAATACCTCTATTTATGAAGCCCAAGATCCCATATGCTTGCTAACCACTCTCTCAATATGTCCTGCCACCTTCAGGGACCTATGCACATTAACTCCCAGGTCCCTCTGTCCCTGCACACTCTTTAAAACTGTGCCATTTAATGAATATTGCCTCTCCCTGTTCCTTCTGCCAAAATGCATCACCTCACACTTCTCTGTATTAAATTCCGTCTGCCATTTGTCTGCCCATTCTGCTAGCCTTTCTATGTCCTGTTGCAGTCGATTGGTATCATCCTCACTGTTTGCCACACCTCCAAGTTTGGTGTCATCGGCAAATTTAGAAATTCTACTCTGTATTCCAATATCCAGGTCATTTATATATATCAAAAGAAGCAGTGGCCCCAGCACTGACCCTTGGGGAACACCACTGTCTATCATCCTCCAGTCTGAAAAACAGCCATTTACCACAACTCACTGTATTCTGTCCTTAAGCCAATTCCTTATCCAAGCTGCCACTGACCCACCTATTCCATGAGCCTCAATTTTGTTAACCAGCCTTCTATGTGATACTTTGTCAAACACCTTCCTAAAATCCATGTAGACAATATCCATTGCATTCCCTTCATCAATCCTCCCTGTTACTTCATCAAAAAATTAAATTAGATTAGTCAAACACGATCTGCCTTTTACAAATCCGTGTTGGCTCGCCTTAATTAGCTTAAACCTCTCCAAGTGCCCGTTAATTTTTTCCTTGATTATTGTTTCTAAAACTTTACCCACCACTGATATTAAACTGACCGGCCTGTAGTTACTAGGATTGTCCTTACACCCTTTCTTGAACAATGGTGTCACATTTGCCACTTTCCAATCCTCAGGCACCTCCCCCGCATCTAGGGAAGATTTGAAAATTATGGCAAGCCCTTCTGCTATCTCCTCCCCCAATTCCCTTAGCAACCTGGGATGCAAGCCATCTGGGCCAGGTGACTTGTCCACTCTAAGCATACCCAGTCTTTCTAGTACATCCTGTCTATCAATTTTCACCCCTTCCATTGCTTCTACCTTTTCCACTTCTACCGATATTTTGTCAGCATCCACCTCCTTAGTAAACACCGATACAAAGTACTCATTGAGTATTCTAGCCTTGCCCTGCGCTTCTAAGCATATATCACCTTCTTTGTCCCTAATAGGCCCCAGCCCGCCTCTTACTACCTGCTTATTGTTTACATGCCGGTAGAAGATTTTTGGGTTCCCTTTTATGTTAACCGCCATTCTACTCTCATATTTTCTCTCTTTGCTAATCTTATTTTCATCTTCACATCCCCTCTCCATTTATTGCATTAGGTCTGGTTCTCCCTTGAAGAATTCACCTGACATGCATCATGCACCCTCTTTTTTTGTTTCATCATCTTCTCAATCTCCCTCATCATCCAAGGAGCCCTTGCTTTGGTTCCCTTACCCTTCCCTCTTGTTGGAATGTACCTAGCCTGTACTTGGAACATCTCCTCCTTAAAGATCACCCATTGTTCCGTTACAGTTTTTCCTGTCAGTCTTTGGTTCCATTTTACTCTGGCTAGATCCTTTCACATCCCATTGAAGTTAGCCCTATTCCAGTTTAGAAGTTCCACTCTAGATTGTTCCTTGTTCCTCTCCATTGCTAATCTAAATCTTATGATACGATGATCACTCGTACCCAAGTGTTCTCCCACAGACACTTAGTCGACCTGGCCCACCTCATTCCCCAGCACCAGATCCAGCAATGCCTCCTTCCTAGTTGGGCCAAGAACATACTGGTCAAGGAAATTCTCCTGAACACATTTCAGAAATTCCTCCCCCTCCTTTCCCTTTACCCTAGCATTATCCCAATCGATATTTGGGTAATTAAAGTCCCCCAATATCACCACTCTATAGCTTTTGCATATCTCTGCGATTTCCCTGCAGATTTGCTCCTCTACCTCCCTCTCACTATTTGGAGGCCTATAGAATACCCCCAATAGCGTGATCATACCCTTTTTGCTCCTCAAATGGATTCTGTCCTTGTCCCCTCAAGAACATCTCCCTTTCCAACACTACAATGTCTTCCTTAATCAGCACTGCCACAGCACCTCCCTTTTTTCCTTCCCTATCTTTTCTGAACACCTTGTACCCTTGAATATTAAGTGGCCAGTCCTCACCGTTTTTAAGCCACGTTTCCGTTATTGCCACAACATCATATTGCCACACGGATAATTGTGCTTGTAGCTCACCAACCTTATTCACCACACTTTGTGCGTTTACGTACATGCATTCTAAACCCATTTTTGAATTTTTCGCAGTCTTTCTTAGTCTGCTCCTATCTAATATGGTACTACTTCCGCCTCCAGCACTACCTTCTCCTCCAGTACCATCCAACACACACATTCTTCCATGCACCCCATTCCTCCCCTCTACTCCTACATGCTGGTACCCATCCCCCTGCCAAGCTAGTTTAAACCCTCCCCAACAGCACTAGCAAACCTCCCCGCGAGAATATTGGTTCTGGCTCTGTTGAGGTGTAACCCATCCGGCTTGTACAGGTCCCACCATCCCCAGAAATGGTCCCAATGCCTCAGGAATCTAAAGCCCCCCCTCCTGCACCATCTCTCCAGCCATGCATTCATCTGCTCTATCCTCCTATTCCTGTACTCACTAGCACGTGGCACTGGGAGTAATCTGGAGATTACTACCTTTGAGGTCCTGCTTTTTAATCTCTTTCCTAGCTCCCTATAGTCTGCCTGCAGGACCTCATCCCTCTTTCTGCCTATGTCATTGGTACCGATATAGACAACGACCTCTGGCTGTTCAGCCTCCCCCCTCAGAGTGTCTTGCAGCCGCTCAGTGACATCCTTGACCCTGGCACCAGGGAGGCAACATACCATCCTGGAGTCACGTCTGCATCTACAGAAACGTCTATCTGTTCCCCTAACCAATGAATCCCCTATCATTATTGCTCTTCCACTCTTCTTCTTCCCCCCCCTGTGCAGCTGAGCCACCCATGGTGCCGTGGCCTTGGCTCTGGCTGCTCTCCCCAGAGGAGCCATCACCCCCTCCAGTTTCCAGAACTGTGAACTGGTTATTGAGCGAGTTGCACTCTGGGGATTCCTGCCCTACCTGCCTGGTCCTCCTTCTCTGTCTGGTGGTCACCCATTACCTCTCTGCCTGCACATTCTAAGGCTGCGGGGTGACCACTTCTAGAAACGTGCTTTCCAAGTATTTCTCAGCCTCACGGATGCACTGTAGTGACTCCAGCTGTCGTTCAAGCTCCGAAACCCGGAGCTCGAGTTGCTGCAGTTGGCGACACTTCCTGCACACGTGGTCATCCAGGCCGCAAGAAGCGTCCAGGATTTCCCACAGGATGTGTAAATCACGGGACTGAGCTGCCCTGCCATGCTTCTATTTACCAGACTATGGAGGTAATTTAGCAGAAATAAACTTAACAAGAAACACTCAACAGCTACCCACCAATCAGCACCTCCCTCTATTAGATAGGCTATGAACTACTTAGCAGAAAAATACTGAAAACAGAACAGAAAAAACCTTACCACAAATACGCACCCTATACTCACCTCTCAGCTCCTTTGTGCTAGCGACACCTTTGAATTCTGACGTCACTCCTTCGTTGTGTCACTTGCCGACTGTCTCCCTCGCAGGTAGTCCACTCGCTCAGACTCCCAGGTCTCTGCTCCATGCTGCCTTTATCCCCGGTATCCGACTCCGTTCCTCCCGCAGGTCCACTCGCTCAGACTCCCAGGTCTTTGCTCTGCGCTGCCGTTATCCTCGGTTTCTGACTCCGTTCCTCCCGCAGGTCCGCTCGCTCAGATTTGTCCTGCTTTTTGTGGACAGGACATACCTGGGCAGTTTTCCACATTGTCGGATAGATGCCAATGTTGTAGCTGTACTTGAACAGCTTGGCTAGAGGCGCAGCTAGTTCTGGAGCACAGGTCTTCAGCACGATAGCCGGGATGTTGTTGGGGCCCATAGCCTTTGCTATATCCAGTGCGCTCAGCCGTTCCTTGATATCACGTGGAGTGAATCGAATTGGCTGAAGACTGGCTTCTGTGATGGTGGGGACCTCAGGAGTAGGCCGATATGTATCATCCACTCGGCACTTCTGGCTGAAGATAGTTGCAAACGCTTCAGCCTTGTCTTTTGCACTCATGTGCTGGGCTCCACCATCATTGAGGATGGGGATATTCATGGAGCCTTCTCCTCCCGTTAGTTGTTTAATGGTCCACCACCATTCATGACTGGATGTGGCAGGACTGCAGAGCTTTGATCTGATCCGTTGATTGTGGGATCGCTTAGCCCTGTCTATAGCATGCTGCTTCTGCTTTTTAGCTTGCATGTAGTCCTGTGTTGCAGCTTCCCCAGGTTGGCACCTCATTTTTAGGTACGCCTGGTGCTGCTCCTGGCATGCTCTTCTACACTCGTTGTTGATCTAGGGTTGGTCCCCTAGCTTGATGGTAATAGTAGAGTGAGGGATATGCCGGGCCATGTGGTTACAGATTGTGGTGGAATACAATTCTGCTGCTGCCGATGGCCCACAGCGCCTCATGGATGCCCAGTTTTGAGCTGCTAGATCTGTTCTGAATCTATCCCATTTAGCACGGCGGTAGTGCCACACAACACGATGGAGGGTGTCCTCAGTGTGAAGACAGGACTTCGTCTCCACAATGACAAGGTCAAGTAGGTTTTTACCTCGTGTTGGTTCTCTCACCAACTGACGCAGGCCCAGACTGGCAGCTATTTCCTTCAGGACTCGGCCAGCTCGGTCAGCAGTGGTGCTACCGAGTCACTCTTGGTGATGGACATTGAAGTCCCCCACCCAGAGTACATTCTGTCACTGGGAATTCTGTAATGAACAGGACCCGGGATTATTGTCACTGAGAATTCCTGATGAACAGGACCCGAGGTTATTGTCACTGGAAATTCTGTAATGAACAGGACCGGGGTTATTGTCACTGGGAATTCTGTAATGAACAGGACCCGGGATTATTGTCACTGAGAATTCCTGATGAACAGGACCCGGGGTTATTGTCACTGAGAATTCTGATGAACAGGACCCGGGGTTATTGTCACTGAGAATTCCTGATGAACAGGACCCGGGGTTATTGTCACTGAGAATTCCTGATGAACAGAACCCGGGGTTATTGTCACTGGGAATTCCTGATGAACAGGACCCGGGTCTATTGTCACTGGGAATTCCTGATGAACAGGACCCGGGGTTATTGTCACTGGGAATTCCTGATGAACAGGACCCGGGTCTATTGTCACTGGGAATTCCTGATGAACAGGACCCGGGGTTATTGTCACTGGGAATTCTCTAATGAACAGGACCCGGGGTTATTGCAACTTGGATATCTGTAATGAACATTTCCCCTGGACCTGATGGCCTACATCCTAGGGTTCTAAAAGAGGTAGCTGAAGAGATAGTGGATGCATTGGTTTTGATCTTCCAAAATTCCCCAGATTCTGGAGAGGTCCCAGTGGATTGTAATACCGCTATTCAAGAAAGGAGGGAGAGAAAAAACAGGGAACTACAGGCCAGTTAGCCTGACATCAGTCGTCGGGAAAATGCTGGAATCCATTGTTAAGGAAGTGGTATCAAGTCACTTAGAAAATCGTAACATGATTAGGCAGAGTCAACATGGTTTTATGAAAGGGAAATCATGTTTGACAAAGTTATTAGAGTTTTTTGAGGATGTAACTAGCAGGGTAGATAAAGGGGAACCAGTGGATGTAGTATATTTGGATTTCCAAAAGGCATTCGATAAGGTGCCACATAAAAGATTATTACACAAGATTAGGTTTCATGGGGTTGGGGGTAATATAGTAGAATGGATAAAGGATTGGTTAATGGACAGAAAACAGAGAGTAGGGATAAACGGATCTTTTTCAGGTTGGCAGGCTGTAACTAGTGGGGTGCCGCAAGGATCAGTGTTGGGGCCTCAGCTATTTACAATCTATATTAATGACCTAGATGAAGGGACCGAGTGTAATGTATCCAAGTTTGCTGATGATACAAAGCTAGGTGGGACAGTAAGCTGTGAGGAGAACACAAAGAGTCTGCAAAGGGATATGGATAGACTAAGTGAGTGGGCAGTAAGGTGGCAGATGGAGTATAATGTAGGGAAATGTGAGGTTATTCACTTTGGTAGGAAGAATAGAAAAACAGAATATTTTTTAAATGGTGAGAAACTTTCAAATGTTGGTGTTCAGAGAGATTTGGGTGTCCTCGTGCAAGAAACACAGAAAGCTAGCATGCAGGTACAGCAAGCAATAAGGAAGGCAAATGGCATGTTGGCCTTTATTGCAAGGGGGTTGGAGTATAAGAGTAAGGAAATCTTGCTACAATTGTACAGGGCCTTAGTGAGACCACACCTGGAGTACTGTGCACAGTTCTGGTCTCCTTATCTAAGGAAGGATATACTTGCCTTGGAGGTGGTGCAATGAAGGTTCACTAGATTGATTCCTGGGATGAGAGGGCTGTCCTATGATGAGAGATTGTGTAGAATGGGCCTATACTCTCTGGAGTTTAGAAGAATGAGAGGTGATCTCATTGAAACATATAAGATTCTGAAGGGCATTGACAGGGTAGACGCTGAGAGGTTGTTTCCTCTGGCTAGAGTGTCTAAAACTAGGGGATCATAGTCTCAGGATAAGGGGTAGGCCACTTAAGACCGAGATGAGGAGGAATTTCTTCACTCAGAGGGTTGTAAATCTTTGGAATTCTCTGCCCCAGAGGGCTGTGCATGCTGAGTCTTTGAGTATATTCAAGGCTGAGATAGATAGATTTTTGGACTCTAGGGGAATCAAGGGATATGGAGATCGGGCGGGAAAGTGGAGTTGAGGTCGAAGATCAGCTATGATCTTATTGAATGGCGGAGCAGGCTCGAGGGGCCTTATGGCCTACTCCTGATCTTACTTCTTATGTTCTTATGTTAACAGGGCCCGGGGTTATTGTCACTGGGAATTCTGTGATGAACAGGACTCGGGATTAGTGTTCTCACAGAAGAAAAACAGAAAAGAGAAGCTATAAATGTTTCTTTATTTGAAATCTAAAATATTGCAGATCAAACTAACAAAGTTACTGAAAAGCACTTCATAACAGAAACATATATCAAAGATGTTCAGACAATCGTGACTCGCGTAACTATGTGGTTCTTGGTATAAGTTTATGATCTATCTGTTTGGAGCAGGAGGTGGATTTATACTGGGCAGAGATCGAGCCCTCAATCCTACATTAAAATGCAAATTTCAAATCGATCTGTTACAGTAACTCGATAACTCTTCTAGTTTTGGAAATCTACTAGCTTGTTATAAAACACTTCCTCTACAACTCTAAACCTGAATATTATGAAGGATATGCAGTGCATTTAGGACCGTTAACTATCTTCATTAGGGAAAAACGGAGGCAATGTTTGTAAAAATTGCACTTGTGATTTGAGGAAATCTCAACCAACGTCACTGGAACAGATTATCTGGTCATTGCTGTTTGTGGGACCTTGCTGTGCGCAAATTCACTGCGTGTTTCCCACATTACAACAGTGACCACTCTTCTAAATACTCCATTGGCTGTGAAGCACTTTGGGAGGTCCTTAGGTCGTGAAAGGCGCTATGTAAATGCAAGTTGTTTCTTTCTCTCTATCACCTGTGTCACTGAGGCTAGTGACCTGAGGGTCTTTCCCAGTTCAACGTCTCGCCCCAAACCAAAATGATCTGAATTGAGTTAAAGTTGTGATTCAAAAACAGAATGAACTGGGGCATCTTCGGAAAGGTTGAGCTATTGATCATTTTAAGGTTTTGAGCAGCTGGGAAAGTGAAATCACTGGTACTCCAGAGACTGAGAGCAACAGGCACCAGAGACACAGGCCACTCTGTGGAGGTGTCTTCATTCAGTGCAGTGTGGGATGGACTTGTTGTTCCTGTCGTCTCTCAGCCGAAGTATCCACATTTACTCATTGCTGTAAGGGGGTTTGCTTTCCGCACGACTTCTCTCTTTTTTGTAGGTCTCTTCCAGGAACTTTTTGTAGTCGATTTTGCCTTCCATGTTTTCATCGAATTTCGACATGATATGGTAGACCTCATCCTCGTTCAGGAGCAGATCGCAGAGCTTGAGTACTGCGCGAAACTCCGGCAGGGACAGGTAACCGCTGCTGGTGCTGTCTAACTTCTTAAAGGCTCTGCGTAAGGGTTTCCACTCACCTTGCAGCTATAAAGTACAAGGGAAGACGAGAGTTTAATTTTAGTTAACACTTTTGGATGCCTATGGTGCTGTGTTTGTAGTTTCTGACAGATATGACCACACCCCTGATAGACGGGGTCCCAAACCTCTAAGGCCTCTCTGCCTTCTGCTAATTTGAATGCAAGACTCACAGACCTAGACGGTTCTTACACTGTACATGTTATTTCATCATTTAGCTTTAAGACTATCTACATGTGGAATTAATTGAATGTTTCAGCACACCGCCTTTCCCCCGTTTATTCCATTTCTCTGCAATGACCACTTGCACCAAACCGTCACTGACAATCTGCGATTCTAAATGATACTTTATCTCCTAATCGGACTGGATTCATACTGCACACTTTGAGAACTCAAAAAGCCTCCCCAGTGGTTCTTACATCTCAGTGCTTAGTGTCTTCAGTAGTCTCTACTGCCACCTTCATGCTGTGGCTTCCACAAAACCACTTCCCATGGACCCCCAAAGTTGCAGTGTCAATGCAACCCGACCAGCGTGGTAGTTCTGTTCACCATCGCCCTACACACCAGGCCCACTTCGCACTATCCGACCAACCACACCTCTCCAATATGTTACAACCGCTGACAATATTGATGTGGTCTAACCACCTACACTCCACTCAGAGGGGGTCGTTCGGCCCGATTGCCTGCCTCTCTTCCGCGGCCATGTTCGCGCCCGGGTGGCCCTGGAGATAGAGCACGCGGTGTCCGCCAGCACGCTCGAGTTTTTCCGTGACCGGTGGGCGCCGCGGGGACTGGAGTGCATCGTCACCCCGGCCAACACAATTTTAATTTGAGTTGTTAAGTTTTATTTAAAGTTATATTGATTTACAGTTCATTTGGTTTTGTGCCCATACAAAAGAGTACACTCCACTCAGAAACCATGCACTGCTAACTGACTATTGGCATCTTTCCCATCATTGCAGCCACCACTGTCTACACTACACTTATCCCATCATCAATGGAAGCTCTCCGTTCGGGTCCCATAGACTCCTGGGAACCCTGACGATGGAAATTTGCCCCATTTGGTTAAATAAGCAATATTTGTATTTGTATTTCAAGCCTCCTTGAAAAAGTGCAACATCCCCACCGACACCTGGGAATCCCTGGCCCAAGACTGCACAAAATGGAGGAGAAGCATCCGGGAAGGCGCCGAACACCTCGAGTCTCTTCGCCGGGAGCAAGCGGAAGCCAAGTGCAAACAGCGGAAGGCGCGCACGTCAACCCAAGCACCCCACCCACCCGCCCCTTCAACCACCGTCTGCCCCACCTGTGACAGAGACTGTAGGTCCCGCATTGGACTCATCAGTCACCTGAGAATTCATTTTTAGTGTGGAAGCAAGTCATCCTCGGTACCCGCCTAAGAAGAGAAGAGGATTTGTATTTCAGGAGAGCATGAAATACAGATGTACTACTCTTATTGAAATGTTGCTGCAACTCTCTCTTGCATTCTCCTGGAGCAGGGTTTGTGTTCTGGACCCTGCTTACATATAACATTAGCTGTCGGCATTTGTAAAGTGACCCAAGGGGAATGTGTATTCATGAAAAGGTGTCATTTAATCGCTCCTGTCTTCCACCCCATCACAGCCCTTCCCTTTTGTACTTTCCTCCCCTCACCCCTTTCACTGCCTCTGCACTTGCTTAAAACCTATAGGGGGAAAAATTCGGTGGCGCCAACTTTGCTGGGGCGCTACTTTTAGCGCCCCGAAAAAGTTAGTGCTCCTGTGCTGTAAATTCAGTGGTAGCACCCCAAGCAGGAGGCGGTGCGCTACCGTAAGCGCTCCGCCTCCTTCCTGAGGCACTATCACTGAATATCGTGGCACTATGTGCAACAGCTCCACGGTGTTGCAGGCCTCCCTCCCCTGATTAAAGGGGAGGGGCCTAGCACGGCGAGCACCGGGGCCCTGCTGGACCACTGGGGAGCGGGGTGCCGGGAAAGCAGCCCAGCACTCAAGAGGAGTGCCAGGCTGAGCGATCGCGGCTGGCACCCCGAATGAAAGAGGGGAAGGGGGCAGGTGCTGGCAGGCGGCCAGAAAAAAAAATGGCCGCCCGACACCTGCCCCTTTAAATACCGCCGCCGCGGCTGCACAAACGCCACCCTGACCCTGTCGGACATATCGTCCGGCGATAGGTCAGGGGGCGCAGCCGAAGTTTGCGGCCAGGGCGCGAGCGGGGCACTGCGCATGGCGATGATGTCATCGCCAGAGGCGCCGCTCTGCAGCGCACTACCAGCTGTCGCCGCTGCCGCTAACCTCCCGCTGAATTTCACGGGAGGAGTTAGCGGCGCCACGCCCAGGCGCTAGGGGCTTTGCTACCAGGAGGCGCAAAGCAACCCAATTTTTCCCCCATAATATCTAACTTTTTCCAGGTCTGACGAAACGTTAACTCTGTTTCTCTCTCCACAGCTGTTGCCTGAGCTGCTGAATATTTCCAGCATTTTCGGTTTTTATTACACAAAGAAGTGTTAGGCAAACTTTTTTTTCTAGGTGTGATCACAAGGTGATCTAAATAGTATTCAATGGCCCAGATTTTCCAGGGCCTAAGACAGCGTACGGACCCATAAGTGCCCCGCAAGTTCAGGGTTTCCGTGTGCGCTGCCCATGCACGAAAACCCGGAACTTGCGATCTGTCAAGTTTCAGCCTGACAGATCCTCCGCATCCCCGGGAAATGGACATTCGCTGGCGGAGAGTTGGGCTATTTAACCAACTCTTGCCCAGCAAATGCCCATGAAACTCTTACACCTGGTAAAAGCAGGCGTAGGGCCTTCCTTTACCAGCGTAAGAGTTTAAATAAATATTAAAATATTTTAATTTTCATTACTTAAACATAAAAAAACGTTAAAATTAGTTACAGGTTATTTTTAGCCCCTTTAAATCGTTTACAGCTGTTTTTCAAAAAATGAAATTTTTGTTTTAAATGTTTAATTTAATTGTATTTTAATTAATTTTGAACATGTCATGATTTATTTTTATTTAAGTTGTGGGAAATTTGTGTTTTTTAGGTGATTCCTATTAAGCTTATGGGGATTCCGTATGTAAATGGCCGCCCTTTCTAATTGGTTGGCCTGGCCCACGTGATCCCAGGGATACGTGGACCTTTATTCATGCGTACGCGTAGAGGCCCAGGAGGGCGAGCCTACGAACCTCCGGGACCATCAGGTAGGTTCGTGTTTTCTTGTGGTTCGGAGGCATTCGCCCGCGGAAAGCCTCCGACCGCAAATTCAGGCCCATTGTCACATTGCTGCTTGTGGGACCTTGCTGTGCACAATATGGCTGCCGCATTTCCTACATTACAACAGTAACTACACTTCAAAAAGTACTTAATTGGCTGTAAAGCATTTTGGGACGTCCGATGGTCATGATAGGCGCTATATAAATGCAAGTCTTCCTTTTTTTTTATTGGAAGGCATCATTATCTTGCCACATAGGGCTCCTCTTGCTCTTCTCGCCCTCGAAACAATGAAGTTTTCTAGCCCTTTATTTTCACGAAGACAGGCTCTCATCTTAAGCACGTGTCCTCTGTACCAACCCGCCCTCCACTTTTTTGGGTCAGTTCCTTTTTATTGCACAGTCCCCTTTAATATCTCCATGGAAAGGTCTATTTTGCTATGCAGTAATATAGGACGTAAATCCAAAACTATCTGACCCACAGGCGATTTAATTGTCCAATGTATATATTATCACCACCGGCCTCTCTGCGGCTTGTGTAGATTACCTTTCGCCGGAGCCTTGCTGTGATGGTGTCCAGCCCTGTGCTGTGACGTTCAGTAAAATGCGTGTGAGGATGCTGCAGCACCGCCACCATGTTGCTTCCCTCTCGCCATTGTTGCCTGCGCATCGCGAATGGTTTCAAGAAGTCTAGGTAGGAAACCCTGGCGACCAAGTTAAGAAGAGAATCAGTAGTCGACAGACATTTTACATTTACAGGAAAGTTATTCTCACATATTTCAAAACCCCAAATAAATTGTTTTATCTCCTTTAGTCGATTTCAAAACGTTGAAAGTCACAATGAAGGTATGACTGGATTTATAGTGCACTGTTCTTCAGCATCATTCGCTACACCCGACTCTACAGATTCTTATTCTTCTTTGCATCTAGTAACAGTTGTCCCTAAAGATTAGGGATTTGAAAGTACTGAGGTGGGCAACATAGGGATTTGGAAAATTGTATACGGTGGCGATTAAAGTATTTTTCAAAAATTTGCTCTTGGGATGCGGGCAAGGCAGCATTAGTTGCCCATCCCTAGTTACCCTGAGGGCATTAAGAGTCAAGCACATAGTGTGGGACTGGAGGGACATGTAGGCTAGACTGGGTAAAGGTGATAGGTTCCCTTACCTGAAGGACATTTGTGAACCAATCTTATAACAAGACCACTTCCATGGTCATCCTAGCCCGCAAATGGCCAGACGTATTGAATTCAATTTCACAATTTACATGGTGATTGTTAGTCCAGTACACTATTACACTACCCAATCCTCTCTAAGAAAAAGTCATTCAGAAAAAATTGATGGCTTGGATTTAGAGATCTGTTCTTACTGCAGATTAGGTAGATAGTGTCAGAAACGAACCAAATTACTTATATACCAGCTATAATACATAGTTTGTATTGATGTTAAACGGTTTCAGCTTCCACATAAGTGACGGGCAGAAAAAGGCCAGCTGGTCCAGCAAGCCTACCCCACACTCATGATGCCTGGAGCATCATGACTGGACACTTTCTACCCCCTCTAACAGCCATGTCATCTCCTGGGACAGGCAAAAATCCACAAGAAACTCAGGACCAAAAAAGGAGGAAAAAAATCTGGAAAATCCTTCTCTGACCCCCTCAGGCAATCAAAACCAGTCCAGGAGACCACATTGCCCATACTGACGTTAACTTTTAAATCAGTTACTTTTTATAAGATGTGATCTCTGCCCCAGCCAAGAATCGGTGCAGCTCTCTTTTGAAGGCTACACTCTGGATGCAATAAAACTGAAAAATCAGCTGCAAAGCCAAGTTTAAAAGGTTCTCAGGCAGTCCTTTGTACTTCTGAAGTTTCATTTTTTCCCCACTATTAGCAAGGAGTTGATGGTCACTCTTAGTTAACATGAAAATTGAATTGGCATTTCTCTACTGTTGAGCACAGCTCTGCACACATGTGCAGAGTTATGCTGTCCTAAACTAAAGAGCTAAGCACAGTCGATAGTTTAAATTGGGTCTACCTGTCTCACTGAGTAGTTATCTGTCTCAGACTGGTAGCTTTAGTATAATATAGTATATTAATATGATAGTGCCATTAAGCTGGTCAGATACGGTTCACCATCAGCACTTACGAGTCATAACAGCACAGATGGAGGCCATTCGGCCCATCGAGGCCATGCCGGCTCTCTGTAGAGCAATTGTTTCAATCTAGGGATCCAAAAAAATGGGTCAAGAGAACCATATACCGAAACCCCCAGCAGTGGTTGGTTTAAAAAAACTGCCTATGTAAAATTCTACACTTCAAACATAATTGATTAGCTGTAAAGCACTTTGGGACATCCTGACGACGTGGAAGGTGTTATATAAATAGAAGTTGTTTATTTAATTGGTTGTGAAGCACTTTGGACATGATGAGAATGTGAAAGGCACTATACAAATATAAGTTCTTCCTTTGCAGCTCCCTGACTGCAGTATAAAGGCAATCTTCAGCTGGTCATGTCTTACTGTCATCCTTCTAGTCAAAAGCAACCTCTCAATGTTATCTTGTCATGATGTAATCTTTGTAATAAACTCCCCCACCAAATGATTGTTCCTCTATATTTCCATACAGTACTACAGTGACTACATTTTCTTTCTTTTAACTAAATGCCAAGTTTTTTCATTATGTACACATGTGCCCCTGTGCATCATAACACCTACCTCAGCGACATCACTAAATGAAACAGTTTCCCAAAGATGAATTGTGAACCACAGTGAACTCTCGTGCTATCCACTCTGTTTATTTGTCTACTGTGGCTGCAGTTTTAGTTAAATGTTGCTGCTTGACTTAACTTTAAATTAATGTAAAATTTAGCAGAATGTAAATTCTGGGGAAGGATAAAAGGAACAGTAGGATATAATCACACATTCTAAAGCTTAGCAGTACCATTATATAATTACATGCTGATATAAATATTAGGAAATTAGGAGTAAGAAGGAAAGTCAGATAGATTTTTTTCAGCCAAAGGGTAACAGTGTAGTTTGCTAAGTTTCCAGGATTGATGCAGGCTGTATAAATGTGTCCAAGTAACAACTGGATGCATTGCTGAAGAGAAGAGGTTGAGGAATATGGCGAGAAGGCAGGTAGGTAAGGCTGATCTATAAGAAAAGAGAGACCAACTTCTTTAGGGCCTAATGGATTTAGCTGTCCTTATAATTCCTATGCTCTTATAAGAGATGTTGCTCAGCAGAATCGCTATACGTAACTACTCTAGTTGGCAGAGACACTTGAGGAGAGATGAGTTGACTTCTTAGACATTCAATGACAAACCAAATATACTGGAAACACAAGTAAGTCAGCACCTAAAAAGAGAAAAGTCAGGTTAACATATGTATATAGTTCTAAGTTCTTTTGGGCTCTTAAATTTGACTGCTCCATTTTCACTCTTGCTGCACTGTTCACGTCACTGCCAGTCTGCAGACCCCCTCTGAGGCCCGCCTTACTTAACCTGGTCAGCTCTTTCAATGCGATGTTTAATTTCCTGGGCAACTAAAAATTCACTCTAAAACCCGATCGTCTCAGCTCCGAAATATGTTAAAATAGATTTTGTCTCCCTGTGCACTCCTTCCCCTCTCTCTCGGAGCTCCGAGCTCGAATTCAGTCGCTGGAGAGCGTGAACGAGGTTGACCTTACCGGCCATCTCCATTGACTTCGAATTTCTTTGCCAGCATTTCACACTCGTATTCATTTAAATTCATACACAGCTCGGTCAGGATATCTTTAAACTCCTCTTTGCTGACAAAACCGGTGCGGTAGGGGTCAAGCTCCTGAAATTCTTTCCTCAGATCGTCCCACAAGTAGTCAACCTGGAAGTTGTAAAAGTTAAATCAACAATGTTAACTTGGCTTAACGACGTTGCATTATATATTGATATAGATTAAACAGGGAGGACGCTGTCATTGAATTGGAAGGTCGCACAACACCAGGTTATAGTCCAACAGTTTTATTTGAAATCACAAGCTTTCGGAGTAAGCTCCGAAAGCTTGTGATTTCAAATAAAACTGTTGGACTATAACCTGGTGTTGTGCGACCTCTCAATTTTGTCCACCCCAGTCCAACACCGGCATCTCCGCATCATTGAATTGGAAGCCAGGATCCTCACTTTAGCACGAACACTGTCCACCAGGATGTCGGACGCACAGTTGAGGTTTTTCGATCGCATTCTTAAATCGCAGTCTCCCTTTCTCGGAGGGCTGATTTTGGCGTTGGGGAAACAGGCGGATTTCGGAGAGTGGCCGAAATGTCTCACGAACTCCAGGAAATCCAGCGTTTTGTCCTGGTTCGTGATCAGCGTTTGCCAGAGTCTGCGAATCTCGCCACGAGTGACCTCTGGGCAAACATCAAATCTGGCAGAGAAGAGGAGAGAAAATCAAAAGCAGGCAGGCAGGAGTTGGACACGTTTGGAAATGACTGGAAATACACAAATACTTTAAATGGAGCGAAGTGTTTAGCAGAGAGTTCTAAAATACCCCACACGACTTGTGAATGTTACTGTATTATCATTTGGAGAATATTTCTCCTATCCCCTCGTCACATACACACACACACAGTTACCGTTTCAGAAGCCGGTACATCGTTTCATTGTTGAGCCGCCTCGAGTTAATTTCATCCAGCTCTTCAAATTCTTTCTCAACTTCTTGGTACTGTTTATCTAACAGGGTTTTAATAATCCTGAAGAGCTGTGCCGGCAAAAAAAAAAAATCAGAGAGTTACATCGTCAAGTTAAACCTCATACTTTATATTTGCAAAATGCCCTTTGGAGGAATGTTTCTGAATAAACGCCAGTCCAGTCCAGTACTGTATCAGTAAAGGGATACACACAGGGTTTTATTATCATAGTTACAGTTTTATTGTCAAATGCACTGCATATTTTGTGCCTGCCCAATGTTTATCTCTTAGCCTCTGTCAGGCAATAACCTATCAACTCTGAGGCATCATCGTGTCCCCTGTGCAATGCATTAACGTTTAAACAGGGACAATAACTACGGACACAAAAGCAAAATACTGCGGATGCAGGAAATCTGAAATAAAAAACAGAAAATGCTGGAAATCTTACGAATTACGAATCAAGGTTAATTAAGCGCTTTCAATTAACATGTTATTTCCTTCTAAAACCGGTGAGTAAATCTTAATAAAAGGTTGATATGTAAATAACAGTCGGACACATTGGTTCCCTGGCGAGATGGTATAAAACAGCACCTGCTCGGGGGTTCTACCGTATCTCCAGCCTTCGTCCAGTTGGTTTGAGGACTGTTCCTCGTGCAGACCTTTACGCCTTGTTATGATTGCTGACTTCTCGTCAAAGAGGCTAGAAACGCCTTTCCTGTCGAAGGTGGATAAATGAACTAATTATTTCTCAACTGAAACAGAACACGACAGTGTAGAGCCTTCTGCTGTCTCCCGTCAGTGGGATCTCGATACCACGATGGGGGGGCTTCCTTATTCACAAACTTACCATAAGAACACTAGTGGATTTCCCGTGACACCGCGAGCCAAAACCAAGTGGACCCCACAGGTCAAGCTGGGTTAGAGAGATGAGGATAATTGTTACCTGGGCTGAGGGAGGACTGTTGTTCTGAGGGTACAAGAGGCTACAGGGCGACGCTAGAGCAGAGAGGGAAAGTGAAGAGGGGTGGGGGTAAGGTGGAGGAGGGGGTAAGGTGGAGGAGGGGTAAGGTGGAGGTTAAAATCTACCTCTTTGACCAATCTTTTGCTCATCTGCCCTAGTATCCTCTTATGTAGCTTGGTGTGAAATTTGGTTTGATGACACTGCTGTGAAGCGCCTTGAGACGTTTTACTACGTTGAAAGCGCTATATAAATGCAAGTTGTTGTTGTTGTTGTCGTCATGTGGCTGGTTGGTACTACTGAAGTCAGCTGATACACATGGGCAGAGCTTTGCTCCTCAGCCGTAAATGTTAAATGTTTAGAGAACCTGAGCAAGAGCATCTGCATTCTCAATATTAAAATAACTCGGTATACGTTTACAAAGCATGCAGGAGGTCTGAGGGACCCTGCCCCACTGGCCACATTTTAAACCAGGTTAGACAGTGCACTGGAAACATACTAAATTTGGCAACAAGCCCAAGTGATGTGAAACTACCTACCCCAAAGGCTCTTAGACCACTGAGCCTGAGTCAGATTGGAGCCTGACTCTCAGTTGTATTGTCACAAGGCAGCACCACAATAGTAGCAGTACATCCGCACCATTAATATATTTATGCTTCCCTTACTTTAAGTGGCATAAACCATTGGTGAAAAGCTACCCTGTCACCCGCTGGTACAGAACGAATGACCATTTAGTTTGAGTTGAATACATCTTTTTCACCTCAAAACAGATAATAGTTTAGAGGGAAAATGTTGCAACTGTTGCAGATTAGAAGCAACTAAAACACTAATAAAGTAAAAGTAATACTAAATAGCACAACAGGGAACAAAGCAAATTAATTGTAAATGCATTTCATAACTGAAGCAAACTTTTGACTATCACCTATCTTCTCATCATCTATCAAGTTGAGTTTTTTCTTAATTAACTATCATCTGATTCAGTCAAATCCTCAGAAGCCTTCCTCAACAACACTGCACTGTTCTGCCATCATTGTCTGCCATTAAGAACCCTCCATTTAATTGGAATCGGCAGTACCTACAATGCAAACAGCCCCTGGTCCATTCATCTCTCAGGTTCAACTAACGACAATGTTGATGCTAAGAGGAAAGTGACCTTAGTAGCCGTGTGTATTAAAAGTAGTCTGGTCCATAGTAACAGGGGAATTTACTCATTAACATGGCGTTGAAAGGGTCTGCGCATAAAGGTTATCAGAAAGGCGAGGCATGAGGCGAACGGGAGCCGGGTTGCTGATAGAGTCGCCATATCATCATGTGTGAAAAGAGTGGCAGTTGAACACATCCAACACCTGACAAACTTGACACCAGTCAACCCTACAAGTTCCTCTGAATGGAAAAAACAAAAGACATCACTAAATGAGTTTTTCTTGCGCTTGGGTGAACGGTGTGGCTGCTTTTGGGAGGTTGTTAGCTGCAAACGTGGAGGCTTTTGTCCACGGGTAATGACAGGCACTTTCCATCTATTTGAACGGGAAGACCACTCGGAGTCTCCACGAGAGACACGGTTACTGGGGGCGACCCGGGGTCAGACGGAATTAACCAAGCGAAAACAATGCGAAAATTAGCCTGACACTTAGCAAGTAACTGAGGACTTTATCGAAATAATTACCAATGGCAAAATTGCTTCAGAACACCAAATCACAATTGCAGGGGCACACGGCGGTCAGGATTAAATGATTTGTTCATTGTTAATTTATTAATGTATGTATTTGCGAATGGCACCTCGGTCTCCATGCAAAGTGGATGATGCAAAGATGCAGGTGTTGGGGCTGTCAGGGGGGGAAAAAAGCCCACATTTTAGGGGAGAGAAAGCTGGAATTTTGCTCCATTTGCTCCATTCTCTGCGAATAGATGATCAAGTTTAGACCCTGTACAAGAAAAAACTAGAATAAAAGAAATGGGTGTTGTATGATAAATCACAGTAGAAATCAGGCAGTAGAACGTTCGTGGTGTTTTAGCATTCACCGAGGAGACTGAGATGTGACAAGTTAGCAAATGAATACTAATGGCAATATGCGAGCAATCCGTGATTAGTTGAAATCGAGAAATCCCTTCTTGGAAAAGCAGTGCAAAGTTTTCATTTAGCTTCTAAAATCACTTAACCGTCTTCACCCTTCCTTTTTAGTTAGAATTACCGAAGCAAAACAAAACTGTGTAGAGACAATTTGTTTACAAGTGTTTTCTTGTTTCGAGACACAACTACATGCGTTGTTTTTAAAATTAGGCAGTCTAACTAAATACATTGTTCACATGGCGCTATTAGCATTCATTTGAGACCATATCTGTCTACTTCTGCTATAGGAGGGTTAATTTGATATGAGGCTGCAAAAGGGAGGGTGAATGAGGTGTGGAAGGGTCGGGATAGAAAACGACCAAGTGGGGGGGGGGGGGGGGGTTCGTCCCCGAGATACTGAGGTGTAAGAGCGGAGTGAAGGGCGGTAGTGAAGAAATAATAAGGGGTGGAAAATTTCAGCCCATGTTTCTGTCTTAAGGATTGCTGACCCAAAGCTGCCAGCCACAGTGGGGACTCCGTGTAAGACACGACCTCAGGGAAAAAAGGGAATAAAACAGCTCAGCGTGATTCAGGGAGGCTAGTGGTCACACGTTGATAATTTCAATGTCACACACACACAGAAAGTTGAAGAGAGATGGAATATATATATATATATATATAGATAGATATAGAGAGGAAGAGAAACAAATCTTTGGACAGAGCTAAGCCGGCCACCATCCGAGTAGCGATGGGGATGTTGGAGATGGGATGAATGGATAACATTGGCAGGGATCGGGGTTTGTGGATGAATGTGGAAGTGTAGAATGGTTGTTTCTTTTTTCTCTGTTTGAGTTGATTGTTGTTTCTGTCTGTTTTTTTCTTGAATCGATTTAGGGGGACAGGGAAGTCAGTGTGGGCGGCTCTGAAGAAGCCCCTCTCTACAGCTGCGGCTCAGAGGATTAAGCAGCTTCATCCACAAGGCAACATTACACAAGTAGTCTTTGAACAAAAGTCATGGATACTATTAATGATATGGTAATCCTTAATCGAGCTACCTCCCAGTAGTGGTTATACTGACATGGGAAGAATATCTAAGTCCTGGAAGCAGCCCGCGACAACACTGTGCTATTGTTTACCCCAAGCCTGACCAGTACTAACTTTTTTCCAGCATTTCTAACAGTTACTTTTTTCCCCTTTTTAATAAAAAAAAATGGAAAACCAGTGCACTGAATCTAAATCGGTGTGGATTTTCTCCCCGCAGTTCCCACACACGTTTAATATCTTCTTAGTGTTCACTACACCAGCTGTTTACTGGATACTTTTACATATTAAAAATAAGACCACACAAAGGCAAAGTCTAAGGCCTCTGGGAAGATAATTTAACGGTGGAAGAAGGTTTTAACATTTATGTATCTCTCATGTTTTATAACAGCCATTACCAGTTGGAGTTGAAATAAATCCCCTTCTCAATAATAAGTAATAAGCAATGTTGGAAGGCTTGATATGTTGATATTTTTTATCATGATTATTATTTCTGAAAGACTGCACAAATCTCATGGAAGAAAGCATTTTACATTTAATAAACAATTATCTAAAGTAAATTCAATTCGATTGTAGTTGATTTGTGAGGATAAATGTACTAAAATGTTAAGAGCCAATCTGGGTCACTTCCTTGTCACAAGCTGGTGTTTTTTGTTAAAGCGCTGTATCAAAGGTAAGGGACATTTGCCTTCTATTTTATTTGAAACAGCTGTTCTTTAACTACTGCTGACTAGCAGCTTTTTCTGATACACCTGTCATGTTAATAATCATGGGCAAATAGTATTCTTGGACGTGTAATAATATCATGGTGATAAGTGTGATTGCATCAGTTTTACATAGTTTCATTCATTTGAGATCATCCACTTTGAGTAAAGTAAAATAATTAGCCAAGTGACTGTGGATATAATTGTTATTCTTTAAAGAAATTAGAATTAACTTTCTTATTAATATAAAAAAAACTCAACTGCTTTAAAAGTCACTTATTACAGTGTGCAGAAAGGTAAAGGAATCGGATGTTCTATGTACAGTATTGAAACAGTCAGAAGAGCGGTTCATTGATTCCTCAGATAAATGTTGAACAGATTTCAGATATGCAAAGCTGTCAAAGAAGCATTTGAGTCCCATGTACAGTGCGTACATTTAAAGGATATTCCGATGCTTACTTAGAGTTTAAAAGGGTTTCTGAGTCTGTCTCAAAAAGAACCAAAAATAAAGCCATACCTAGAGTCAAACATGGCCATGAATTGGGGGTACCGGACATTTCCGTCTTCATCAAGGGAGATTCTGTCAATGAGCAGCTCAAACTCTTCATCAGTAATCTCCACACCAAACCTGCAAAAAAAGAAGAAAACAGCAGTCAAAGAGCAAGTTCACTTTCAGGTCAGCACTACCCACAAAACACTCGGCATATGGCAGCCGTTAACTTTTTGTTGCAGAATCTGTCTTCAAGATCAAGAGCACCACATGAATATCAGAGGTTAATCAGGGTTTTGATGGCTCCAGATCTCAAAAAGAAAGAAATTCTACTAGGCAATCCATCCGTAAGTATAGCACATCTGATGGCTGGAGATCCATACTATACAGCCAAAGAAATCAGATGGGTTTGTAGCTTATGAAGTTATTCATTGCAGTTAACCACTCATACTAACTTAAACAAGTGAACTATGAAAAGGCTTCCAAAAGGATTTTGTCAGCATGTTAAAACTTAGGAAAGTAGCAGGAGCTTTTTGAAGACCTATCTAAGACATTTATCCCCATTTACATATGGGGATAACTTCACAAGAGGTTTTAACACAACAAAATATTCTTACTACAATAGTAGATCTGAAAAAGAAAATGGAATAAAGCTTTGTTATTCTGTGATTGTTGAACAAGTACAGAACGTCATAACCGGGAATACAGTGTGGGCAAACTTAGCAACAGCAGTTTAACAAATCTACATTAAAACGGCACAGTGAGGCCTGAATATCTTATCGTTCCATTCTCTGGAGAGCCCCAGGTACAAAAACTAAGCAGCATCAGCAACACATGACTTTTTACATTTTTAAATATGTTCACATAATCTTTTTTAAAACACCAGGCACTTTGTTATGATCATGAATGAGACAAACCTAAATAACAGATAGCTCCCTCAATGGTGGAACAAAATTAGTGTACAGTGTACATCACTTAAGTATATACTACCTAAATAGTTAAGAGCATAGTTTTACAAAAGACCGTTTTCCTCCCAAGCTTCCTATGTAGCCTTATTCCCAAAGGCACTGAGACCGTTTCAATAGGTAATCTCATACTGAATAGAAGTGTGCAATGGAGGAAGTATAGCTCCAGCCTGGTGTGACTGCATTTTAAAAGTGCCCAGCAGTACACTGGTCTCCCAAGGACTTTATAAACTTATTTTTCATTTTTTTTTACATTATGGAAAATGGATGCTCCCACCTGCACTAAAATTGGGCCAGTCAGACTGTGAGATTTGCCCCAATTTTACTCTTTTAATTTAAATGTTATACAACCTATCTTCCCTAAAAAGAGGCAACAAAATAAAGTTTCAGGGAGTGGTGCCTCCCAAAATAATTCTAAATAGAACAAAATACCAGAAAATAACTAAAATAACAACATTTAGAATCATAAAAAGTTAAACTTGCCCAACTTGCTCATGCTGCTGCTAGTTTCACACTGGAGCTATCTGCTCGAGTCCCATTTTTCCTTTTTAATATTTTTCTTCTTTATGTGTTTAACTCCTTTTTAAATGTTATGATTGAATCAGCCTTTGTGATAATACATTCCACAGTCTAATAATTTTTTTCTAACCTCCTTTATGCTTCTGATATTAATCAAAAAATTTTAACCCTCTTCTTACTGATTTACTGACCAGTGGAAATAATCTTTCACTATTTATCCCCTCAGATCCTTTCATGATATTGAACTCTTCTATTAGATCTTTCCTTAACTTTCTCTACTTTAGTGAAGACAGAGCAGGTTTTTCAGTTTTTTTATCCTCTCATTCCTGGTATCATCCTAGTGAATCTGTGTTGTATCTTTTCCATGACTCCAATTACTTTTTATAGTGGGGTGTACAAAACTGCACACTATATCCGAATCATTGCCATCTATAAATTCATTATCACTTCCTTACTTTTATTCAATGACCCGATATATAAAGCCCAGAATCCCATTTGGCCTTTTTATAGCTTGTCCCACTGAAATCTCACTTAAAGATCTGTGTATCTGCAGCCTTATAATTCTCCATTTTATTGAGAATTTTACCATTTAGGTTATATCTCCATTCTCTGTTCTTTTTCCCAAAAGGTACCACTTCAGATTCATCCTTGTTGAATTGCATTTACCATATATCTGCTTACTCCTCTAACCTGTCTATGTTCACCCATGGTCTCTTGTAATCTTCCTAATAGTTTGCCATGCCCCTTAATTTGGCATCAGCAAATTTTGATATTATTCCTTCTAACCTTTTCCAAATCATGTATATGGAGAACATGAAAAGCCTCAAAACAGTGGCATACCACTAGCTACATCTTGGTAGGAAATCAATAGAAGTTCAAGCACTGACACCTGTACGACTCTACTCAACACTCCCTGGAGTAAAATAGAGAGAACTTTACTCTGCACCGAGCTGTGCTATATCTGACATGGGAATGCTTGATGTTGATATAGGATCACTTTGGTTTCAGAGTTCAGTTGGCACTCATCTGATAAGGGGTCCCATACAAAATAATGGCCTAGATTTTGCTGTCAAAATAACGGTGAGGCTAATGGCGATCTCCGTTATTTAAGCATAAATGGTACCGCAAATTCAGGCAAGGAGCAGATGCAGGGTTAAATGCCAATATCCAAATGTTGCTGTCTGAGTTACTTTGTGAAAACGGCATTTTGCTGTCAGCCTCACCATTGACATGCATTGAATATTGTGAAGTTGTTGTATTTGCATGGTAGATATGAACTAAACTCACCACAGAAAGTTAAGTCTTGTAATTTCACGCGTAAGTACTCTTTTAATGATGTGATAATTGTTAATTACTGCCAATCAACCTCTCTGGCACTGAAAATTAACTATTACAAGTGTGGAGTCTCATTCCTTCAGGCATTAATTGTAGTTGGAGATTATAAAAATGTCAAATTTAAATAATTTTTTTTTACTTTTCTTTCTGTCTCTTTTCTCTCTCTCTTAATCCAATCTTTCTTTCCCTCTTATGTACCTGATTTAACATGGAATTCACCCACTCTAATTTACACTTCCTTCTCCGCCCTACTGCTGTTTATTTCTCAGTCCTTCAATCTGACTCGTTAAGGAGATACACAGTTGCTTACCCTGTTCACTTAGGTCCCAGATGCCCTGTTTCCTCCTCGCTGCAGCATTATCAGATTGCACTTACAACAACTTAGTGAGTGAAAATGTTTTGAGCTGAAGGGTGCAAGGGCAAGTCTAACTAATGCAGACGCCATTAAATGCCCAGCTACAGAAAAATCTGGCCCATTAACCTAACTTTGTCTTTCAGATGCTGATCAAACTGCTGTTCATTTCCAGATTTCTATTTTATTCCCCATCAAACGGGTACTGAACATGGGGTCCACAATCCTCTGGACTGGATAGCTCCATGTATATTCAAAAATTGGACAAACTCATCAGTATTTACAGTTCAAGTTTATAGACGTTAGGGAAACTACTGTGTCTTTGCAGCAATGTGTCATGGTTGTCACACAAGAAACTCAAGGTGCAGCAATTTCTAAAATGGTAATTTGTAAAGATATTGACCCCATAAATCCGTGGAAGTGCAATCTCAGCAGTTGCGCAAGGATTACACCCAATACAGAACTCCATTGTAGATTCTGCTGAAGTTAACAGGTTGGGGAGAGGTCTCCAGCAGTGGGTCCTCGGCAGGGTGGGGACACATCTGTGGTAGCCCACCCCGCTTTAGTTCTGGAAACACAGGATGGCTGGCCCAGGGGATGTGCCAAGTTCCCCCCACCCAATCTCCAGGGCTCCAGCCTCCAATACCTGCCTGGATTCCATCCCCCCTCCCCACCACCACTGCCGGTGGGCCCTTCAGGACACTGGAATGCCGCATCGTACTTGGTGTATCAGCTTCCTAACTTATGTCGGAAACCTTTGAGACTGAGAAAGCAGGAGTTTCCAGTGTAGGGAATCCCCAACCTCAGCCTAGAACCCTCCATTGTCTGTGAAAAAGAGAGAAAGGCTTGCATTTATATAGCGCCTTTCCCATCTTATAGGACATCCCAAAGTGCTTTACAGCCAATGGAGTACTTTTTTGAAGTGGAGTCACTGTTGTAATGTAGGAAACGCGGCAACCAATTTGCACACAGCAATCTCCCACAAACAGCAGTGTGATAATGACCAGATAATCTTTTAGTGATGTTGATTGAGGGATAAATATTGGCCAGGACACCGGGGATAACCCCCCTGCTCTTCTTCGAAATAGTGCCATAGGATCTTTTACATCCACCTGAGAGAGCAGACAGGTCTTCAGCTTAACATCTAATTCGAAAGACGGCACCTCCGACTGTGCAGCACTCCCTCAGCACTGCACTGGAGTGTCAGCCTAGATTTTTGTGCTCAAGTCTCTGGAGTGGGAATTGAATCTACAACCTTCCGACTCAGAGGCGAGGGTGCTACCCACTGAGCCACAGCTGACACTGCAATATAGAGGAACAATGTTTGGTTTAACAGGGTAGATATTCCCATGGGTGAAAGTTAAGTGGCTATTTTAACCATTTTGCAAAATTTGTGACCTGAATGCCATGAAAGTCGTTTCTAAGAACACAGCAGACCAATGAGACGTTATAGAGACATGGGTGCTAAATCCTTCATGTTGTTGTATAATATAATAGTTGCTATGTATGTGTGTGATACGGTATAATTGTATATATTTCATTTATAATCATCAAAAAAATACAAGACATGTATATATAAAAAACTTGCATTTATATAGCACCTTTCACGACCACCGCACGTCCCAAAGCGCTTTACAGCCAATGAAATACTTTTTTTTTGAAGTGTAATCACTGTTGTAATGTGACTACACTACACTACACTAAGGAAACACGGCAGCCAATTTACACACAGCAAGCTCCCACAAACAGCAATGCGATAATGACCAGATCATCTGCTTTTTAGTGATGTTGATTGAGAGGTAAATATTGGCTAGGACACCGGGGATAATTCCCCTGCTCTTCTTCGAAATAATGCCAAAGGATCTTTTACGTCCACCTGAGGGGGCAGACGGGGCCTCGGTTTAACGTCTCATCCGAAAGACGGCACCTCCGACAGTGCAGCACTCCCTCGGCACTGCACTGGAGTGTCAGCCTAGAATTTTGTGGAATCGGCATGTCCTGTTACCCGTCATCATTCGTTATGGAGATTTCCATATTAATTGTGCCCACACCCGGTTGTAATAGCCTGTGACGCCTATAGGCGGAGTTCTAATAGAAAGTCTCATTTTCAGCATTCAGCATTTCGTCACATTTTTTCACTCACAAAAGCCTGTGCAGTTCCCTATTGTAAAAACCTGGTGTGAGTCAACTTGTACACGGTGGCATAGTGGTTAGCACTGGTGCCTCACAGCGCCAGGGACCCGGGTTCGAATCTGACCTCGGGTGACTGTCTGTGTGGAGTTTTGCACATTCTCCCCGTGTCTGCGTGGGTTTCCTCCGGGTGCTCCGGTTTCCTCCCACAGTCCAAAAATGTGCGGGTTAGGTTGATTTGGCTATGATAAATTGACCCTTAGTGTTAGGGGGGGATTAAATATGTGGGGTTATGGTGATAGGATAGGATATGTTAGGGGGAATTAAATACGTGGGGTTACGGGGGTAGGGTGGGATATGTGTACTGTGGGGATTAAAGCAGGGACAGGGTACTGGACTTGGATGATCAGCCATGATCGTATTGAATGGTGGAGCAGGCTCGATGGGCCGAATGGCCTACTCCTGCTCCTAGATTCTATGTTTCTATGTTCTTGCTATAGCCAGCTGACTGGCCCTGCACACCTTGTGTTCCCAAACTCTTCTCTGTCAGACATGTTGCTATCAGGTGGGTTTTCAGCCTTGCAAAACTATTAACAATTTAAAAGTTACATTATAGTTCTAGAGTGGTTTAACTTTCCCCTAACAGATATCCCCCAGACAGAAATTGTATCCCAATAGACAATGGAGATTCTGGTCTGCCAACTACCTGCTCCCTCTGCTAAATGGACTGACGCCCTTTTCATCCTCAAATGCGGCCACAAGCGCACCGTGTTCATCTAAAGTTTGGCAATTTTCCACCCTGGACGTACAGCCGACCTCCTTTCGTCAGCATATTCTGTCCTTGTGTCAAGTCTTCTAACACACACGAGCCTTATTCCATGCAACTAAAATGTCCCGGCCCTATCCTCGTGTTCTCCCACAGGTAATCTGCTACCTCAAATCCAACTTCCAAACTGAGCCACTTAAACTTGGAAGAAATACACTGAAGTGTTCTACGTGGTGTGAGACCCATGCAACCTTTCCCCCTTCCTGCTGAGCTAACTGCCCAGTCTTGGAGTACCACACACGCAACCCCGCCACCCCCCGCCCCCCACCCCACATGGTAGTTTTTACCCCTCTCCCAACCCCACCCCTCTCCCTCTCCTCAGGGTGACTTCAAAACCTGCCTGAGGGCCGCCCAACTCTCCTGACTGCCCTCGACCTCTGCTTATGCGATACTTTGAAATCTTCCTCTTCTTTAAGATCACTAATGGCAGATCTGACCTTCAGTAAAATACCCATTTTTGATTCACCTGTGCAGCTACAGGATGGCTTTAGCAAGGTCTTAACAAGCACGTCAACTTTTCTGGTAGCTTTCAGGTGTCTGACATGTACAAATTATCTAAACCATGCTACTGAAAAATCTGCATAGGTAGAGTTCCCGTTTGCCTGATATGGAGTCCACACTCTCTCCTTGTATGGACAAACTTCACTTAGCTAAGTCCAAACAGCATTGACACAGCTTGGCAGGAGCCAAGCACAACTAGCAAGCTTCGTTCTGTTTGTCCAGCCAAGCCCATCCTACCCGTTCGGGCATTGGCTTGCAGAGCATCCGAAGCTGAGTATGAAGGATCCCAGCTCCCAGTGTCAGGCCTACCCTTCCATGTCCCACTAATGAGCTAGGTTGGCTCGTCAATCATCAACAGGGCTCTGGAGTACAGTGTATCTCTTTACTTCAGTTATCAAATTACCGAGTCCGCCTCCGTTTCAATCTTCCATCACTAGGTGTGTTATCCTGTAGCAATGTCAACTCCAAAGAGACCATGATTACCTCACCCCTCCCCCCTCCTCCCAAGAGGATAGTCACTAGTTGGTCACCAGACAACTGACAAGCATGGGTGCGAGCCTTCACTAGGTGGACAACTGGTACCTGGAGAGTCTCATGAACAGCATGGTGAGCAGTATAACTCACCATAAATTGCCACCATTCTCCTGGCCACAGCATGGATAAAGACATAGCCCATTGAACAGTAGTTCCAGCAGCTGGAGATGAACAGCTGCTTGCTTCCCTGCAAACCAGTCATGGAAGGCACCAAACCCTGGATATATGATCACATGTTCAGCCTTAGCGTCATAGAGTCATAGAGTTATACAGCACAGAAAGAGGCCCTTCGGCCCATCGTGTCCGCACCGGCCATCAAGCCCTATCCATTCTAATCCCATTTTCCAGCACTTGGTCCGTAGCCTTGTATGCTATGGCGTTTCAAGTGCTCATCTAAATGCTTCTTGAATGTTGTGAGGGTTCCTGCCTCTACCACCCTTTCAGGCAGTGAGTTCCAGATTCCAACCACCCTCTGGGTGAAAAAGTTTTTCCTTAAATCCCCGCTAAACCTCCTGCCCCTTACCTTGAAACTATGCCTCCTGGTTATTGACCCCTCTACTAAGGGGAAAAGTTCCTTTCTATCTACCCTATCTATGCCCCTCATAATTTTGTACACCTCAATCAGGTTCCCCCTCAGCCTTCTCTGCTCTAAGGAAAACAACCCCAGCCTGTCCAGTCTCTCTTCATAGCTGAAGCGCTCCAGCCCAGGTAACATCCTGGTGAATCTCCTCTGCACCCTCTCCAATGCAATTACATCCTTCCTATAGTGTGGTGACCAGAACTGCACACAGTATTCCAGCTGTGGCCTAACTAGCATTTTGTACAGCTCCATCATAACCTCCCTGCTCTTATATTCTATGTCTCGGCTAATGAAGGCAAGTATCCCATATGCCTTTTTAACCACCTTATCTACCTGTCCTGCTGCCTTCAGGGATCTATGTACATGCACACCAAGGTCCCTCTGATCCTCTGTCCTCCCTAGCGTCCTACCATTCATTGTGTATCCCCTTGCCTTGTTAGTCCTCCCAAAATGCATCACCTCACACTTTTCAGGGTTAAATTCCATTTGCCACTGTTCTGCCCATCTAACCAACCCGTTTATATCGTCCTGTAGCCTGAGGCTTCCCTCCTCGCTATTTACCACTCCACCAATTTTCGTCACTGCAATGTTTTTATCATGTCAGTTGAAAACATCGAAGAGTATCGGATGGGGTCTGCTGGAGTGAGTATGCAGGAAGTCTTCATTTTTTATTTTGAGGCAAATGAACTTACAACAGATGCCAAACACAGAGCAGTTTTGCTTACTATCTGCAGACCTGCAACATATACATTGATCAAGAGTCCAAATGGTCAAAGAAATCCGAGCCCAAAAGCCACTTGTTATCACGGAGCAGTTCAAGTTTAACCAGAGATGGCAAAGGGATAATGATGATATTTCTCAGTTTGTGACAGAACTGAGGAAACGGTTAAAAACATGTGCCTTTGGTGAGTTCCTCGATGATGCAATAAGAGATCGCTTTGATAGCGGTTTGGAGGAAATATATTCAAAGAAGAGCAGAGGGGTTCTCCCCGGTGTCCTGGCCAATATTTATTCCTCAACCAATATCACTAAAACAGATGATCTGACCGTTATGTCATTACTGTTTGTGGGACCTTGCTGTGTGCAGATTGGTTGCCGCATTTCCTACATCACAACAGTAACTACACTTCAAAAGTACTTAATTGACTGTCAAGCACTTTCGGATGTCCTGAGGTCATGAAAGGTGATATATAAATGCAAGTTAGTTCTTTCTTTCTTCCTTTCTTTCTCACTCTCATTTTCTGTAGAAAAGTATCTAATCTCTGCTTAGCATGGTTGATATAAGGGACTCGGGAGTTCTGTGACCACAAATGTATGTCCTAGCACTCCATAGTAAATGTGCTAGAGTTCAACGGCCCTGGCCCATTATTTAATAAAAAAAGGAATGCATTTTAACAAATACAGAAATCATAAAAAATGATCAGGGCCACTGACTTATGGAGACTGAATAATTCAAATTATTTTCTGTCAAATCAACAAGTGTAATGCATTCCTGCTTCTCCTGACTCTACGTTAGAACGGCGGGCTCCAGCCAGCCCATGTCCACCCCCTGCCGACTGCCTTCCCCCCTATTCCGCACTCACTCTAGGCCCTCGAATGGCCGATTTCTCCCCCCTCCCCTCCATGGCTGGCGAGCTGCCTCTAGGGCCGCTAATGGTGCCCGCAGCTCGCCTGTACCATATAAATGAGACTGGTGGGCCAACCTGCTGTGGTCCTGCCGCCTCTTAAGTGTGCAGCGTTGCACTGCATCCGGATCATGCCCCGATTCGGACGCACTCCGATTTCCCGGCCTTAATACATTATATAGCCTGACGTGGTGTTCATACTCAGCGTTACAATTATGATGATTCCAGTATGCAGGGGACAGGAATCCTGCAACATTGGTAAGTGTAGTGTATTTATAGAATCATACAATCATACAACATAGAAGGAGGCCATTCGGCCCGTGGTGCCTTTCCCGGCTCTTTGAAAGATTTCTGCTCAACTTTTAACCAAGTACAGTATTTGAAAGGTTTGAAACTAAATGGCACACAATACCAGCAGCTCGCTGGAGGATCAGTAATTTCAGATCAAGTTCCATGTGATGTTTGATTTTTCTGGTCTATGTGGTGCTTGTCACATCACCTGACACATCTCCAATCTAGATGTATTCAACATACCCTTGACCCTTCCAGCCCAAAGCATAGCCAAACTACCAGTAATATCCACACACAAAACATAAGCAAACAGAAATACAGGGGATTATTTTGGTGAAAACAGGCGCTAAATGGGTGCTGTGCTAATAAGACACACCTGTTTGAAAGTCTGGTTCTAGCAACAACAACAACTTGTATTTATATAGCGCCTTTAACGTAATAAAACGTCCCAAGGCGCTTCACAGGAATATTAAAAGAAAACAAAATTTGACACCGAGCCACATAAGGAGAAATTAGGGCAGGTGACCAAAAGCTTGGTCAAAGAGGTAGGTTTTAAGGAGCGTCTTAAAGGAGGAAAGAGAGGTAGAGAGGCGGAGAGGTTTAGGCAGGGAATTCCAGAGCTTAGGGCCTAGGCAACAGGAGGCACGGCCACCAATGGTTAAGCGATTATAATCAGGGATGCTCAAGAGGGCAGAATTAGAGGAGCGCAGATATCTCGGGGGGTTGTGGGGCTGGAGGAGATTACAGAGATAGGCAGGGGTGAGGCCATGGAGGGATTTGAAAACAAGGATGAGAATTTTGAAATCGAGGCGCTGCTTAACCGGGAGTCAATGTAGGTCAGCGAGCACAGGGGTGATAAGTGAATCATAGAATCATAGAAATTTACAGCACAGAAGGAGACCATGTTGTCCGTGCCGGCCGACAAAGAGCTATCCAGCCTAATCCCACTTTCCAACACTTGGTCCGTATCTTTGTAGGTTATGGCACTTCAAGTGCTTATCCAAGTACTTTTTAAATGGGATGATGGTTTCTGCCTCTACCACCCTTTCAGGCAGTGAGTTCCAGACCCCCCACCACCCTCTGGGTGAAAAAAATTCTCCTCAAATCCCCTCTAATCCTTCTACCAATTACTTTAAATCTATGCCCCCTGGTTATTGACCTCTCTGCTAAGGGAAATAGGTCCTTCCTATCCACCCTATTTAGGCCCCTCATAATTTTATACACCTCAATTAGGTCTCCCCTCAGCCTCCTCTGTTCCAAAGAAATCAACCCCAGCCTATCCAATCTTTCCTCATAGCTAAAATTCCCCAGCCCAGGCAACATCCTCGTAAATCCCCTCTGCACCCTCTCTAGTGCAATCATATCCTTCCTGTAATGTGGTGACCAGAACTGCACGCAGTATTCTAGCTGAGGCCTAACTAGTGCTTTATACAGTTCAAGCAGAACCTCCCTGAACGGGACTTGGTGCGAGTTAGGACACGGGCAGCCGAGTTTTGGATGACATCAAGTTTATGTAGGGTAGAATGTGGGAGGCCAGCCAGGAGTGTGTTGGAATAGTCAAGTCTAGAGGTAGCAAAGGCATGCAATTTTGGACGTAATTGCTGATTACCATAATGTGAATTTGCCTGGAGATGCTAAAACAGACACCTACAGGTTTAGCACTCAAGCGCTGATTAGACTCAATTTTCGTGGAGCAGTATATGTGGGCTCCATACACCCACTTCCACTGAAGGTGTGGAGTGGGCTGGCTGACACACAGCGGCCCGGTTCAGCTCAAGACCCCATCTTGGCCACCTCGGAGGTTCTTTAGCGCCTGAAGTATCCGGGGGGAAATCGCTCCCACAATATTTTCCCAAGAAAAAAAAATTGTACCTAATTTGTACAAATTGTCTAGTGTTTTTGTCTTAAACCCAGTAGAATTCTGCCATGAATATCACTAAAAAAAATGATCACTCACTTCTTTAAGACAACTAAACTTCGATGCCCTGCTGCACTACGGAGTGCTACAACAAAGGCCTACACTGCAATTACCCTCAGTTATCAGTTGTATCTGGGCTGCAGAAGCAAAGGGCCTCCCCACATTGGAAGGCAAAAATCACAGCAAAAGTTGCAACTGCAGGTCTCTTTCCTTGAGGTCGGTGAGTGGCACTAACAGAAGAGTAGGATTAAGTTGCACGCTCACTTTTAGCCAGGGTTGGTGCATAATGTAGGAAGTCAACAAAAGGGATGTGAATGAAAAATAATAATTACATCACAAAATAAATACAGTTATTTATTAAATGCTGTCTTTTTTTTAAGAGGTTAAGGTAGAAGATTACAGTATGGGTTACTTTGAATATATACCAATGAGTGCTTTGTGTTTGTTAGTCATTAACCCCTCTATGTGAAAATTAGTCTTTTAGAGATTCAGCCCTGAGCAGACAGACATTTCACGACAAAAGAATGCACTGAGCTGATGGTAGCCATGGGTGTCCTCAGCTGCTTTTAGAAACTGATCCCTAAAGAAAAAAAACACTCGTTCTCAGAACCATCATCCTCTTTATCTCTCATTGTAACTAAGAAAGTGCTAACCTGCCACCTAGTGGGAACCTTGAGATAACAACTGTCGGGTGCAAAACCTATCTAATATCATGGATGCTGCATGTCACTGTATTAGATTGCAGCAGTATAGAAGAGTATATCATATGATTGATTTTCACCGTGTTTTGGAGTAATTAAAGGAGAGCTTTCCCACAACAACTTGCATTTATATAGCGCTTTTAACAGAGAGAAACGACCCAAGGCGCTACACAGACACTGAACCAAAGAAGCAGATAGCAGGAGGGGCGACCAAAAGCTTGGTCAAAGAGGTGGGTTTTAAGGAGGAGAGGGAGGAAGAGTGCCAGAAGGATTTAGGGAGGGAATTCCAGAACATGGGGCCTAGGCGGTGACGGCACGGCCACCAATAGCAGAGTGAAGGGTGGAGGATGCACAAGACGCAGAGTTGGAGAGCCGGAGAGTTCTTGGAATGGGTGGTTGTAGAATTGGAGGTAAAAAGTAGCGAGGCCATGAAGGGATTATTATTTGGACTCACTATCCTCTGGTGAAAAACATATTTAACATCATTATGCTGCACTTGATCTTAGATAGCAGCAATATAGAAGAGGATGTAATGCAATTGATTTTCACTGTATTTCTGAGTAATTCTGAGGTTGTCTCTCTCTCTCTACCTTCTGCAACAGGCTGTCTCTCTCTCTCTACCTTCTGCAACAGGTTCTCTCTCGCTCTCTACCTTCTACAACAGGTTCTCTCTCTCTCTCTACCTTCTACAACAGGTTCTCTCTCTCTCTCTACCTTCTACAACAGGTTCTCTCTCTCTCTCTACCTTCTACAACAGGTTGTCTCTCTCTCGACCTTCTACAACAGGTTCTCTCTCCTTCCATTTACTTGACTCCTACTGAACAGGGTCACTCTCTTTGTCCCTATCAAATGGCATCTATCTCCATCCTTCCCTAACAGGGTGTCTCGCTCTCTCTTTGCAGTTTTTACAACATTTTCTTTCTTTCTCTAATTGCACTAAATCATATTAATATATGAACATTTTAACATGTTTATAAGAAATTCATTTGTTTGCTCTTTTGATGGAAGTGCTGACCTCTTTCATATCTTAATATGAATAATGTGATTTCACCCCATAAGTGTCTGTACCTACTGCTCTTTCTGCAGTTTCTGGAATATTTTATCCCTCTCCGTCACCTCTTGGTTTCTCTGCTGTTCTTGTCATCCTGTGCCTTCAGTCGCTGTCTCACCTGATCTCGCCGGGCTCTTCTCTCTTTCTATTGCTTTCCCTCTTAAAAAATGTTCTGGGAATATTAGTGTACAAAAGCCTAACCATTCACAGGAAATTCCTTTTCCCGCTATTTAAAGAGGTTAACACTTCTGTTAAAATAGTGGAAACACACTTTCATATGAACATGTTAAGCATTTAGACACTAATTTGAAAGAAAGAAAAAAGACTTGCATTTATATAGCGCCTTTCATGACCACCGGACGTCCCAAAGCGCTTTACAGCCAATGAAGTACTTTTTGAAATGTAGTCACTGTTGTAATGTAGGAATCGCAGCAGCCAATTTGTGCACAGCAAGCTCCCACAAACAGCAATGTGATAATGACCAGATAATCTGTTTTAGTGATATTGATTGAGGGATAAATATTGGCCAGGACACTGCGGATAGCCCCCTTGCTCTTCTTCGAAATAGTGCCGTGGGATCTTTTATGTCCACCTGAGAGAGCAGATGGGGCCTCGATTTAACGTCTCATCCGAAAGACGGCACCTCCGACAGTGCAGCCCTCCCTCAGCACTGCACTGCAGTGTCAGCCTAGATTTTTGTGCTCAGACTTTATGGCACAGTTTAATTTCAGAGACCAGATACAATATTCATAGGAACATTGGTTATATCTGACTGACAGAAACAATGAGATTACAATAGTTATTTAGATACATCTTACAGACAGAAAACAGTGAATGTAAATACATTGAAAGCAAACACCGGTGAATGCCATGCTCTGTTTACTACTGATTTACTCAGTTATTACCATGTATAAATAAAGCAAGTGTCCTGACCGAGCATCCCCACGCTCTGAGGCATGGTTATGCTCATGTAGCTATACTCCATATTTGAGTCTAGACAGTGAGTGTGGGCAGTCTAATGAGTACAAAAGCCAAGCCCGGTCCTGTCCTCACTTAGCATCTACACACTGAGGCTGATTTCCATTTCCAACTCTACTTCTCCTCAAACCCCAGGCACGGATCAAATCATTTACATAGGACCGGAGCATCCTCAGAGTAGAACCGCCCACTGGCAAGACCCTGCACGCCTAAGATGTTTGAAGCAGCGGGAATGCCATCAGGCTTCTGTCCAAAAGAAGCAGCCAGTAGGTGTCCAGGCCCAAAGGTCTCTGGGGAGGCTGTAAAAAGGCTATACTTACCCTTTGTGGCCTCCCTGGCTTTGCTCCCCATGCCCCTCAGATCTAAAGGGGGGGATCAGGCTCAAGGCCAAACACCAACTTCTTCTGGCACCCCTGTATTTGGGTGCCCACCCAGTGCACCTGGAGAAAAGATGAGGTGGCAAGCCTGGTTAGGCCCCTCCACTTCATTCCCATGGCTGGCCCTTGGTTGCACCTGCTCCAGTGCTAGACCTCGGCTCTCTGCTCCTTTCTTACTCTGATTTTGCACCTGAGCATTCTTTGGAAACATAGCTGAGGAAAATCAGCCCTATAAATCTTCCAACAGGGAACCTGGATAACAATCAGGAGCTGGAACTCTGGCAGATTGTTCCCTTCCCAACATGTTGAGGCCAATTTAAAGGCCGTTCCCCTAGCATGGCCGGGGTCAGCTAATTCAATCCACACCTCGGGGGCTCGGTTTTTATTTCCGAGGCGGGTTGGAGTCGGGTTGCGTGGTGGGCGGGTTCCGGAGCCGCTTCCGGCGGGATCAGCTGCTGAGGTCCGATTTTAATTAAATCAGCTTGTTGATTTCAATGAGGCGCGCTGGCTGGTCCAATGAGTGCGATCGGGTCGGCTGGCCGCCTCTGATGACATCATCATAGCAGCTGGTTTTAAAGCTTCCATTCAGCCTAAGCCTTTCTCTTCTGCATTCTGATAGTCAGTGATTTTGCTACAACCACAATGACTTCTTCTAGAGGCAAGGCAGCTCCACGTTTTAATGATGAGTCCCTGCATGTTCTTGTCGATGCTGTAAGAGGGCGCAGGGAGATTCTCTTCCCTCCAGATGGCCGGAGGAAGCCTCCTCAGCAGACCAAGGCAGCCTGGCTGCGCATTGCTGAGGAGGTCAGCGCAAGGTCCATGTGTTCACGCTCCTGGATCCAGTGCAGGAAACGCTTTAATGATCTTGTGCGAACATCAAAAGTGAGTATCCCATCACACTTACCTTCAATCTGCTTCCCTTCTCTTCTCATCACCAGCACTCTGCGTTGTAAGCCTGCTCCTCCACATACCAGCTTACCCTTACTTCCCTTGCACCCTTACCTATCCATCTCTGTCTCTGTACTGAATCACTTCAGCATCCTGCCTATGCACCCCTTAGACTCACTCTCACTGTTATGCAGTGACAACTAATAACGCACAGGGAGCTAGCTTCCTCTTGGCACCTCACCCCATCTTTGTCTCCCTCAAAGCTTCTATGGTAGGGATTATTCACACTCACTCCATCACTGTGGCTGAAACACCGCTTGTGTCCCTCCTTGCCGGAAAAGATAGCCCACAGTAAGAGGGAGAGAGCACTGACTGGAAGAGGTACACCAACCCTAGCAACCTTGACAAGTGCTGAGGAGGCTGCACACAAAATTGTTGGAGGTGGCGAGGACCTGGAAGTGGGTGATGGAGAGATGGGCACACTAGAGGAAGCTGGTGACATAATAGAGTTTCATCCCTCTCACTGACATTTAGTGATTGATTGCAATGGCATATGATGTTCATAGAGAATCGCGTTGTATCATCTGCACAAAAGGATGCGTCTGCTACATCAATATCAGATGTCTAAATCATGCCTTTACTCTCCCACAGGACCATCGAGCGCCCCCCACCCCACGATCCAGGATGAAGAGCCAGACGACTCCTCAGAGGAATCTGAAGCCTCTGCGGGAGCAGCGTCACCAGGTCTCAGCGCACCCAGAACCAGCGCAGCAACGCACACCTTGGTGGGGCCCTCGCGAGTTAGAGTAGTGTTGCCACCTGGTCTATCACAGCGCACAAGTGAGCATCAGCAGATGGTGGAGACAGCGACAGCAGTGGAGAGTCCTCTGCGGAGGTCGCAGCAATCTCCTAGCTCTGCTGAGCTGCATGCAGACTCTATGCCTCTGGGGCCATCCAGAAAAAGAGTGGTTCGGGAAATACAGGAAGAAGTGTAGGTGTCTCTGGAAGGGTTTGCCTCCAGGGTTAGTGCGAGTGTGGTTAGAATGGAGGAGTCCATCTCTAACATCAGCACTGCCGTGGTGGAGGCAATGGCACATGAATGCACCTCCATGGATAGGATAGCAACCGCCATGGAGGAAATAAGTCGCCAGAGTCAGGAAAACATGGTGACTGTTCAAAATAGATTGTCATCTCTGAAGGAGGGATGGGCAGCTATTGAGCAGAGAGACCAGAGCTCCATGGACGTCCTTGTGATGAGAACTGCCAGTGCAGATACAGGTCCTCATGGCCCCCCTGATGTGCAGCAAGGTGCTCTCCAGCCACTTGCCAGCACTGAGGTGCGGCTGACCCATGAGAGGGATGTTGTTGGCATGACACAAGGAAGTGTGGGCTCCTCTCCAAGTGCTCACATGACCATGCCACTGCGGAGCCCTCGGTCAGAGACCCACTTTGCAGAGCCAACTGAGATGGCCATTTCAGCCCCTGCACAGCCCTCCCAAGCTCCCAAACCCAGAGGACACCCGCCAAAGGCATGTAAGCAGGTGCAGCATCCTAGGCAGCAAGATGCAGCATCCTAGTCAGCAAGGTGCCTCTACATCTGCTGAAGCCACAGGGGTAGCGCCACGTAGAAGCATGCGTAAGAGAAAGATTAACCACATATAGTCAGAAGGGGACTCACGTGGGTGTTTTGTCTTTTTTTTCTGACTGTTCTTGGTTTGTGATCCTTTTGTCATGTGGTAAAGAAAATTATGGCAAACAGTTGATTGTGTGGCCTATGGGGCTGGGAAATGACAAATGCGCATTGAGGACTCAGGGCGACTTGCTTTTGTAATGCTGATGGTGAAAGTGATAGGAAATGACCAGGTATAGCAGAGATGATGTATGACATTGGACAAATGTCGCCTACAATTACAGAGCCATATGGTAGCCACCTATGGTTGAAGAGTAATCTTATGCGAATGTGGCATGGCAGTGTGTATACTCTGCTTGACGGGCAGCAGTGAACTGGAGGGATGCTGCATTGGTCACAACAGGGCACGCAAGGCGCCCCTTGTCCTCCTCCTCCTCTTCCCAGGAAGATCTGTGCTGAGCCACGCGGCTTCTACTCCTCCGATTATGATGACCAGGATAAGAGGACATAAATGTTTCCCATCCCCTTGCTATAGATTTCATTTGAGGCAACAAGCTTGCAAGCGCACAGTCGAAGTGGCCTGAAATTATTCCATTCATGTCACACTGCAGATGGGTGTCAGCTTGAACAGTCACAAGGTCAGTAGATGTGCAAAATCTTATCCCGTACCTACAACAGCAAAGTTATTGCATTTGAATGTCAGCCATGTTTCAGGAATGCTTTTAAAGCACTCCACCAATGCATACAAATCATGTCCTCCAGCAACTCATCTCCTTGAAGCTGGCCTGTTTCTGACAAGACGGGAAACAGGTGCCAGAAGCCCGAAAATGGGAAACCACTATCAAAATAGGATTAGCAAGGCAGTTAACAGGCTGTTAACTGCCTTAACTACCTGTCCCACCGTTTCCAGTCGGGTCAGTTTGTGAGCGGTTGACCCGACACTCACAAAAATCGGGTGGAGGCGGGTTGGCAGTCTGAAGCCATTTTTTCCGATTTTCGCTGCAGACCCACCTCCAAACCCGCCTCCTCAGGACTACTAAAATTGAGCCCCTGGGATCTTTCTACCTCAATTGCTTTTCCATCAGTAAAATCAACGTATAGTCATAAAAGTTCTTAACAAACGTGTGCAACAGTAACGGATGTGATAGTTCATGGAAATTCATTTCTCAAACTCGTACAGTACAGTATGCCCAGCGATTTTCTGAAACAATTATTTGTACCCTTTTAATGAACAATATAATGAGTAATATAAAATACACACATTTAAATACCAACGCACAGCATCTTGAAAAATGTTCTGGTGGAACTGGAGGGTTTAAGCACTGCAGTTAGGTTTCAGAAGGAATGCAGCCAAAAACTGACATTAAAGGAACGCTTTGATGATAAATTTCCCTCAAAGCAACAAATTCATCCAGAGACTTGAGGACAAAATCTAGGCTGACACTCCAGTGCTGAGGGAGTGCTGCACTGTCGGAGGTGCCGTCTTTCAGATGAGACGTTAAACCGAGGCCCCATCTGCCCTTTCAGGGGGATGTAAAAAGATCCCATTGCACTATGAAGAAAAGCAGGGGAGTTCTCCCTGGTTTCCTGGCCAACATTTATCCCTCAACCAACATCATTAAAACAGATTATCTGGTCGTTATCACATTGGTGTTTGTGGGACCTTGCTGTGCGCAAATTGGCTGCCGCATTTCCCACATTACAACAATGACTACACTTCAATAGTACTTCATTGGCTGTAAAGCACTTTGGGGCATGCCAAGGTCGTGAAAAGTGCTATATAAATGCAAGTCTTTCTTTCTTTTTTCAATTATCAGAGCCCCGCACCATCACCCCAACCCCCGTCCCCCCAACCATTTTCCCTATAATAGCATAAGAAGCAGCAGGAGAACCAATACTGTGGGAGTTTGTGGGAAAATACATAGTTTGACTTCTCCCTATTCACATTCACCAGCTCAATGGTAATTATCACACAGGTAGCAATGATAAATGTTAATATCACTCACTGACATTGTGTAATTACTCCCATCTGCTCTCGAAAATATTGAACGCGCTTCAGTTATTATTAAACCATGAATCATCAAAATGTACCTGCTCTCAATGGCAGCTCGGAATTCCTGTTGGCTGATAACATTCATTTCCAATTTGTCAATTTTCCTGCAATTTACAAAAACCAAAATCAGTGAGATTGTCAAAGTACAATTTTTTTTACTTACATTTTTTTCCAAAGTCGGTATCCCACAACCCGTAGACACTCTGGCTACCTAAACATCAGGGCTTAGAGTTTCCATTACTTTGAGCTGGCTTTACCAGCGCTATTTGCCCGTAATCTTATCTCTATAATCTCCTCCAGCCCTCGAATCCCCCTAGACCTCTGCGCTCCACCTATTCTGGTCTTTTGAACATCCCCGATTTTAAATGCTCCACCACTGGCGGCCGTGCCTTCAGCTGCCTAGGTCCTAAGCTCTGGAATTCCCTCCCTAAATCTCTCCGCCTCTCCCCTTCTCTGTCCTCCATTAAGACGCTCCTTAAAACCTACTTCTTCGATGACGCTTTTGGTCATCTGCCCTAACATCTCCTCTATCTGGCTCGGTGTCAATTTTTCTTTTAATAACACTCCTGTGAAGCGCCTTGGGAAGTTTTATTACGTTAAATGCGCTATATAAATGTAAGTTGTTGTTGTAATTGGCCAAACCAGTGTAAAAGATCGAGGAATTTTAAGCGCAAGTTACGTCCAGCATAAATCGAGTTTATGCAATCTTTTACGCTGGTTTCAAAAACATCGTGCTGGAAGCCGGCCCCGCCCACAAAAGCTGGCCACCCTCAGACCAAATTAATCACCACGGCGAGTTTCCACCCATTGCGTCCGTTTGCGGCCCTTCGAGGAGGCTCTTCAAATTAAGGTTTTTTTCTAATGCGCAAAGGCACTAATAGGCATTTTTTAAAGTTTTTAAATATTAAAAAATATTTAATTTACAAAGAAACTGACTTGTGTACACCAATGTAACTAGTAAATGGTTCTGCATAGTTTTTTTAAAATTTTCATTTTCAGTTATTTAAAATCAGGTTACTCACAGCTGGGGGACTAGACACTCTTATTAAGAATGCTTATTTTTGGGGATAAACCCATTTTCAGCTGTTTTTAAAAAAAACTGCACCAGGTTACCACTCTTAAATATATCAAGGAATATTTTTTAGTGCAGAAAAATGAACAATTACGTTCTATTACGCTGCCCGATTGCGCTGGTTCATGGAAGATTTTCTGTTCGGCGCTATGCAAATGCTTTTGAGCGGAAACTTGAACCATCATTTCACTTCGGAAAACTAGCGCAATTTCAAGTGCATTTTGCACTCAGATTGCCGATTGTGCCCAGGTGGAAACTCTACTCTGTAATATACCCGATTGTATATTACAGCCCTTGAAAGGTTATACAAGCGGGCAAATTCTGGATATCGGGAATGTAATATACGAGGCAAGTTTAAGAAAGTTGGGTTTGCAATAGTTCAGGAGACCTAATCAAAGTTTTTTGAGATTATGAAGGAAAACTAACAAATTTGATTCTGGCCACTTCTTCCCGGTTCCACAGAGTTAACACATCAGGGGCACAGGTTAGAAATGAGAAGGATAGGGAAGCAAATTCAGGCGGATTCTTTTTACACACAGGGTAGATGCAGGGAGGATGTTTCCCCTGGCTGGGGAGTCTAGAACCAGGGGTCACAGTCTCAGAATAAGGGGTCGGCCATTTAGGACTGAGATGAGGAGAAATTTCTTCACTCAGAGGGTGGTGAATCTTTGGAATTCTCTATCCCAGAGGGCTGTGGAGGCTCAGTTGTTGAGTATATTCAAGACAGAGTTCGATAGATTTTTAGATATTAAGGGAATCAAGGGATATGGGGATAGTGCAGGAAAGTGGAGATGAGGTAGAAGATCAACCATGATCTTACTGAATGGCAGAGCAGGCTCGAAGGGCCAAATGGCCTACTCCTGCTCCTATTTCTAATATTCTTATGTTATGTTCTTATAATGGAGTTGTGGAATATGTTATAAGTGAAGTAAATAAAAGTATAAATGGGCTCAAGAGGCAGCCTGTTGTGTTTCTGGAGAGAAAGAGGACGGAGAGGTACAATATACATTAATGATCTAGATAAGGGAATTAAATGTAATATCTCCAAGTTTGCAGATGACACAAAGCTGGGTGGGAGTGTGTGCTGCGAGGAGGATACCGAGAAACTCCAGGATGATCTGGACAGGTTGGGTGAGTGGGCAGAAGCGTGGCAGATGCAATATAACGTGGATAAATGCAAGGTTATCCACTTTGGTGTCAAAAACAGAAAGGCAGACTATTATCTAAATGGCAATAGATTGGGAGAAGGGGAAGTGCAACGAGACCTGGGTGTCCTTGTGCACCAGTCGCTGAAAGTAAGCATGCAGGTGCAGCAGGCGGTGAAGAAGGCAAATGGTATGTTGGCCTTCATAGCGAAAGGGTTTGAGTATAGGAACAGGGATGTCCTGCTGCAGTTGTACAGGGCCTTGGTGAGACCACACCTTGAGTACTGTGTGCAGTTTTGGTCGCCTTATCTGAGGAAGGATGTTCTTGCCATGGAAGGAGTTCAGCGAAGATTCACGAGGCTGATACCTGGGATGGCAGGAATGACATATGAGGAGAGATTGGGTCGATTGGGCTTATACTCACTGGAGTATAGAAGAATGAGAGGGGATCTCATCGAAACTTATAAAATTCTGACAGGTCTGGACAAACTAGATGCAGGAAGAATGTTCCCGATGGTCGGAGAGTCCAGAACCAGGGGTCATAATCTACAGATAACGGGTAAACCATTTAGGACAGAAATGAGGAAGAATTTCTTCACCCAGAGAGTGGTGAACCTGTGGAATTCTCTACCACAGAAGGTAGTTGAGGTGAAGTCATTAAATATATTCAAGGATGAGTTAGATATATTTCTTAAAGCTAAAGGTATCAAGGGATATGGGGAGAAGGCAGGTACAGGGTACTGAGTTTAGATGATCAGCCATGATCTCATCGAATGGCGGAGCAGGCTCGAGGGGCCGAATGGCCTACTCCTGCTCCTATCTTCTATGTTTCTATGTTTCTATGTAATAAGAAGGTGGGCATATGGGGTTGAGATCAATCAAAAAGGGACACGTTTGTTGGGCTTAATGCTGGTTTCACATTGCCAAAAATTCTTATGTTCTTATTTCTGGCAACTATGCCTCTTGCTGCTGCTGTTTGCACTTTCAGTTATAGATTGCACTAATTCTATTGCAATTCTTTATGCCTGTGCCGTACAAATATTCCAATTTAAAATGACAACATATGGAATAAAATATGTTGGGTCGAATGGCCTGTTTCTGTGCTGTAAATTCTATGTAAATAAATGAATTAATGACAACATATGAAGTACAACAGGTTGTCAAGTAACACAATGTGCCAGAGTAATAGTTTGTCAGTTTGTGTCCAAGGTTCCCATTCCTGTGTCAGCTGTGACTCAGCGGGTAGCACACTTGCCTCTAAGCCAGAAGGTTGTGGGTTTCAAGTCCCACTCCAGGGACTTGAGCACATGAAAGCTAGGCTGACACTCCAGTGTAGTACTGAGGGAGTGCTGCACTGTCGGAGGTGCCGCCTTTTGGATGAGATGTTAAACCGAGGCCCCGTCTGCTCTCTCAGGTGGACGTAAAAGATCCCAAGGGACTATTTCGAAGAAGAGCAGGAGAGTTATCCCCGGTGTCCTGGCCAACATTTATCCCTCAAGCCAACATAACAAAAACAGATTACCTGGTCATTATCACACTGCTGTTTGTGGGAGCTTGCTGTGCGCAAATTGGCTGCCGCGTTTCCCACATTACAACAGTGACTACACTCCAAAAGTACTTCATTGGCTGTAAAGTGCTTTGAGATATCCAGTGGGTCATGAAAGGCGCTATATAAATGCAAGTTTATATGCGAGTTCCCAATCTTGGCCTGGCTGTCAGGAAAGGCACTGAGCGAGGCGAGGTGTTGCTCCACAGGGAGAGAAAACGCACTCATTGAGCCATCCTGCCAACAAAGTAGTATCGGTAGAAGAATGGGAGCTGACTCACAATTGAATGGTGCGAGGCAAGGGGTGGGTCGAGAGCTTAAAAGAAAATATCGCTAAAAATAAAAGTAGCAAAAATAAAGGACCGCATCAGTAATATCATTGATCGAGAAGGTACTTGACTGCACTGTCAGTGATACGATCGAGGCAGTCCTTTACTTTTACAGGTCAGAGGCAAATTAGGTTCCTGCTGCTGGCCACACCACTTGTGATCACTGCGGGCAAGAAAATGAGACTGAGTATATGTTGAAAATGTCTGGTAGATGTGTAGTGCATCACTCGCTGCCCAATCAGATGGCAGTTGATGGAGTCCCTTGTCCACAGGACACAGCTGAGCTAAATTCTGCTGGTTTTGGCTGATCATTTGCAGGAGTGGAGCCCAGATTTGGGAAGGTGGGAACAAGGAGCCATTACAGAGGGACTATGAAAATTAAAAATGAAAGACTTCAGTTATGTAGTGCCTTATCACTTCTCAGAAATGTTCCAAAAGCGGCATCTTCCAGTGACCTGCAGTGTCCTTATCAAAGACACTTTCGTCCAACTTTTGACCTCTATTTACAAATCTTTGCACTTTGCTTAAATTTTCACCCTAGTTTGATTCTTGAGTAGAAAATTTCTAAATAGTTCTCAAGTAGAACATAGGAACATAGGAACAGGAGTAAGCCATTCAGCACCTCAAGTCTGTTCCGTTATTCAATTAGGACACGGCTGATCTGCATCTCAACTCCATCTAGCCGCCTTGGTTCCATACCCTTAATACCCTTGCCAAACAAAAATCTATCAATAGCAAAATACTGCGGATGCTGGAAATCTGAAATAACAACAGAAAATGCTGGAAACACTCAGCAGGTCAGGCAGCATTGAGGAGAGAGAAACAGAGTCAATGTTTCGAGTCGGGGACCCTTCGTCAGGCCTTCTCTTCAACCTTGTTCATCTTCATTGCTTTCTGTTTCCCTTCTCGTGTTTGATCAGGTATCTGCCAAGACTCATTTTCACATCCACATCTCTTTCCTCAGCAACTGTCTCCGGTTCCGACTTATTCCACGTGGATTCCAACTGAAATTCCACCCTTCCTGTTTCAGATCCACCCAGGATTCCAGATATCACCAAGATATTCAGCGTTCCTCGAACTATTGCTTCGCCGCATCCTGAGATCCACGCTCAACACCATGCGCCGCCACATGAACACTCTCAACCTCTCTCTTCAGCAGCACTGACGCACTCTATCTCAAAGCAGTCCTGGTCCACAGTTCCATTTCATCCTTCGACTCATCCGATGCTTCAGCAAAAAACTTTTTTTATTTCTTTCAGATGTCAAGGATCGCAAGCTTCAACCACTCTTGGACACAAATGCCCCTCTGGGACCTTCCTCCTCTTCACTCTCCTCTGACCCCAACCCATCTTCCAATCTCTGCCGTGTTTTCATTATCCCCTCTGACCTTCCCTCTCTGACCCCGAATGATCAGTCCTTCGCAAAGGCCTGAGCTCCATCCCCTTACACCCCCATCTCAATAAATTTCGAGCTCGGCACGATGCCGAGAGCTTTTTCCGTCGCTTTCGTTTCCATGCCCACTTCTTTGGCCAGGAGTCTTCCCCCCGCACATCGGACCCTTTCTCCCGCTTTCAGAAGTCTCAGTCTACCTGGACCCCTCCCTCTGGCCTCTTACCCTCCAAAAATCTATCAATCTCAGTTTTGAAATTGTCAATTGACCTAGCCTCAACAGCTTTTTGGGGGAGAGAGTTCCAGATTTCCACTAGCCTTTGTGTGAAGAAGTGCTTCCAGACTTCACCCCTGAGCAGCCTAGCTTTAATTTTAAGGTTATGGCCCCTTGTTCTGGACTCCTCCACCAGACTGCTTGTCCGACATACAGTTCTGGATGAGCAGAAATTTTCTCCAATTAAATATTGGGAAGACCGAAGCCATTGTTTTCGGTGCCCGCCACAAACTCCGTTCCCTAGCCATTGACTCCATCTCTTTCCCTAACATCTGTCTGAGGCTGAACCACACTGTTCGCAACCTTGGTGTCACATTTGACCCTGAAATGAGCTTCCGACCACATATCCGCAGCATAACTAAGACCGCCTACTTCCACCTCCGTAACATCGACGTCTCCACCCTTGCCTCACCTCATCCACTGCTGAAACCCTCATCCATGCCTTTGTTACCTCTAGACTTGACTATTCCAATGCACTCCTGACTGGCCTCCCACATTCCACCCTACATAAACTTGAGGTCATCCAAAACTCAGCTGCCCATGTCCTAACTTGCACCAAGTCCCGTTCGCCCATCACCCCTGTGCCCGCTGACCTACATTGGCTCCCGGTTAAGCTGCGCCTCGATTTCAAAATTCTCATCCTTGTCTTCAAATCCCTCCATGGCCTCGCCCCTTCCTATCTCTGTAATCTCCTTCAGCCCCACAACCCCCTGAGATATCTGCGCTCCTCTAATTCTGATTATAATCACTCAACCTTTGGTGGCCGTGCCTTCTGTTGCCTCGGCCCTAAGCTCTGGAATTCCCTACCTAAACCTGTCCGCCTCGCTACCTCTCTTTCCTCCTTTAAGACGCTCCTTAAAACCAACCTCTTTGACCAAGCTTTTGGTCACCTGCCCTAATATATCCTTATGTGGCTCAGTGTCAAATTTTTTGTCTTAAAATACTCCTGTGCAGCGCCTTGGGACGTTTTACTACGTTAAAGGCGCTATATAAATACAAGTTGTTGTTGTTGTTGTTGAAATCGTTTCCCTCTGTCTACCCTCTCAAATCCTTTAATCATCTTAAAGACCTCAATTAGATCACCCTTTAATTTTCTATATTCAAGGAAATACAAGCCAAATCTATGCAGCCTGTCCTCATAATTTAACCCTTTTAGCCCCGGCATCATTCTGGTGAATCTGCACAGAAGACCTTCCAAGGCCAATATATCTTTCCTGAGGTGCAGTTCCCAGAACTGAACGCAGTCCTCCAGATGGGGTCTAACCAGAGCTTTAAAGAACTATGGTCCTTCCCACCTCAATTACTAGAATGTGGTTAAGTAACATACAGATTAGAAGTAAATGATGTGAAGGCTGTTTGTTTCCAATCACATCATTGCTTAGCAGCCGATAGCAGCTAATACAAAAACAAAAAGGAAAATGTAAGCTACAGCTGTCAAAATAACTGTCAGAGGTAGTTTGTTTTAAATTAACAAGCCTATCATGGGCCTGGTTTTTTTCCAGCAGAAATACGCCGATAATTAGAACTACAAATGTTTGAGAATGTGACGCAGGCTCCATTATGTCAACTTGTTCTCTCTCGGGTTGACTGTGCTGCAAACTCAGTCTGGCTGCTGCAATCCAGCAGCGTGAGACAAAGCAAACTTCGAGAATATTTTCTAGTGGCAAACACGTCACAGGTATGAATAACGGATGAAAATTTGGGGAAGGCACCAAAATAGTACCGCAAATACTGGAGTGTGAGCTGTAGGCAGAACATATGTTTATCAGCTGCATGTCAGTGTAGTGAAAACAATGTGGAGTTGGTGAAATGTTGCCTAGAAATAGTAAGAAATAGAAAAAAAAATAGGAGCAGGAGTAGGCCATTCGGCCCTTCGAGCCTGTTCCGCCATTCAATATGATCATGGCTGATCCTCTATCTCAATACCATATTCCCGCTCTCTCCCCATACCCCTTGATGCCTTTTGTGTCTCCTTGTGTCATCTTAAGTCTCACTTTATAACACATTAAATGTATTTATCTAATGTGTTTATATATTGATTTACACCCTCCGAAAGCCGTCCAGATGCAAAGCTCCTTTTAAGTTCCTTCGTACTCTGCACCTGCTGCTTTCACTCCCCGTGCTACACAGCAGTAAATAGCTGTGCAAAGCCGTTCCGTCAATATCACCCAGTGGAAGCATGTCCAAAACCTCCACTTGCGCTGGTAAAAGGGTTACATTAGTTTTCAATGTAGAGCAATTAGGTACTTACTGAAAGGTGGCTAAAAGTGCCAGGAAGTCTGACTGAAAGAGACTTGTCAGTTTTGCTTCAATTGCAGTCACCGTGGAGCACAGGCTGATACTCCCTTCACAGTTGAATCTAGAAACAAGGTATATTTTTTAAAAAGTCAATTAATTTCAGTAATAAAGTAGTGAAATGGTGTACTCATCTCTACCGTTAAAATATTGAACTTGTCCGTGCAGGCTCACACTTAAATAATGGAGAATCACCAGTCACCAAAAGACCGATAGATTTTCATTGTGTATAACAGCCAGTCTCAACTGTACTCCGGATACAGACACAACTGAGTTTACAAGTATTTTCTACATTTCATGTTGTGCAAATATGAATTTTGCTACATATATGGAACAAAAACCAATGTTTCAATTTTCCACTGGGGCCAGTTTCCGAAATCCTTCCTGCAGAATTAGTGGTGGGATACTGTAGTCCTATTTGGCAGGCAGCAGAATAAAACCCACCTCTTGTTCCTAGCATCTCCTTTTGCCTTGCACCATCATCTCTTTTGACATTTAATCTCTCCTGACTTCCACCCTATCACAGACATCCCCTTTTGTTCTTTCCTCCCCTCCCCCCTTTCCCTGGGTCTGTACTTGCCTAAAATCTGTTATATCTCTAACTCTTTCCAGTTCTGATGAAAGGTCATCGACCTGAAACGTCGGGGAGAATTTTGTCAGCGCTCAGGGGGCGGGTTTGGAGGCAAGACATCCGGTAAAAATGCAAAGATTGACAGCGGGTCCCGAATCCGCTGTCAACCCGCCTCCAAACAATCTTCCCGGGTGTCGGGTCCCCGATTTGCGCATGGACTCGACACCTAGTGGCGGGAAGAGGATTATAGGCACTTAACTGCTTGTTAACAGGTAGTTAGTGATGACAGCTGCAAAAGTGGTGTGAAGGATCCAATGGTACACTGGTGAGTTTCAGAGGTAAGAAAATGTTGGGAAAATCATTTTCAATGTATTTAGACTTTTCTGTAGGTAACAAGTTTTGAAGTTTTTGTGTAGTCCCACCTCATTGGGAGAACCTCTCTCACCAGTGACAGATCGCTTCTGTAACCTCACCTGCAGCTGCCATCTGTTCTAGCCTAAGGAGGGAGTCACTGGAGAGCCTCGGTGCAAGGGCTCACCTTTGTACTGTGATTGTCAGTGTTTGCGGCACCTCAATGCTGTCAAACACTGAAAAAATCACCTGTCAAAAAAAATAGTGTGTGGCCCCTTTAAGAAAACCAGCAGGGGAAAATGCTAGAGTCCATTATAAAAGATGTAATAGCAGAGCACTTGGAAAACAGTGACAGGATCGGTCAAAGTCAACATGGATTTACAAAAGGTAAATCGTGCTTGACTAATCTACTGGAAATTTTTGAGGATGTAACTGGTAAAATAGATAAGGGAGAACCAGTGGATGTGGTGTATTTGGACTTTCAGAAGGCTTTCGATAAGGTCCCGCATAAGAGATTAGCGTGCAAAGTTAAAGCACATGGGATTGGGGGCAGGGTACTGACTTGGATAGAGAACTGGTTGGCAGACAGGAAGCAAAGAGTTGGAATAAACGGGTCTTTTTCCGAGTGGCAGGCAGTGACTAGTGGGGTACCGCAGGGATCGGTCCTAGGACCCCAGCTATTCACAATATATATTAATGATCTAGACGAGGGAACTAGATGTAATATCTCCAAGTTTGCAGATGACACAAAGCTGGGTGGGCATGTGTGCTGTGAGGAGGATGCCGAGAAACTCCAGTATGATTTGGATAGGTTGGGTGATTGGGCAGATGCATGGCAAATGCAGTACAATGTGGATAAATGTGAGGTTATCCACTTTGGTGGCAAAAACAGGAAGGCAGATTATTATCTGAACGGCAATAGATTGGGAGAAGGGGAAGTGCAACGAGACCTGGGTGTCCTTGTGCACCAGTCGCTGAAGGTGAGCATGCAGGTGCAGCAGGCGGTTAAGAAGGCAAATGGTATGTTGGCCTTCGTAGCGAGAGGGTTCGAGTACAGTCTTGCTGCAGTTGTACAGAGCCTTGGTGAGACCACACCTTGAGTATTGTGTGTAGTTTTGGTCGCCTTATCTGAGGAAGGATGTTCTTGCCATGGAGGGAGTGCAGCGAAGATTCACCAGACTGATACCTGGGATGGCAGGAATGACGTATGAGGAGAGATTGGGTCGATTGGGCTTATACTCGCTGGAGTTTAGAAGAATGAGAGGGGATCTCATTGAAACTTATAAAATTCTAACAGGACTAGACAGACTAGATGCAGGAAGGATGTTCCCGATGGCCGGAGAGTCTAGAACCAGGGGTCACAGTCTAAGGATAAGGGGTAAGCCATTTAGAACAGAGATGAGGAGGAATTTCTTCACCCAAAGAGTGGTGAATCTGTGGAATTCTCTACCACAGAAGGCAGTTGAGGCCAACTCATTAAATATATTCAAGAAGGAGTTAGATATATTTCTTAAGGTTAAAGGGATCAAGGGATATGGGGAGAAGGCAGGGACAGGGTACTGATTTTGAATGATCAGCCATGATCTCATTGAATGGCGGAGCAGGCTCGAGGGGCCGAATGGCCTACTCCTGTTCCTATCTTCTATGATTCTATGATTCTATGATGACGTATCATCAACTGACGTCATCTGACACCGGCAATCTCTTAATTGGCCGGCAAGCCCGCAGGGCGAGCTTAACAAGGCCAATTGACGCAAAATAGCGTCTGTGCGTCGGACGTCGTTGGGGGCAGGATCGGAACCCGGAAGGAAGCTGTCCCGCCCCTAGGCCGCACCGAAAGGTAAAATCCGGCTCGTTAACTCTGTTTCTCTCTCCACAGATGCTGCCTGACGTGCTGAGTATTTCCAGCATTTTCTGTTTTTATTTCTTGCTCCTAGTTTCAGTACAGTCCAATGTCAGTGAGACCAATATACTTGATGATGGTGATCTACTCCGTACCCAAGGTCCACTGTCCACAACATCACAGAGATGATCTGTCATTTCTATACTAGATTGTGATTGGAACAGCAATATGCTAGTACATAAGGAAGAAAGAAAAAGCTTGCATTTATACAACGTCAGGACGTCACAAAGCTCTTTACAGCCAATGACATACTTTTTGAAATGTAATCACTGTTGCAATGTGAAAATAGAAAAGCCAAATTGTGCACAGCAAGGTCCCACAAACAGCAATGACAGATAATCTGTTTTTAGGTGATGTTGGTTAAGGAATAAATGTTAGCCAGGACACTGGGGAGAACTCCCCTGCCCTTCTTCAAAGAGTCATGATGCGGAGATGCCGGTGTTGGACTGGGGTGGACAAAATTGAGAGGTCGCACAACACCAGGTTATAGTCCAACAGTTTTATTTGAAATCACAAGCCTGAGGAAGGGGCGATCGATAGCTCCGAAAGCTTGTGATTTCAAATAAAACTGTTGGACTATAACCTGGTGTTGTGCGACCTCTCAATTTTCTTCAAAGAGTGCCATGGGATCTTTTACATCCACCTGAGGATGAAGATGGGGCCTTGGTTTAATATCCCATCCTAAAGACAGCACCATCTAACAGTGCAGCTCCCCCTCAGTACTGCACTGTCAGCTTAAATTATGCACTCAAGTCTCTTGGAGGGGGATTTGAACCCACAACCTTCTGACTCAGCGGCAAGAGTGCTGCCTACTAAGCCAAACCTACATGCTTATGTAGGGATACGCCACAGCTGTACCTGGTAGAACCACCATGAGATGCACTTGGATGCCAGCCAATGTTTGCCGAGGATCTATGGAGAATATGTTGTGCTGGGAACTGGGAGGGAGGCGCTTGCCTCCATTGCGAGATGGCTACTCTAAGGTTGTGGGTTGAAGTTCCACTCTGGACCTGAGCACATGATCTAAACTAACACTTGAGTGCAGTGCTAAAAGGCAGCTGCAGTGTTGGAGGTGCCATCTGTCCGATGAGATGTTAAACCGAGACCCCCATCTGCCTGCTAAGGTGGGCATAACAGATCCCATGGCACTATTCAAAGAGAGTTCTCCTGGTAACATTCCTCCCTCAAGCAACAGCACCAAGCACAGATGATCTGGAGGGGGAGAAGAGTGCCAGGTTAAATTGAAGGAGAAGAGTGTCAGTATGAACTGGGAGGGTTGGAAGAGAAGAGAGTGTCTCTGTGAAAGGCTGGGGAGTTGAATGGGGTGCAGTATTTCTGTGAGCTGGGTCTGGAAGCCTTAGTGAACTGGGGTGCTGGTGGGGGGAGGGTTGGATGTTGAGGTAACTTTTGGATAAAGTAATGGTCTGGTTGGTCTGTTGAAAATCCAGATATCATTTTGGGGGGTTTTTTAGTTTAAAAATCTATTCATTGTGAAATATAAAACTGCTTAAATAAACTAGAATGCATTGTTGATCATGTAAAACTTCAAAATTTGCCATGAGAGCATGAGCAGCCCCCCCCCCACCCCCCCAGAAATGTGCCATTAATATATGCCTTCAGCTTCTGGCTCTACTCTCTCATGTACTTTATTCAGCTGGTAGCACTCTCGCCTCTGAGTCAAAAGATTGTAGATTTAAGCCTCAATGTGGACTTGAGACTCCCTGCAGGGAATGCTGCAGTGTCGGAGGCGCCATGTCTCGAATGAGACTGAGGCCCTATCTACCTGCTCAGGTGGACATAATAGAGCCCATGATATTATTCAAAGAAGAGCAGGGACTTCCTCCCATTTCTGTGTGTCAGCCGTGGCTCAGTCGATTACACTCTTGCCTCTGAGTCAGAAGGTTGTGGGTTCAAGTCCCACTCCAGAGACTTGAGCCCAAAAAACCTAGGCTGACACTCCAGTGCTAGTACTGAAGGCGTGCTGCACTGTCGGAGGTTAAACCGAGGTCCCATCTGCTCTCTCAGGTGGCCGTAAAAGATCCCATGGCACTATTTTGAAGAAGAGCAGGGGAGTTATCCCCGGTGTCCTGGGCCAATATTTAACCTTCAATCAACATCACTAAAAACAGAGTATCTGGTCATTATCACATTGCTGTATTTGGGAGCCTGCTGTGCGCAAATTGGCTGCCGCGTTTCCTATATTACAACAATGACGACACTTCAAAAAGTACCTCATTGGCTGTAAAGCGCTTTGGAATGTCCTGAGGTCATGAAAGGCACAAGTCTCTCTCTCTTTCCTGGAACAACTCTTCGTCCTCAACCAACACCACCAAAAACATGATTATCTGGTCATTCATTTTCTGTTTGTGGAACCTTGCTGTGTGCAAAATGGCCACCATGTTTGGCTACATAACAAAAGCGACTGCATTTCAACCTATTACACCCCCCACCCCCGCCCCCCACCCCACCCTAAAACAAGTGAAGGAATGTTTTGTGCGCCTACAGTTTAAATCCCAAAGATTGTGTAACTGCTTATTTCCACACGTCAAGGCTGTTCTAGAGCTAGCAGTCTTTCGGGGGACGGGTCAGCTTTCTTTCGAAGCTATTGGTCATCTTTCGTTAGTTTGCTAGTTGACAAGGGCGGAGATGTTATCAGAACGCAGGTGTGATATGGTAAAGTCTAGCCGACATCGTCAGGACAGAGAACCCACTAACTTGTGCTTCGGGTTGTTCAGAATTTTATGCGGAATCCCCTTCTCACTTCGGTCCTGGAAGTTTCTGAGGAAGTCAAAGTACTTGACGCCAGCTTTGCTGTTTTCAAGATTGCATCGTGCCAGAAAAAGGTGAAAATGTTCATCTTTCAGGTGCAGGCCAAAGGTTGCCAAGACAGACAGAAAGTCTCTGTGTAATACCTGGTAATTCAGATGGAGAAAAAGACATGGCTTAAAAGAAATTTTTAAACCACTGAATTGTTAATATTGGCAGATCCCATATTCAAGGCAAATGGTGCAAAGCGATATCTATGCATAAACTTTCACTGGTTACGTTGTACCTACTGGTTTGACAATGGGTACCCACTTTCAGTGTGGTGTTACCCTGCCCTTTAATGAGGTAAAGCAGAGTTCTGCCTATGGATTCTTAAAGCCTCTACTCTGGTTACAGTTACAGTGCTGTCTGATTGTTCATTTACAACACTGAGGCTAGTAGCTGCAGCTCAACTTTCAGCCACGCAAGTTTACACTACCTGGCTGAAACATGAATCCTGCCACCCAGAAAAAGCTCTGCGCAAGTTTGTTTATCCTCTCCCGGCAGCTACTTTATAATGTTTAGACAGAGCAGAAGACAAGGTCTGCAATGTGATTGATTGCAAGTAGCTGTAAAAAGTAGCCAGAAGGTTCAAAAGACCCCATGGTAACTTTTATGCCTGATTTGACACCATACTAGATTTACACTCAATTCAATTTCATAGAAACATAGAAACATAGAAACTAGGAGCAGGAGTAGGCCATTCGGCCCGTCGAGCCTGCTCCGCCATTCAATACGATCATGGCTGATCATCCAAATCCAGTACCCTGTCCCTGCTTTCCCCCACAGAATCCCCATCGAGCCTGCACCGACACATATCCCACCCTATCCCCGTAACCCCACGTATTTAATTCCCCCTAACATATCCCATCCTATCCCCGTAACCCCACATATTTAATCCCCCCCTAACACTAAGGGTCAATTTATCATAGCCAAATCAACCTAACCCGCACATTTTTGGATTTCAAACTCACTCTGGATTAAGGGCCCAATTTTTTTGCTATGGGGTAAATTTTTGCCTTTACCTAAGAACATAAGAAATAGGAGCAGGAGTCGGCCATACGGCCCCTCGAGCCTGCTCCACCATTCAATAAGATCATGGCTGATCATCAACCTCAAATCCATTTTCCCGCCCTATCCATATATCCCTTGATTCCCTTCGTGTCCAAAAACCATTAGCATTCTCGTACAGAGCTATCCACCACAGGCGGATATTTGGGATTCAAATCGTGTACCAAATAGAGAGACCAATGATTTTCTGTCCATTAACTTCCTTCGGAAATCATGAGCCCATGGCACCTGGATCCCAGCTATGGCTCCCAATGCATTAAGCTCCATGCCGGGAAATTTACTCGACAGCGTTAGCATCCGTATGAAGTAGAAAACACTTCTCACTGATGCTAAAGTTGTAGTTGAAATGTACCTTGAAACTACCTCTTCTCGGTGGTCCCACAGTGTTCCAGGAACATCAATCATGTCCTCTTTGTTAAACCTAAACTTCACTTATAATGCACTTCCTGCATCAAGGAAATGTATTCATTAAAAAGTTTCTGAGAAATCTTTTTTTTTTGTTTGGAGAACGGAGAAGAGTCAGGAATCATTTCCATCGTGGTCATGATGACATCATACACAAGTCACATGACGATGTATTTCAATGCAATTTACTTCATCCCTTTATGTGATTGATTCTTAATGCCCACCGGGCAACGAGGGATGGCCAATTAACGCTATCTTGCCAGCGTTCATAGAATCATAGATGTTTACGGCACAGAAGGAGGCCATTTAGCACATCGTGTCTGTGCCGGAAATGTCCGCTGCCCACATGCCAAGAACAAATAAAAAAATACACAAGTAACGTGAAAATGTATTTCAATGCATGTTGTTTCATCTTACTGTGTGCCTATAAACAAACAAAAAAAGTTTGTTAAACACTTGCCGTGAAGGGTTACCCCTTCAGTATTAGCAATACTTACCATTTTGATTGGCTACAATATGAATAAGATACTACACTATTACAACAGCTGTATAAAACACTCTCAATATTTCTTACCTTGCCTGTTTCCTCTGTGTCATACTTTTCAAACTCTTCTTTCATGAGGTTATAACCTTCCCTGAACTTGTCTTTCAGCCATTTCTCGATATCAAGAGAAGCTTTCCTCTTGTGCTCTGCTTTGGTCAGGATTCTAGTCAGCCCTGGGGAGGACAGTAACGAACAGTTCAGAATGGATACAGGGCTCTTTGTGGCCTTTCTCCAAACAGGTGTTCGTGGAGAAATTTGGTTGATTTTCTGGGGGGTATTTTTATCACCCAGGCTTTATAATGCCTAGTTTTTGCTAGCATCTGCCTTCTGGAGAATCATAACTAACTTGTTTCCTTTTATAAATTCTAACAAGTTCATGTGCCTCCTGAATGTGATTGTTATCGTGTGAGCTTTCCTCACCATTCACCCCAGTTTATCACTGGTGAAAAGAATCACTGATTATACATTTCTATGATGCGGAGATGCCGGTGTTGGACTGGGGTGGACAAAAGTGAGAAGTCGCACAACACCAGGTTATAGTTCAACAGCTTTATTTGAAATCACAAGCTTTCGGAGCGCTTCACCTGACGAAGGAGCAGCGCTCCGAAAGCTTGTGATTTCAAATAAAACTGTTGGACTATAACCTGGTGTTGTGCGACTTCTCACTTTTATACATTTCTAGTTATTGGTTTAATTCATTTCGATAATTTGAGCTTCCATCTCATTCAGTGGCTTCAGTATCTCCACATACTATGAAAGCAGGTGTGTTAGTGCTTGGGTGGTAAATATTTAGCATTACCCACAATCTTCTGCACAAATACCCTAACAACAATAACAACTTGTATTTATATAACACCTTTAAGGTAGTAAAACGGCCCAAGGCGCTTCACAGGAGTATTATCAAACAAAATCTGACACTGTGCCACATAAGGAAATATTAGGGCAGGTGACCAAAAGCTTGGTCAAAGAGGTAGGTTTTAAGGAGCGTCTTAAAGGTGGAGAGAGGTAGAGAGGCGGAGAGGTTTAGGGAGGGAATTCCAGAGCTAGGTATTATAAAGCCTGGGTGATAACACCTGTACTTTGCAAAATTTACAATAGCAGCTTACATTTATATAAATGTGGAGAAGATTGTATAATTCCAAACAATTCTACATACATTGTCAATATGACTTGGGGGTGTGGCAAACAGTGATGATGATACCAATCGACTGCAACAGGACATAGAAAGGCTAGCAGAATGGGCAGACAAGTGGCAGATGGAATTTAATACAGAGAAGAGTGAGGTGATGCATTTTGGCAGAAGGAACAGGGAGAGGCAATGTACACTTAATGGCACAGTTTTAAAGAGTGTACAGGGACAGAGGGACCTGGGAGTTAGTGTGCATAGGTCCCTGAAGGTGGCAGAACATATAGAGAGAGTGGTTAACAAAGCATATGGGATCTTGGGCTTCATAAATAGAGGTATTGGGCTGGATTTTACCAGCCCTGAGGAGGCGGGTTTGGAGGCATGCGAGTTGTTAAAATTGTCAAAAATGGCGGGCGGGCCCAATCCCGCCTCCAAGCAATTTTCCCAAATGCGTGTTTTCTGAACCCCTTTCCATCCCACCTCCAAGAGGCGGGATAGGCCCTTAAGGCCCTTAACAACCACTTAATTGCCTCTATAATCCCATTTTGAGAGGCCTTTCCAATTTTTAGACATTCCCCCCATCCTACATGCCTCCTCTGGAACACACCAGGTAATGCTGGCGGCCTCACATTGGATTGCTTACTAACAGCTGCAGCTCCACCATTACAAAGGAGTTTTCACCAATGATCATTTGCAGGTGGCAGAACTTTGTTGTTTCAGGTCTGGGGGAACTTTTAGCAGGCATACTCAGTGTTGTGGAAGTTTGGAGCCTGACACACATCTCCAGTTTGACCTCCTGGGAAACCCCTCTCTCCACCTTGACTAAGCGCTTCCTCAACTGAGGCATATACCAGAAGCATGGCGACCATTTAATTCCTTTCCTCCTGGACATCAGATTCAGACGAAGACCAGCCACGGCAGCAGCAGAACCATAAGCAACAGCAGCACCAACAGCAGGAGCATCAACAGGAGCGCCAAGCTGCTAGTCACCAACCTGAAGATGCACAGGCCAGAAGGAGCCAGCGCGCGACAACATTCCTGCCCGGGATGCAAGGGGCGCACTCATCCTGGTCAGATTTGCTTAGCCTGCACAATCAAACACTTTAGTCTTGCTCCTTCTTACCAGAGCATCGACAATGGACAAGAACCTGCGGAATCCTATCACTCTGACCACCATTCTGACAATCACAAGGCGCCCTAAGCCCTCAATGTGAAAGTCCCATTTGCGAAATGACACAGGCCACAACTTCAACAGTTTGCCATCAAAACACTTTATAATACAATCACAATGATGGCTGGTCCAAAAACAAAACAAAACAGCACCCAAGTGACTACCCTTGTGACTACTTGTGCTTTATCTTCCTCTTACGCGTGCTCCTACGTGGTGCTTCCCCTGTGGCTTCAGCAGATGTGGAGGCCCCTTGCTCACTCTCTTGCTGCTCCTGTCTCAACGCCTTTGGCGGGCGTCCTCTGGGGTGGCGAATCTGTGCGGGCTCGCCAACAGTCTGCTGCTCCTGCAGCTGTGCAGGGGCTGAGATGCCCATCTCAGTTGGGTGAGGACTCTGGTGGGACTCTGACCGAGGGCTTTGCTGTGGCATGGTCGTGTGAGCGCTTGGAGAGGAGCCCCTACTTCCTTGTTGTCTGCCACCAACATCCCACTCATGGGTCAGCCCCACTTCAGAGCTAGCAAGTGGCTTGACAGCACCTTGCTGCACTGCAGGGGGGCCATGAGGACCCGTTTCTGCAGTGGAAGTCCTACTCCAGAGGACTTGCATGAAGGTCTGGTTTGTTTGCTCAATAGCTGACCATCGCTCCTCAAGAGATGCCATTCTATTCTGAACAATGACCATGTTTTCAATACCCTGGCGACTAAGCTCCTCCATGGCCGTAGCCATCCTCTCCTCTACGGTAGCCAGCCTTACCATGGAGGTAGCCATCCTTTCCACATAGGTTGCCATCCTTTCCGTGGTGATGCGTTCATGAGCCAATGCCTCCACAAAGGCCCTGCTCATGTTAGCGATGGACTCCTCCATTCGCTCCACACGCGCAGCGACCCTGGAGACAAAACCTGCCAGAGACTCCTGCACCTGTTCCTGGAGTTCCAGCACCGCTCTCCTTCTGGATGGACCCGGAGGCACAGGGTCGACATGCAGCGGAGCCGAGCTGGCAGAGTCCTGCGCCCTCCAACGAGGACTCTCCACTGCTGTCCCTGTCTCCACCATCTGCTGATGCTCACTTGTGAGCTGTGATACACCAGGTGCCAACACTACTCTATCTCGCGAAGGTCCCACCGAGGTGCGAGTGTCTGCACTGGTGCTGGGTGCGCTGAATTCTGCTGACGCTGCACCCTCAGAGGTTGCAGCTTCCTCTGAGGAGTCTGGAGGCTCAGGCTGTTCCTCCTGGATAGTGGGGACGGGGGCTTTCGATGGTCCTGTGGGGGAGTAAAGGAAAGAGTTAGAGATGTGAGGCCAAGGTTACATGCACATTGAATATTGCAGATGATCATAAGTCAATCTGTTAGAGCATCAGATTCATTATCAGTGACTCATGCTATGTCAATGAGAGAGATGCCAAACTATTCTGTCACCAGCTTGCTGTGATACGCCCGTCTGTCCGTCCCCCACTTGGGTATCCTCCTCAATCCCAGCAATTTCCAGGGCTGCCTCCTCCCAGGGGGTGAGCTGGGCTACTGAGGGTGGCCCTCCTCCTGTCATGGCTCTTTCCCTCTTATTGTGGGCTCTCTTTTCCTGCAATGAGGGACACAAGTGGAGTTTGAGTGAGAATGAAGGAGTGAGTGTAGTGAATGCATAGCATAGATGCTTAGAAGGAGACAAAGGACCCTCCCTGTGTGTTGTAAGTTGTTGTTGTCATGGCATCACAGTGATAGGGAGTGTAAGGGCTGCATGGTCGAATAGTTAAGTGAATGTGACCATAGAGAGGGTATGGGTAAGGGTGCAGGGATGTAAGTGTCAAGTGGCATGTGGAGGAAGAGGTTGGCAAAGCAGAGTGCTGGTGAGGAGAGGCGATGGGGATCAGATTGAGGGAGATGGGAAAGTCATACTCACTTTTCCTGTGCAGAGAAGGTCATGAAACCTCTTCCTGCATTGCAGCCAGGTTCTGCGGCTCATCGAAATGGAGTTGACCTCCTCGGCCACTTGTAGCTACACAGCTTTTGTCTGCTGGGGTGGCTTTTTTCTCCCTGAGGAAGGGAAGAGCACCTCCTTATTACAGCTGGCTCCGTGCACCAGAGCTTGGAGGGAGTGCTCATCAAATCGAGGAGCACACTTTTGCTTGATCATTGACATTTTCCACAATTCAACTCCTTCATATAAATTGCAGAGCCTTTGCAGTCTCCAGAAGAATCAAGGCTGCTTGCAGGCCTTAAATCCAACAGCATTGATGACATCATCGGAGGCGACTTTCTGTATGAAAAGACTCATTAGGCCAGTGGTTCCCACACGCAGGAAATCAATTGCCCAATTAGGGGAAAATCCCACTTTTTCAACACATCACTTAGGAGTCGGGGTCCTGACACGATTTCCACCTGACACGCCCCAGCCCGCCCACACTGACAAAATCCAGCCCATTGAGTACAAAAGTAGAGAAGTTATGCTGAACCTTTATAAAGCGCTGGTTAGGCCACAACTGGAGTATTGCATCCAGTTCTGGTCACCACATTTTAGGAAGGATGTGAAGGCCCTTGAGAGGGTGCAGAGGAGATTTACCAGAATGGTTCCAGGAATGGGGGATCTTAGCTACAAGGACAGGTTGGAGAAGCTGGATTTGTTTTCATTAGAGCAAAGGAGGTTGAGGGGTGATTTGATAGAGGTGTACAAGATTATGACGGGTTTGGATAGGCTAGATGGGGAAAGGCTGTTCCCACGAGTTGATGGTACAAGGACTAGGGGGAACAGATTTAAGGTTTTGGGCAAGAGACACAGGGGGGATGTGAGGAAAAACTTTTTTACGCAGCGAGTGGTGACCTGGAATTCACTGCTGACAGAAGTGATGGAAGCGGAGACACTCAATGTTTTCAAGGGGAGACTGGATAGGCACTTGAGGGAAATAAACCTGCAGGGCTACGAGGATAGAGCGGGGGAATGGGACTGACTGGATTGCTCTGCAGAGAGCCGGCACGGACTCGATAGGCTGAATGGCCTCCTTCGTGCAGCATTAGGTACCGTTGGACCAGCTCCTGTCCTCTCCTGCTAGTTCTTGTTCTTTCTCCCCTCGGTGAGGATAAATGAACTGGAATGTCAAACCTTCCTCGCAAACAGTGGACAACCATCAACTGCCTCAGAACCGGTCATGGTAGATGCGGCCACCTTCTCCATAGATGGAAGATTAAAGCATCCCCATCATGCAACTGTGGAGCTCCTAATCAGACCCTGGAGCACATCATTGAGCACTGCCCTCAGAGGAAATTCACAGGCAACCTACAAGATACCCACACTGTTACACCGGAAGCTTTGGCCTGGATATCTGACTTAGATATTGACATTTGATTTGCTTTGCTACTGCCATACAAAAGAAGAAGACGACTGGAATGTCATCCATGACTAGGATTCAAATTCATGGCTATGGCTGGGAGTCCCGTACTCTATCACTGGACCAGCCAACTGAGATACAGGTCTTTCCATAATCAATAATCGATAATGTAATGGTGTCGAATTCAGCACACTATGTGTATCACAGGTTCATTTTGCCATTCATCATATCCTACAAATCCAAATGAGAAAGCAGCAAATGAGCACAAACCAGCATTCTGCCACTCTGCGACGCACTGTGAGGGTCGTTGTAACCTCACCCACTCGGGGGAAAACTGCCGGGATCGGATCGGATGCCCTTTATACAATCCGCCCACTTTTACTTTCCATTGAAGTCAGTGGTGGGATGTAAAACGGGTGCCCGATCCGTTTCCCGCAGGGCAGATAAGATTAAAATTACCCCGTGACACGTACTTAGTGGATAGACCAGGCACTTACTTGGTGAGTCTTCCAAACTCATTTGCTCACATGACCTTCGAGCAGAGCCTTCACTGTTGTGTGCCATTCCGTTCCTGAATTCATTTCCGAGTTTCCTCATTAGCACCTCTCCTTTAATAACACCAAGACCATCGGTATCATATCTGTTGGAATGGAAAGTGGCAGGGTGCAGGGATGAGAGAACCATCAAGGGTCAGCTTATGGATTTGGTTCAGTTTGAACCAACCACGAGTCAGATCTGAGCAATTATCGTCATAAAGTCAAATAATACAAGAGAAAATGCTGCTCTAAGCTCATCACTTGAGCTACCACAGGGTCCACAGGGGAGACTTTCTGGTCCTAGTGCTGAAGCAGAGGAACTGGAGCATAGTGAGCTTTGCACTTGCCAAATTTACACTGGGCCAACTCTGCTGCATTTTCCAGGCTTGCTGCGGATTTATAACTGGAGAGGGCCCAGCAGGATAGAGGCAGGGAGAGGAGATTTAAAATCTCAGCAGCCAGACCCAGGACTGAAATCAGGAGAGAGAGAGAGAGAGAGAGAGTTGTTATTTAAATATAACAGCACTGGCGGAATAGAGCAGATAGGAATGTGCTGGTTGAAATGAGGAAGGAGAGAGAAAACATGTACTTGTGGACAACAGCCGACATAAAGATGGGAATTTTGTTGGATAGAAGCTTTGTATTGTTGACCTATGTCTTGTTTGAGGATCAGGAATTCTTTTCAGATGGAATTTTGAGGACTCACTTTATACATAAGTATATTTGATAGCGTTTTTAACACTCAATTTTAAAATGTTTTACATTTTTCACCTCATGCCCATGAGATTTAGTAAAATTAAACTGCTTTAACAAATACTTTTGGCGGTCAGCTATGACTTTGTGTTTTACCAACATTGTACACCAGGGGGAAAGGCCTTACGTAGGGATAGCAATGTAATGCTTGCATTCTAGATGGCCAGTTTCTTTAAATGTATGCAAAATACATTCATGCCCTGTGTGTTGGAAAGAGCAAGGTTTCTGAATAAAAACTGTACAATTTGTAGTGAGTGCATGTGTTACAACAAATCCACAGAATTTCATTTCACGTAGTCATACTAGCATTAACTAAGTTTACAATCAATATTTCAGAAAGGGTGTAAATCAGCAATCTTTATTCCTTTTTAAAGGTTCGTTCCAAGGAATAAACATTAGCTTAAATAACCTCATGTTAATTTTACTTTATTTCTTAACATAGAAACATAGAAAAATAGGAGCAGGAGTAGGCCATTTGGCCCTTCGAGCCTGCTCCGCCATTCAATATGATCATGGCTGATCCTCTATCTCAATACGATATTCCCGCTCTCTCCCCATACCCCTTGATGCCTTTTGTGTCTAGAAATCTATCTATCTCCTTCTTAAATATATTCAGTGACTTGGCCTCCACAGCCTTCTGTGGTAGAGAATTCCACAGGTTCACCACCCTCTGAGTGAAGAAATTTCTCCTCATCTCAGTCCTAAATGTCCTACCCCGTTTTGTTTAAAGGGTGCAAGAGAGCTTGGAAGAGTTACTGAATGGCAATGTGAGAGAGCAGAGACACAGGCTCTGAAAATCTGTATCCCTTCTGGCACACTCTTACCCTAATGTCACTGGGAATGCAACAGGAGGGCTGTAAATTTGACCAGGACCCAGATACACCGGGTCCCGGCCTTGCACTGGAGTTTCCGGGATGCCCTGTTGGAGGTGGAGCCTCCACCCATCCCACACAAGACCATTGGTATAAGAGGGAGCAGGGCCTGGGTTGGGGGTCTCACTGGGTTGGGGGTTCCCACTTTCCAGGCCCTCAGACGATACAGGTGAAGCATTGGCGGTGAGACTAGGCATACCAACCCTCCAAACAATGGAACGGGAGCCAGCCGGGAATCCAGGCCGGGATTATGGTCTAGAGCAACAAAGAGGAACCAGTTTCTTCATTTTTTTTTTTACATACAGCGCCCTTAAAACTGGGAGCAGCTTGAGGACATTTCCGGTTGGGAGGGTAGGGATCCAGCACTCACCCCTTTCTGCCCACTCTTTGGTCAGACTTTCTGGCCTCCTTGGTGGGCAGGTTCCCCAGATGTAGCCCGAGTTGTGCAGGGGTCTGTCACTGCCATACAAAATGGGGGACCTCCCCATGGCTCCCATGAACTTTGGCAGGGTCAGTGGCAGAGGTCACAGCTGGCCGCATCTCAGCATTTGTGCCAGGATGGAACCCATCCATGGATTTTCAGGGCCACACTCATTAACCCTGGAACGTCACTGAACTTCTCATTCATCTAACTTACACTCTTGAACGCAGTGGAGTCAATCTTATGAAATCCTGCTCCTGGCATGGAGCCTCATTTACTGGGAGCACTTATTGGGAATATTGGTATTTTGTCCGTACGATTTTCCATCCATCAATTTGTGGGAAGTGAATTCCTGATATGTGGCCCCAGTAGATGAGGTTCCATGCTGAGAGTGCAATTTTGCAAAATTGGCCCTAGTAACACTTCTAAGCCATCAATGGTTAAAAAAAAATTCGAAAATCAGCAGAAATTAACCAAAAATAAAACACAGAACATTTCTTTAAACTTTGCTTGTAATAGGCATGTTTGATGGCAAAACTGTCTTTAAAATATTGATTCAAAGGCCTTGAAATTAAGTTATGCAAATACAAGGGCAACACGGTGGCATAGTGGTTAGCACTGGTGCCTCACAGCGCCAGGGACCCGGGTTCGAATCTGGCCTCGGGTGACTGTCTGTGTGGAGTTTGCACATTTTCCCCGTGTCTGCGTGGGTTTCCTCCGGGTGCTCCGGTTTCCTCCCACAGTCCAAAAATGTGCAGGTTAGGTTGATTTGGCTATGATAAATTGACCCTTAGTGTTAGGGGGGGATTAAATATGTGGTGTTACGGGGATAGGATGGGATATGTTAGGGGGAATTAAATACGTGGGGTTACGGGGATAGGGTGGGATATGTGTCGGTGCAGGCTCGATGGGAATTCTGTGTGAGAGAGCAGGGACAGGGTACTGGATTTGGATGATCAGCCATGATCGTATTGAATGGTGGAGCAGGCTCGAAGGGCCGAATGGCCTACTCCTGCTCCTAGTTTCTATGTTTCTATGTAATAGCCAGTGCATTCGCACTAAATTCTTTTATTCACTATTTGAACAGAAACTTGAATCCAGGTCTTTTAAATGGGTTCTTGCTTTCACTATAGTAGCAAAGGAACGTCGAATGAATGTGTTAAGCATTTGTTTGCCGATATTCACAAGCATAATTTCTATTCTGAACTTTAAATGAAGGGTGGTGGGGGGGGATCAGATGAGTTATCCATGCCTACCTTCTCCACAACTTTTCAAACTCCTCAACTTCCATGTGATACCCCAGTTGCTTCAGCATATCCCTGAACTCGGGAACAAGGATTCTAACAGGTCCTTCAGTGTTCTTCTGAGGCAGAAATTCAGTCAGGTCTAAAAACCTAACATTCGAAAGGCCATTACAAATAGAATCATTGAAAAACCCTTTGTAACAGAACCAATAAATAGATTTCATACAATACATACACAGTAAGATATTCACATTTAATCAGTCAGGAAAAGAAACCCTGCTGTCACTGCTCGTCAAATCGCAAGATTCATGATGGCAGCAGCCAGACAGCCTTCGTTCTTTGTAATGCCATCTCAACCTCGGTTAGACCACACTTGGAGAATTGTGCACAGTTCTGGTCTCCATATTATAAAAAGGAGGCACTGGAGAAGGTGCAAAAAAAGATTTACAAGGATGATACCAGAAATGAGCGGTTATACCGATTAGGAAAAATTGAACAGGCTGGGGTTCTTTGCTCTAGAAAAGAGAAAGCTGAGGGGTGACCTGATGGAGGTCTTTAAGATTGTGAAAGGGTAGACGTAGAGAAGATGTTTCCACTTGTGGGGGAGACCAAAATTAGGGGCCATCAATATAAGATAGCCACTAATAAATCCAATAGGGAATTCAGGAGAAACCTATTTACCCAGAGAGTGGTTAGAATGTGGAACTCGCTACCACAAGGAGTAGTTGAGGTGAATAGCATAGTTGCATTTAAGGGGAAGCTAGATAATCACATGAGGGAGAAAAGAATAGAAGGTTTTAAAATTCTCATCCTTGTTTTCAAATCCCTCCATGGCCTCGCCCGTCCCTATCTCTGTAATCTCCTCCAGCCCTACAACCCTCCAAGATATCTGCGCTCCTCCAATTCTGGCCTCGAGCATCCCCAATTTTAATTGCTCCATCATTGGTGCCCGTGGCTTCAGCTGCCAAGGCCTTAAGCTCTGGAATTCCCTCCCTAAACCTCTCTGCCTCTCTTTCCTCATTTAAGACGCTCCTTAAAACCTACCTCTTTGACCAAGCTTTTGGTCATCTGCCCTAATTTCTCCTTACGTGGCTCAGTGTCAAATTTTGTTAGGTTAACGCTCCTGTGAAGCGCCTTGGGACGTTTTACTACGTTAGAGGCGCTATATAAATACAAGTTGTTGTTGTTGTTATGCTGATAGGGTTCAAGGAAGAGGGGTGAAGGAGGTTTGTGTGAAGCATAAACACCAGCACGAACCAGTTGGGTTGACTAGCCTGTTTCTGTGCTGTACATTCTATGTAACCAGCAAGCAAACAGTAAACAGTAAGAAGTGACTTTATTTCTGCATATTGTACATAATAAGTTGCAGCCTGTATGTGTTCCATGCTACCATAAGGCCATGCATGCTAAGCATTGAAAGAGCTTCACTCTGTAAATGTGCTCATGTGTTTTCAGGCTATTAAAGACTCACACCATTTCACCACTAGTGAGAAGTGGCATGAGCTTTTAATCCTCATCACTTCAACTCATATGATGTGGAACTTTCAGAGTATTTATTGCCTTGAATTTCTAGACATTTAATTCTCCAAGCAATAATTGCTGTCTGCCAGCAATAATGGAGAGTGTTTACTTTGTTGCTACAGCCCTTTAAACAGCTGCAGCAACACTCTAATTTTTCTGCTACATGCAAGCAAACTCCACAGGGCAAGTATGTGTATCATAACGTACGTCTTCAGAGTCTGTTATTGTGGTATATCTGGTCCCTCCAAGGCTTTCATGCCTTATGCCTCTTTCAATACTTAGCATGCACAGCCATACGATGGCATGGCACACAGAGAGGCTGCAACTTACATCTGAAACTACTGTCACACTAAAATCTTAAAATCACACAAAAAATGTGTCCGTCACACCTAGCTGCATGATGAATGCTCTGTGTGTAAAATTAAGGAAGCATTCTTTTATCAAACTGTCATTATAGTAAAGGCCAGCTTAGTAAATTAATATGGGACTGAAATTATTACTATACAGAGGCCTGGACTAATAATCCAGAGAATGTGCGTTCATATCCCACCATGGCAGTTTGAGAATTTGAATTCAGTTTTAAAAAATCTGGAAATAAAAAGCTGGAATCAGTAAAAGTGATCATGAAGTTGCTGGATTGTCGTAAAAACCCAATTGGTTCACGAATTTCCTTTAGGGAAGGAAACCTACGGTCCTTACCCGGGCTGGCCCATATGTGACTCCAGTGCCACACCAGCGTGATTGACTCTTAACTGCCCGCTGAAGTGGCCTCTCCAAACCACTCAGTTGTATCAAACCTCTACACTCCAGTGGTTCAAGAAGAGGGTCCACCACCTTCTCAGGGTAGTTAGGAATGGGCAATAAATGCCAGCCTTGCCAGCGATGCACACATCCGGCGAATGAATTATTACAATCTGGCCCTTCTGGTGCACTCTCTAACAGGAGAGCAGTGAAGGGGGTGGGGGGAATTAGGCCGGGATCAGGATACGCTGGGCTCAGTTTTTGGGATGAAGCCTCTGCCTGCCCCAGTAAAAGTCACCGATGTTGGAGGGGGTGTGGCTGTGGGGGGCGGGGGGGGGAGGGAGGAGGCGGAGGGGACTCCAGAACCGGGTGTTTCCTTATCCATGACTTGACTGAGCAGCAGAGGGAGGTATATCCAATGAAAGGGGCAGAAGGGGGGCCTACCTAGGGGTCCAAGCCTGGGGCTGTTCCCAAGTTTTCTTTAGGCCCTCTCAGGAAGGGGGTCTAGATAAGGGATGCTTTACCCAGTAAACCATCAGATACTCAGCACAGACCAGGGATCAGTGCCTTTACCTAGTAAACCATCGGGGAATCAGGACAGTCTGGGATTGGTGCCTTTATTCACTGAACTCACAGATTATGACTCACTAATAAAAAAGTGCAACTTCAGTTGAGTTTGTGGTGAGTTTATTGATCCAGTAAAGTATTGGACCTGTGGGCTAACTGTTGGTTAATTAGATGCTGTAACATTTTATTGTAGCATTAAAGTACCGAGTGTGCGGAGTATAACAATTTTTGATTTATCCGATACAAGGCAGCCAGAGTAAGGGGGAAGGTCCTCTATTTATGACCAGCACATGTCTCTTCTAATCTCTGTCATGTAACCTGAACTCCCTCTGTGCCCATTCACGTGCGGATTTTGGCTGCCGCTCCAGATCTGAGCACATTATTTCCATCCCACATTTTTTTTCTCTTGGCCCCTCTTGGGCTGTTTGTTGCTGACTCCTCCCCTTCCTGTCACCCAGTCACGCCACCTTTCACTTCTCCCTCTTGGATACTTTGCTCCCACCCACCAAAACCCCTACCTCAACCCATCACTACTTCTCTGGCTTCCAACTCTCCTGCTGCTCCAGGCTTGAGTCTCCCTCGAATAAGCCCACAGATATCCCCTTGCCTCTCTTGGCATTGTGTGAAGGGGCCCTTCGGGACACCTGCCACCGCCTCCTTACAGACATCAACCCCAACTGCCTAATCCTCCTTTCTCGCCGAGCTTCCCACCCAGTGAGCCTGCTGAGGGTGAACCTCGCAAACCTCCTTCCCATCCCACTCACCCGCCCCGCCACCACCCCCTTGGACTCTGCCAACAGATCAATAGCTGCCCCTCTCCACATTTCTTTCCAGAATGTCCTTTCACGCTACCTCTTTTTCCTCCTTTAAGATGCTCCTTAAAACCTACCACTCATCTGCCCTAATATCTTCTTATGTGGCTCGGTGTCAAATTTTGTTTTATAATACTCCTATGAAGCGCCTTGGGACATTTTACTACGTTAAAGGCGCTATATAAATACAAGTTGTTGTTGTTGTTTCTGAACAAGGTCACAGACATCCATCCCCTTATTGTGGATGATTGCATTGACATCCGAGGTCTGACTGACATTTGCGCACAGGTGACAACTGCTTATTCCTTACTGAAGCCTCCCCACTTGGCTATACTTTCCATCACCTATTGCCCCCCCCCACCCCGCCAGAGTGGGTGGTGCACCCCTTAATATTATATCGTATCTTGGTCTCTCCCCCTACTTTTTTTCTCCTGTACCAACTGTCTGCTTAAAACCCTCTCCCCAGTCCCCTCCACTCGCACCTTCAACAAGTGTGAGAAACTATTGGCTGCTGCCCCAAACCTGAGCCCATTATTTCAATCTTCCATTTCTTTGTACAATGGGTTTAATCATTAACCTTCTTAAAATCATAGAATCATAGAATGGTTACAGCACGGAAGAAGGCCATTCGGCCTGTCGAGCCCGTGCCGGCTCTCTGCAAGAGCACTTCAGCTAGTCCCACTCCCCCGCCCTTTCCCCATAGAGTCATAGAGTCATTGAGTTATACAGCACAGAAAGAGGCCCTTTGGCCCATCGTGTCCGCGCCGGCCATCAAGCCCTGTCTATTCTAATCCCATTTTCCAGCACTTGGTCCGTGGCCTTGTATACTATGGCGTTTCAAGTGCTCATCTAAATGCTTCTTGAATGTTGTGAGGGTTCCTGCCTCTACCACCCTTTCAGGCAGTGAGTTCCAGATCCAACCACCCTCTGGGTGAAAAGGTTTTTCCTCAAATCCCCTCTAAACCTCCTGCCCCTTATCTTGAAACTATGCCCCCTGGTTATTGACCCCTCTACTAAGGGGAAAAGTTCCTTTCTATCTACCCTATCTATGCCCTCATAATTTTGTGCACCTCAATCAGGTCCCCCCTCAGCCTTCTCTGTTCTAAGGAAAACAACCCCAGCCTGTCCAGTCTCTCTTCATAGCTGAAGCGCTCCAGCCCAGGTAACATCCTGGTGAATCTCCTCTGCACCCTCTCCAATGCAATCACATCCTTCCTATAGTGTGGCGACCAGAACTGCACACAGTATTCCAGCTGTGGCCTAACTAGCGTTTTGTACAGCTCCCTGCTCTTATATTCTATGCCTCAGCTAATGAAGGCAAGTATCCCATATGCCTTTTTAACCACCTTATCTACCTGTCCTGCTGCCTTCAGGGATCTATGTACATGCACAGCAAGGTCCCTCTGATCCTCTGTCCTTCCTAGGGTCCTACCATTCATTGTGTATTCTCTTGCCTTGTTAGTCCTCCCAAAATGCATCACCTCACACTTTTCAGTGTTAAATTCCATTTGCCACTGTTCTGCTAATCTAACCAACCCATCTATATCATCCTGTAGCCTGAGGCTTCCCTCCTCGCTATTTACCACTCCACCAATTTTTGTGTCATCTGCGAACTTACTGATCATACCTCCTACATTCATATCTAAATCATTAATGTACACTACAAACAGCAAAGGACCCAGAACCGATCCCTGCGGTACACCACTGGACTCAGGCTTCCAGTCACAAAAACAACCTTCGACCATCACTCTCTGCCTCCTGCCACTAAGCCAATTTTGGATCCAATGTGCCAAATTGCCCTGGTTCCCATGGGCTCTTACCTTCTTGACCAGTCTCCCATGCGGGACTTTGTCAAAAGCCTTACTGAAGTCCATGTAGACTACATCAACTGCACTACCCTCATCCACACACCTAGTCACCCCCTCGAAAAATTCAATCAAATTGGTTAGACATGATCTCCCCTGACAAAGCCATGCTGACTATCTTTTGATTAATCCTTGCCTCTCCAAGTGGAGACTAATTCTGTCCCTCAGAATTTTTTCCAATAATTTCCCTACCACTGATGTTAGGCTCACTGGCCTGTAATTCCCTGGTTTATCCCTACTACCCTTCTTGAATAAGCATTGCCCTGCAATTTTTTTTCCTTCAGGTACTTATCCAAATCCCTTTTGAAAGCCATGATTGAATCTGCCTCCACCACCCTCTCAGACAGTCACTAAGGTTGAGACCATTCATTTGGCTGCCTCTGCTGCTTTCCTTCCCTTCCCCTTGTCAACCCTCCCCCCTGGCTACCCCTGCCATAGCCCTGAACCCACTCTATAGTTTCTCTCCCATCTCCCCTCATGCCCTCTCCAAGCTCAACTCGTCCATGAGACCCATCTCTTGCTTCCTGGCCCCATCCCCACTGACACCCATCTTCAATTCTTGGCCCCCATGCTAGCCGACATTGTAATGGTTCCCTCTCTCTTTCAAAACTACCTTCATCACCCCATCCTCAAAAATCTCCCTTGGCCCCTCTGTCCCTGCAAACTACCGTCCCATCTCCAATCTTTCTCTCCTTTCTAAAGTCCTTGAAGGTGTTGGCGCATCTCAAATCCATGCCTATCTTTTCCGCAACTCCATGTTTAAATTTCTCCAATCGAGTTGCCACCCCTGCCACAGCACTCAACATTACAAACAACATCCTCTGTGACTGTGACCATGGCGCATCATCTCTCCTCGATCTCTCTGCAGCCTTTGACATGGTCGACCACATGGTCCTCTTCAACACCTCTAGTTCAGCAGGAGTACCATTGCTTGGTTCCACTCAAACCTATTCAATTGTAGCCAGAGAATCTCCAGCAGTGGTTTCACTTCCTGCCTCCGTACGGTTTTCCCCGGAGTCACTAAGGATCTATCCTTGGACTTTTCTTCTTCCTCATCTACATGCTGCCCCTTGGCGATCTCATCAGAAAACATGTATGCTGACGACACCCAGCTCTTCCTCTCCACCACCTCTTTCAACCCCTCCATTCCCACGGTGCTATCAGACCGCTTGTCTAACATCCAGTCTTGGATGAGCTGTTATTTGCTCCAGCTAAACATTAGGAAGACTGAAGCCATGAGATGACAAGATGTGGATGTTTGCGTTTAGGGTCACTCTATGAGCGTTACTCACCTGTTTCCTCTGAAAATCCTGGCCAACAGTTGGCCCTCAACCAACATCACTAAAACAATTATCTGGTCATCATCTCATTGCTGTTTGTGGGAGCTTGCTGTACGCAAATTGGCTGCCACGTTTCCCACATTACAACAGTGACTACACTTCAAAAGTACTTCATTGGCTGTGAAGCGCTTTGAGATGTCCTGAGGTCATGCAAGGCGCAATAGAAATGCAAGTTCTTTCTTTCCTTCTTCTTTTTGATATACAGTATATGTAAATAAAAACACATACAAAATGTTTGCTGTCTTGTTTTCTAAGTGCGCCCCGTGAATCGGCCGAGTAGATGAATGATCTCTGTCGTGATTCCTACCTCTGCCTTACTTTCTCCTTTAGCTGTGAGTGCACCTGAGACGCAGTGGCCAGAACCTTGTCGCTGTGTCGGTTCACGGGATCGAGCCACGAGGCTCCTCCTGCGGAGATAGGGTCTCTGGCAGCTGCATAAAACTCCTCACATTTAATGATCGCCCTTTCGTTCAGTTTGAACCTGAATATAGCAATTGTTAAAAATATAAGTCAACAGCATTTTTTTTGTTTGCATTTCAAGAATGATGTTTCATTTTGTCTTTTTGCTGCAGGACAGGTTATTGCAGCTGCTTCTTTTACACTTATTGCTGGTTTCATATCTGGTTTTTGCACTGAAGTGGCTTTTACTTTCCAGCCTGGGTCTTTTTCTTTGCTTATTTCTCTCCTCCATTTCCCTCTCCTCTCTTTAAGGCACTGACTCTCCCTTTGGTATAACCCTACTGGTGCTGGCAGCCCTCCACAGCACCTTGACCAAGGACTCATTCAAATTGACAGACACAGGTCTTTTGCAGTACACTTCAGTGTATAGCGATAAGCAGTGGAAACCATGGAGGAGTTAAATGGGGATGAACATCTCTGGAGTAGTGACCATGATACGATAAGGTTCAAGGCTCAAATAGAAAGGGCAAAAGTTGGTACAAAAAGTAGGGTACCAGATTTGGGCAGATTTTAGAAAGGTGAGCAGTGAACTAGCAGAGGTGAGGTGGAAAGAGAAATTGGCACACAGGACTGCAGATCAACAATGGGATGTTAAAAAAGATTGCGAAGTTACATACCATTAATAAAAAGTGACTATTTTGAATTTCAGATGGCCATGGATAAGTAAAGAGGTTAAAAACAAATTAAAATTGAAGAGAACGGCATATGGGGTCTGTATAGGTCTGCACTTGTATACATTATCCATATTGCACTGATATACAATCTTTGTACTGTACTGGTGTCCTATATCTATGCTGTACGATATATGATAGCTATAGTGTACTGGTGTACAAGCTCCATATTGTACTGGATTGATACCTGCATGTACTGGTGTACAATATCTTTACTGTATGATATCCATATTGTACTGGATTGGTACCTGTATGTACTGGTGTACAATATCTGTACTGTCCTGGTGTTTGGTATCTGTACCACACTGGTGTATGATTTCTTATTCATAGAAACATAGAAACATAGAAAATAGGTACAGGAGTAGACCATTCGGTCCTTCGAGCCTGCACCGCCATTCAATGCGTTCATGGCTGAACATGCTAACTCAGTACCCCATTCCTGCTTTCTCGCCATACCCCTTGATCCCCCTAGTTGTGAGTGTTATATCTAACTCCCTTTTGAATATATTTAGCGAACTGGCCTCAACAACCTTCTGTGGAAGAGAATTCCATAGATTCACCACTCTCTGGGTGAAGAAGTTCCTCCTCAGCTCAGTCTTAAATGGCTTCCCCTTAATCCTTAGACTGTGACCCCTGGTTCTAGTTTTCCCTAACATTGGGAACATTCTGCCCGCATCTAATTTGTCTAAACCAGTCAGGATTTTAAATGTCTCTATAAGATCCCCCCTCATTCTTCTGAACTCCAGAGGATACAAGTTCAGTTGACCCAATCTTTCTTGATATGTCAGTCCGGCCATCCCAGGAATCAATCTAGTGAACCTTCGCTGCACTCCCTCAATAGCAAGAATGTCCTTCCTTAAGTTAGGAGACCAGAACTGCGCACAATACTCCAGGTGTGGCCTCACCAAGGCCCTGTACAACTGCAGCATCACCTCCCTACTCCTGTACTCAAATCCCCTTACTATGAAGGCCATCATTCCGTTTGCTTTCTTGACTGCCTGCTGCACTTGCATTCCCACCTTCAGTGACTGATGTACCATGACGCCCAGGTCTCATTGCACCTCCCCTTTCCCTAATCTGCCACCATTCAGGTAATAGTCCGCCTCTCTATTTTTACCACCAAAGTGGATAACCTCACATTTATCCACATTGTACTTCATCTGCCATACATTTGCCCATTCACCCAACCTGTCCAAGTCACTCTGTAGCCTCCTAGCATCCTCCTCATTGTTCACACTGCCTCCCAATTTAGTGTCATCCGCAAATTTGGAGATATTACATTTAATCCCTTCGTCCAAATCATTAATATATAATGTAAACAGCTGGGGTCCCAGCACCGAACCCTGCGGTACCCCGCTGGTCACTGCCTGCCATTCTGAAAAGTACCCATTTACTCCTACTCTTTGTTTCCTGTGTGCCAACCAGTTCTCAATCCACGTCAACACATTACCCCCAATCCCATGTGCTTTAACTTTGCTCACCAATCTCTTGTGTGGAACCTTGTCGAAGGCCTTCTGAAAGTCCAAATACACCACATCTACTGGTTCCCCCCTGTCCACCCTATTGGAAACATCCTCAAAAAATTCCAGAAGATTTGTCAAGCATGATTTCCCTTTCACAAATCCATGCTGACTTGGACCTATCATGTCGCCACTTTCCAAATGGTCTGTTATGACATCTTTAATAATTGCAGCTCTGTAGTTGGGCATGATATATTCCATTAAGATCTCCATAACAGTATACTATTAGCTCTGATAACCCCTGTGTTTCTGATATTTATGATGCGGAGATGCCGGTGTTGGACTGGGGTGGACAAAATTGCTATCGATTGCCCCTTCCTCAGGTGAAGTGTCGTTGGCTTGTTCACAGATGTGATTCCCAGTAAAAAAGTAAAAATTTTCCCAGTAAAAAAGTAAAAATTTTAAAGCTTTTCGTTTTACATACAGACGGCAGCTTTTGACACGTTAGAACCCCTGCGACTACACCTCATTGTCTCAGTTGTATCTTGCTATGTCTTTGATGTGGTACCTTCCTGGCTGACCTGATTAACTTTATCACACCTCGGCAGATAGTCAGGATGATTTAATTTAGTGGTCTGCAATTGTAAGGTACACATGCTTTGTTCTCTATCTATATATGCTTTGGCGATTCTGTATCTATTTACTTCACCTGAGGAAGGGGCAATCGATAGCTCCGAAAGCTTGTGATTTCAAATAAAACTGTTGGATTATAACCTGGTGTTGTGCGACCTCTCAATTTTTTCTGATATTTATACATGTCTTGCTTTCGAATAAAACTGTTTGAAATCTTTACCAGGCCTTACCACGTCAGAAAAATCAACAAAAGGCACACACTCCAACGAGGGTTGCAAACAGCACAGTTGAGATTATTGATCATGGGGTTGAATTTCTGTGGGGGTTCTCCAACAGAACACCATATATGTTTTTCCCAGGATTTCCACGGCTCCCCTGACGAAGTTACGGTGGACAATCGGTAGAATCCCCACAGAAATTCATTCCCTGGGTTTCTCCAGCTATCTGCCAAAGTTAGGAGAACCCACTCCCCACCCCCTCCAGAAATTCAACCCCCACCTTTCTTTCTCAATTAATTTTCTGCATTTGAAAACTGGCACCCAGACACAGACTAATGTTGGAAAAAGTGGAATAACTAAAAAAAAAAAATTTCTTTAGCATTCGCTTTTTTTTGGGCCACTTAAAATGGAGTAGCCAAATCTCACCTCGCTACCTCTTCCCTGAAAGAAATCCCCCTTCATATTACCCACCTCATAAGGAGTTGCTGGAATTGTCTTGGAGTGATAAATCGCCCCAGGAATTTCGTCAGTACCATAAGTAGAACATCCCTAGGAGAATGGACAATCTATTAATCAATGGTTTTACATCTTCATGTTGATGGCATGTTTGTTTTCACAGCTTGTTTTCGCTGTCTGTTGTTACGGTGACCAGTCTCCCGTTTACCTGTTAAGCTGCCCTCTTCCTTCAGGATCGTTAGCTTTAAAGAGTTGTTTTACACCGAAGTAGCCATTGGATATTATTTTTTCACGCAACTGATGTTCCAGCTGAAAAACACAAGACAAGTAAATGCATGCCATGTAAATCAACAATGGGTTGTTGGGCACTTCAGTTTTCCCTTGAAACACGTTAAAGTGTTTCTATTTCTCATGTGTTCTTCAAGCCGCATGCTTGCAGCTGTCAATGTTCGGCACGTCACAGTCAAGAGCAGCATTCCTCAAACGCAAATCGCAGGCTGGCCGCCAGTAGACATCTCACAATCTACTCATGCCTCTTTGAAACGGCACAAGCTGGCCCAGTCTGAGCCAACTTTTTGTGATTCAGGATTGGCTTGTTTGCAGAGGAGGTTACGAGTGCCATAAAAGCTCCGTTCAATTCTTACATCTGTACTATGAATGCATCAGCAGAACACTGACCCGACATACAGCCTACGTGTTGCTATAGTAACTATTCCAGGCCTCGTTACAGTTACACCCCAACACAGCCATTCGCTGGAAATAAGACTTAAATATCTTGTAGTCAAAACCAAGTAAAATAACTTGAATATTTAAAGTAATATACACTTTAATTTAAAGTTATTTGATCTTGAAATTAATCTGTGCATCATACTAATGCTTAACATGTTGATATTGAATTCTTTTGTCTTGTTATTTTAATGGGATAAGAGATGCAACAGGAATATTTGGACAGATTTTCCTCTTTGTTTTGCCTGGGGGAACACTCAGTTCCCAGGCGCAGCGAAGAAACAAATGGAGGGTAGACACACTGGGCTGGATTTTGAATGACCCATGGAGTCGGGTTTGGAGGCGTGTGGGGGGTTAAATTTGCGGGGTCGGGGTTTCCGATCCCATCCCAACTCCATCCCGCCTCCACGCAATTTTGACAAAATCAGTCGCGGGGTTCCCGACTCCGTCCCGCCTCCAAGAGGCGGGAGAGGCCATTAAAGCCCTTAACAAGCTCTAAATTGGCTCTGTAATGCCATTTTGAAACGTTTCAGCTAGTTTAACCCTTTTCTGACGTGAAGTACGCCTGGTGTGAAACACTCCAGTGAAACCTGGCGGGAGCACAAGTGGATAGCTGACTATCAGCTGCAGGTCCACTATTACAACGGAGATGTGATGAAGGTAGTAGTAGTATTAGGTCTGAAAGTCGCCGCTGCTGCATTGAATGTGTTCAGAGACTGCTGGCCTTTGCTGTGAGAGGACTGGATGCAAAAAAAATTCTCTCTCTCTCTCTCCCCCCCCCCTCTCTCTCTCTCTCTCTCTCTCTCTCTCTCTCTCTCTCTCTCTCCCCCCCCCCCCATATTTTGCATCCAGGTCCACTCACATCAAATCCAAGCCAGGCAGGTCCTCTCTCACCAACAGTCTCTGAGACTAGGCAGTCAGCAATGATGACATCATCAGAGGCGACTTTCAGACTGAAACCACTAATTAGTTCATGGGTTCCCACATGCTGAAACTCAATTGCCCAATTAAGTGAAAATTGCATAATTCATCCACATTAATCTGGAGTCGGGGGGGAACACGAAATGCGGATTACACGGCCCCAACCCGACCCCAAGACAAAATCCAGCCCTGAGTCAAGTCTCCACCCCAAGGGACTACACTGCCCGGGGATTCCTGGGGCTTCCCCAAATGAGCATCCTGACCTCCCACCACAATGCCAACCTCAAAATTGCATTTAGGGTACTATGTACTTCTAGACCCCAATTTGAAGATCAAAACTGGCCTCCTGACTGAAACAGGCGGCCTCTCCGGCCAACTTTCTCAGGACCTTATCCAAAATGGCAGTGGTCGGCGCACCAGCAAAATCTGGCAGTAAATGACCCAACGCCATTTTCAATCCGCTACCGCCCCATTTACACTCGGCAAAAGCAGTTAAAATTGCCCCCCTTATGCTTCCCCACATTATTAAGTCATCAAATTTGATTTAAACAAAATAATTCCTAACCCCTCTCCTTTCTATAATGAGGCACCCCAAAACTGCACAGTACTCTGACTTTGACCTAACCAATATTTTGTACAAATTTATCATTACCTTTTTACTATTGTACCCTATTTATAAAACCTAAAATGGTATTGGCCGTTTTTATGGCGTTATCCAAACGCACTCACACTTTCACAGAATTACATATTTGTATCCTTAGGTCTTTCTGTTCATTCACACCCTTCAGGTGCGGGCACCCATCCGTTCCTTTTTTTGTACAAGTATGCAGCCCTTAAAGGGCTGCTGCTGGAAATTAAAGGGATACGACAATTTGAAGAGAAGGGGATGAAAAATGTTGGAGATTTTTCAATGCTTGCATCCTTTACAAAAGCTTATAGGGTGGATGAAGTGATGATTCAGAACAAAAGGACAAAAAACTTAATATGGAGGCACAAAGTGGATGTTGCACCCCTGTTTGATGGCTGTCAAAATGGATGTGATCCTGCATGAAGTGAGTGTGAGGAGGGTTGCCCATTTTTGGAATGCCAGGGCACCCTCCTGGAGGACAGAAATGCACCATGCCTGGCAGGAGGGCAGCCAGACTCAATGCTGTCTACAGTACCTGCAGAACATGGGAATCGTTGCATGGCAAATTACCCAACAGTACCATGTACCAGGTAGGATTCCATGCCATGGAGTGTTGCCTGACAACCAGTTCCACATTTACTGCTCATCAATGCCAAACCAAAAATTAGGCACGGGTATTAAGGGTAACGGAACCAAGGCGGGTAGATGGAGTTAAGATACAGATTAGCCATGATCTAACTGAATGACGGAACAGGCTCGAGGGGCTGAATGGCCTACTCCTGTTCCTATGTAACCCCCACACAATCTTATAGCTGTGTCATTGTATTGCATGCACACCCTTATCTCACCAGGGCACGTAGCCAAGATGCATTGTAGAATTGAAAGCCTTGACATACACACATCATCCGAAGCTTTCACAAAGCCTCGCCAAATGATTGCAAGACAAGCCGGCCGTATGATGCATAGTCACCTACTGACACATGGGTTAGCCTTCAGGTTAGGTACATGCCTGTCACCATGCTTGTGCTTGTGCTTCTTACAACATCTTTAAGATGACTTTTTCTGCTTGTACCACAAGATGGCACAAAATTCAAGGAAACAGATCCCAGCTGAAGGAAAACCTTTGACTTGATTGGAGGAGACCATCCTGGGCAAACTGATGTATCAGAGCATGGAGTGGGTATAGAATGGTGAAGCAGTAAGCCTGCTACAAGCCTGGTACCATCCCACTCTTACGTCTTGCACCCCACCCCCCCCCAACCCCCCCACACCACCTTCTCGTTCAATCGCACACAGGCGTAAACATAGCCACATAAACGTAATGCAAATGTGTCAGGGAGCCAGCGTCCTAACTCTTTCCTAATTGTTGTAGCTCTGGAAGAGCAGCCTGTCACCACTGCCTGCCTGGGAGTTTCCTCGGGAGTTCTCCCGATCGGCTGGCATATCTTCGACGTAAGATCGGTGGAAACCCCATACTCACATGTAAGTGGTGTTTCGAAAATGAAAATGGAACCTTTTTTAAAAAAAATTAGAAGAAGTTATAGGAACTGAAACAGATAAATATTTGTAATTGTTAAAGTCATTTTTTTATGTCGTTCTATTAAAAAAGCAAGGCAAGTTTCTTTTCTCATCTCAGGAAGGCAGTGACTCAAGCTGGAGTGTGCTTCAGTGAGTGCCAGCAGCACCTTATCCAAGTGATCAGTCTTCATGTGTAACTCTGCATAGTGGATATCAGCGAGCTGTGTGACAGTTTGATTTTCACATACAGTTTCTATCAGGGATCACTGGAGAGTGATCAGATGCCAATTCTTCCTTGTTCCTAGCGTCAGAATGCTGAAACCAATTTTTTTTTTTAATTCATTCACAGGATGTGGGCGTCGCTGGCAAGGCCAGCATTTATTGCCCGTCCCTTGAGAAGGTGGTAGTGAGCTGCCATTCCAGAGGGCAGTTAAGAGTCAACCACATTGCTGTGGGTCTGGAGTCACATATAGGCCAGACCAGATTTTTACAGCAATCCGGTAGTTTCATGGTCTCCATTGCTGATACTAGCTTTTTATAATTCCAGATTTATTTAATTGAATTTAACTTTTCCAGTTGCCACGGTGGGATTTGAACCCATATACTCCAGATCATTAATCGAGGCTTCCAGATTAGCTAGTCTAGTCACATAACCACTAGGCTACCGTACCCCATATTTGCCCCCACCTTGGCTGAGATCAGTGAACTCAGGAAAGACCAAGCTTTAAAATGGGACTTCCATAGTCTTTGTAACTCAATACCACATTGCATTTACACATTGAGCTGCAATGGTACAATTTAATCACCACAACAGCTAAAAAGGCCTGCGTTGTATGACGAAATGGCAAGGTGACACACCACAAAATTAACAAAGAACAAGAAGGGAGACTCCACGATCTGTGCTCCCAGTGGGGAGCGTCCTTGGCAGGGAGCACATCTCCAACATCGTGCATATGGAAAAACCCACAATTTTTGTTTCTTTTACATAATGGATGGAAAATCATGGGCTGCTTGCCCGTAATTTCCCAGTATTGCCTGGTAAGGAGAAACTGTTTCCACTGGCAGAAGGGTCGATAACCAGGGGACACAAATTTAAGGAGATCGGCAAAAGAGCCAGAGGCGACACGAGGAAACATTTTTTTACACAGCGAGTTGTGATCTGGAAGGGTGTTTGAAGCAGATTCAATAGTAACGTTCAAAAGAGAATTGGATAAATACTTGAAGGGAAAATAATTGCAGAGCTATGGGGAAAGAGCAGGGGAGTGGGATTAATTGGATAGGTCTATAAGAGCCAGCACAGGCATGGTGGGCCGAATGGCCTCCTTCTGTGCTGTATCATTCTATGATTCTATTAGGGGAGGTTCCCTAACTTTAATAATCTGGCAAGTGCTGGTACCACTGGGCACATCTCGGGCGCATGTCAGTGGGGGTGGGGTCACAAATGCAGCAGTGGCTGCCCATGCCAAAAGGTTTGCTGCCAACACCCCCCACCCCCCACCCCGAAACATGTCAATCGAGCCCTATCTGCTCCCTTTATAAAGGGCCAAAAAACAAAAATCTTAAAAATTGTCAGGGATCTGGCTCAGAGTCATTGAGCTGGAGTGCGAGTTAGAGACACTCCGAAACATAAGGGAGGGGAAGGAGTTTCTGGATAGTTTTATCCCGAATACAGTCACACTCCAGAGGAAAGCACAGGTTCAGGAAAGGGAGGGTGTGACTGTTAGGGGACTTAAGAGAGGTTGAGAAGGAGGTCGCGCAGACACTGGTCCTGTCCAACAGGTACGATGTACTCGCTACCCGTGAGGACAAGGAGAAAGACTGCGGGGAGGACAGCCACAATGCAGACCAAGACACCGTGGCTCAGAAGGCTGTCCAAGGGGGGAGGGAGAGCAGAATGAATAGAAATGCGATAGTGATAGGGGATTCTATAATTAGGAGGATAGATAGCCACATCTGCAGCCAAGAACGAGAATCCCGAAGGGTAAGGGATATCTCGAGGCGGCTGGAGAGGAATTTGGAAAGGGAGGGGATGAATCCAGTTGTCGTGGTCCATGTCGGAACAATAACTTAGGTAGGAACAGGGAGGAGGTCCTGCTGAAGGAGTATCAGGAGTTAGGAGTGAAATTAAAAAGCAGGACATCAAGGGTAATAATCTCTGGATTATTGCCCAAACCACGTGCAAATTGGCATAGAAAGAGTCAGATCAGGAAAATTAACACGTGGCTAAACAGCTGGTGTGGGAAGGAGGGGTTCCTTTTCATGGTACACTGGCACCAGTTCTGGGACAGGAAGGAGCTGTACTGATGGGGCGGGCTCCACCTGACCCGGGAGATGGGACCAGTGTCCTAGCGGAAAGGGTAAATAGGGAGGTGGCAAAGGCTTTAAACTAGTAAGATGGGGGGAGGGGCGGGGGGAGGGATTTACAAGAAATGAAAACAGCCTAAATATAAACAAAACAGGAAAGGAGAGCATAGGAAAGAGTAAAGTAAGGGAGGACATTGATGACCAGGGAATAAATAGAGTTATAGAACAGGAGTTTAAAAAGATGGTTAATAATAAAGAGAGAGGAATTGCTATTAAAAATGAGTTAATCTGTCTGTACAGCAATGCACACAGTGTCTGTAATAAAACAGGGGAGCCGGAGGCAATCATGCGTTGCAAGGAACCAGACATAGTAGGGATTACTGAGACATGGCTACAGAAAAATCAGGACTGGGAATTAAATATTGCAGGGTATAACATATTTAGAAAAGATAGAGAGTGGAAAAGGGGAGGTGGAGTAGCTGTACTTATCAGGGATAACATAATGGCAGTAGAAAAAAGTAACGCAGCTATCAGCAAGACAGAAATAGAATCCATGTGGATAGAGATAAAAGATAATAAAGGATCAATCACACTAATAGGGGTAGTCTACAGACCACCTAATAGTGGAAGGGAGGTGGAGGAAGAAATATGCAGACAAATTAGGGAAATGAGTAAAAAACATAGTATAATAATCATGGGGGATTTCAACTACCCAGATATTAATTGGACAGAAGAGGTAGGTAGAGGGGATAAGGGAATAGAGTTCCTACAATGTCTACAGGACTCCTTTCTAACCCAATATGTAAAAAGCCCAACAAGGGAGGATTTGCTATTGGATCTAGAAATGGGGAATGAACCAGAGCAGATAAGAGAAGTAAAAGTAGGGGAACATCTAGGTAATAGTGACCATAATATAATACGCTTTAAGATAATAATTGAGAAGGACATAGGTATGACAAAGACCTAGATTGGAGAAAAGCTGATTTTGAGGGGCTGAGAATAGAACTTGGGAAAATAAAATGGACAACAGTATTGGCAAACAATGATGTAGAACAGCAATGGGAAACATTTAAAACGGTGTTCAACAAAGTCCAGGAAAAATATATTCCGCTAATAAACAAGAACAAACTAAACACTAATGAAACACCGTGGATGAATAAAGCCATAGGGAAAAATTTAGGGTAAGGAAAGAGGCATACATTAAGTACATGGACAGTAGGGGAGAGCATGATAAGGGAGAATATGAAGGGATTAGGAGAGAAGTCAAAAAAAATTAGGAGGGCAAAGAGGAACTATCAAATTAAATTATCAAGGAACATAAAACAAAATAGTAACATATTTTACAGGCACATAAATAAAAAAAGCAAGGTCGGGAATTGAATAGGACCACTAAGGGATGGAAAGGATAATACCACAGGCAGTAATACAGAGATGGCAGAGATATTAAATAATTACTTTGTTTCAGTATTTACCAGGGAGATAAAACAGGTGGAGATGACATCGGATGATGAGATTAGTAATGAGTTAACTGCATTTAAAATAAAACGAGGAGATATACTAAATAAACTAATGAAACTCAAAGAGGATAAAAGAATCTAGGTAATAATAGCAGAGGCATTACTACACAATTTAGTAATTCGTTAGAAAAAGGTGTAGTGCCAGAGGACTGGCGGATAGCTAATGTAATACCTATATTTAAGAAGGGAGATAGAACATGTCCAGGGAACTATAGGCCAGTCAGCTTAACGTCGGTGGTAGGAAAAATAATGGAATCCCTACTAAAGGAGAAAATAGAAGAACATCTAGAAATTAAAAATATAATAGTCAGCATGGATTTCAAAAGGGAAAATCTTGCTTGACCAACCTTACTGAATTTTTTGAAGAGGTAACAGAGAGAGTAGACAAGGGTAATGTAGTAGATGTAATTTATCTAGCTTTGCAAAAGGCCTTCGATAAGGTACTACATAATAGACTAATGAATAAGGTCAGGGAATGCGAGTCAGGGGACAAGTAGCAGAATGGATAGCTAGCTGGCTTCAAGACAGAAAGCAGAGAGTAGGGGGTAAAGGGTAGCTATTAACCGTGGCAGAAGGTGGGTAGTGGTGTTCCACAAGGATCAGTGCTGGGACCACTGTTGTTCACAATTAATATTAACGATTTAGACTTTGGAATCAAAAACACAATTTCTAAATTTGCAGATGACACCAAATTGGGAGGTAGTCAATACTGAGGAGGACTACAACAAATTACAGGAAGACATTAATAAACTTGCAGAATGGGCATATAATTGGCAAATGAAATTCAACACAGATAAATGTGAGGAATTACATTTTGGTAGGAAGAATAGGGAGGTCACTTATTATTTGGAGTGTTTAAGAGTTATGATAAATGCCTTCACATACTGGTGTAAAATTAGGGTCGATTTTGAGTGCTCTTGCCTGGTGTTAACGGGTGGTAACGGCCTCAAAATGGGGTCGGTAGCCTTATCGCTCCATCAACACCGATGATGCAACTGGCACCATTTTAAAAGGGGCCTATTGCTGGGTGTACAAAGCGCCCGCCTATTTCAGGTGACAGGCGCTTTTTAACATGGAAATCAGAGTCCTATGATATAAATAGGACCCTGATTGCCAGTTTAGGTCGGTACTGGTCGGAGCTGCTGCAGTATAAGCTTTGATCAGTTCTATGGGCAATGGAAGTGAAAAGGCCCACCAGAGGTAAGCGCTCAGTTATTTTTGTGGAACCCGGAGGAGTACACAAAAATAATCCGGCTTGAGACACCCCCTCCCGCCCTCCCCGCACCACAACTTACCTTGCTGGCGGCAGCTCTAGCCCGATTTTCAGGCTTTAATCTGGCTAACTGTGTCAAGACGCCTGTTTGGCGCCCTGCAGCTCGCCTGACGAGCCTCAAAATGACGGGGCCACTTCGGCGGCGGAATGGGCAGCCGACCAGCGCGCTCCGCCAGTCAGTCGCCCAAAAGTCAACATCTACCCCGCTGACTTTGCATTATGTATGTAGGTTTTTCATTTCTTTCCTGTGTATGAGTACATAGAAAAAATAAAGGATTATGAAGAGGGAAATTACATTCATTGTACGAATATGGCGTTCGAAAAGTCAGCCATATTCTGGTACATACCTCATCAATCTCAATCCTGAGCTGTGTCCCAGGTCGGGATATAGTACTTATCCTGCTACTCTGGCTCATTCTGCTCTCAGTGCGGCCTTCCAGGTCTGCTCGCTGACCTGTGAGAGTAAATTATAGGTAAATACATGAGCCCATTTATATGATATGAATTACTATAATATAATGATATGTTTCAGAATAGAGAACAAACTCTATGGGCCATATTTTGCAACCCCTACAGGTGCGTACGAGGTGCACACACGCCTGTTGGGGCCGCGCAAGTGCTGGGTTTAGGCATGCGAAGCGCATGCACTGAAACCCGGCACTTGCGATCTGTCAAGAATCTTCTTGACAGATCCTCCGCATCCCCGGGAAAAGGGCCTCTGCGGGTGGAGAGTTGCGCTATTTGCCCAACTTCTGCCCGCTGAACGGCCATGGAATTCTTACGCCTGGTGAAAGCAGCATAAGAGTTTAAAAAAATAGAAAAATAAAATGTTATCACTCAATTCTACATTAAAAACCTTGTCCAGTAAGGTAAGTTTATTCTTAGCCCCGTTAAAACATACACTTTTATTTAAAAAATTAATTTTTGTTTAAAATATTTAATTAAATGCCATTTTAATTAATTTTATATATGTAATATTGTTTTTTAATTTATTTCATGTGTTCATGTATTTTTTAAGTCATCTCCATTCATACTTTTGACAGTTCCGTACATACAGAACTGTAAAAAGTATGAATGGGGATTCCCTTCTTTCATTGGTTGGGCTGGCCCACGTGAACCATGGGGCGCTTGCGAACTGCATGCGCCCCTGGGATACGTGGGCCTCTTCACATTTCAACCAGGAGAGGCCCAGGATCGCAAACCTCTGTATCTCCCGGACCACCAGGTAAATGCGTAGGAAATTTGATGATCAGAGGCATCCGCCTGCAAATTCAGGCCCTATACATCTTTAACTTTTGTTCATTTTCTTGATGCATGAGGTACTGTCTATCTATCTACTTATCCATCAATAGTGTGGACAAACGTCACACTCCAGACATTACGCTTTATTACTGGTGCAGAACAATTTTAAAATGTTGGGTGCTCCTGAGCTACAGCCTGAAACTGACAAGTACATTCCAATCTGCAAAGTGTCCAATCAAACTGATTTGGGCTTGGTAATCACATGTTAAAAAGCATTAACTTCAAGAGTGAGAGCAATTACATCTTGTAACCTTAAATGGACACATACCCATACTTTAGCAGCAGATAATATGTTATGTGTTATATTATATAATTCTCCTGCCCTTATCAAATGTCACACCCTCTGATTTAGGATAAACTGCACCATAGAGGATCATTAAATTGCACCTAATGCACATTTTGTCACATCTCTTATGCCACACTTTCTGTATCACACCTATGGCATCACACTTGTTATGCAAAGTGTACATCACACTTACAGCTGATTGGCTCAAATTTCCTTTTATAAAACAGAACTGGACAAGTAGGCGATGTACTAATTGAACATGGGAAAAGCCTGTAGTTAAACGTCCAATGAAAAACTACTAAAGATATATGAAAACAACCAGTCCTGAATTGTCAGCCAGCACAACCTACAAAGGTGAAACAATGAAATTGCTCAAAATGGTTTTGAAAATTCTTCCTGCATTCTTCACTAAGCTGAGGACTTACTACTAACATAATAAGAACATTAAAAATGTTTTAAAAATAAGGCAATGATTAGAATCATGTATACAATAGCAATAGGGATTGGCAGCAGATCTTTCAACCTCTGCGAGGAGGATAGGCAGATTGGCAATTCAGTTGTAGTTCCTCGGAATATAGTTCTGCTTAAAAATTCCCATCCTTGTGTTCAAATCCATCCATGGCCTCGCCCCTCCCTATCACTGTAACCTACTCCAGCAATACCACCTTCCGAGATCTCTACGCTCCTCCAATTCTGCGCATCCCTGATTTTCATCACTCCACCAATGGCGGCTGTGTCTTCATCTGCCTGAGCCCTAAGCTCTGAAATTCCCTTCCTAAACCACTCCGCATCTCTACCTCTTTTAAGTTGCTCCTTAAAACCTACCTCTTTGACCAAGCTTTTAGTCACCTGTCCTAATATCTCTTTGTGTGGCTCGGTTTTGTTTGATAATCGCTCCTGTGAAGTGACTTGGGACCTTTTTCCTATGTTAAAGGAGCTATATAAATGCAAGTTGTTGTTGTTGCTGAGGGTGGGGAGGGAAGCTCTGTACATATGGTACCGGCCTGTCTTTTCTCTTTTTGGATGCTGGTGGACCGGCTGTGTGTGTGTGCAGCATTTATTTCCGGCATTTGCAATTCTGCCTTTTTATCTACTTAGTTAGCGATATTTTATGCCCTTTCATTGTTATAATAGGTTTTCATTGCCTCACTGAGAAGATCGTTGTACATCATGAAGCTCATGTCACCTCTTCCTAGCTTTTCAAAAAAAAGGTTTGCTGGCCATTTAACCAATAAGCTCCTCCCTGTGACAGGATTGTCCATTCCTCCCTCTTTTCTTTCCAGCTGTATTAAGGGGTCTCTTACCTTTCAATTTCCAGTTCTGATGAAGGGTACACCCTCCAAAAACATTGACTTGCCCTTTCTCTTTACAAATGCTGGTAGAACTGACATGCCTTTCCAAAATGTTCTGTTTTAGAAACATAGAAACATAGAAAAATAGGAGCAGGAGTAGGCCATTCGGCCCTTCTAGCCTGCTCCGCCATTCAATGCGATCATGGCTGATCATCCAAATTCAGTACCCTGTCCCTGCTTTCTCCTCATATCCCTTGATCCCTTTAGCCTTAAGAAATATATCCAACTCCTTCTTGAATCTATTTAATGAATTGGCCTCTACTGCCTTCTGTGGCAGAGAATTCCACAGGTTCACCACTCTCTGGGTGAAGAAATTCCTCCTCATTTCTGTCCTAAATGGCTTACCCCTTATCCTTAGACTGTGACCCCTGGTTCTGGACTCCCCGACCATCGGGAACATCCTTCCTGCATCTAGTTTGTCCTGTCCTGTCAGAATTTTATAAGTTTCAATGAGATCCCCTCTCATTCTTCTAAACTCCAGCGAGTATAAGCCCAATCGACCCAATCTCTCTTCATACGTCATTCCTGCCATCCCAGCTATCAGCCTTGTGAATCTTCGCTGAACTCCTTCCATGGCAAGAACATCCTTCCTCACATAAGGCGACCAAAACTGCACACAGTACTCAAGGTGTGGTCTCACCAAGGCCCTGTACAACTGCAGCAAGACATCCTTGTTCCTGTACTCAAACCCTCTCGCTATGAAGGCCAACATACCATTTGCCTTCTTAACCACCTGCTGCACCTGCATGCTTACCTTCAGCGACTGGTGCACAAGGACACCCAGGTCTCGTTGCACTTCCCCTTCTCCCAATCTATTGCCATTCAGATAATAATCTGCCTTTCTGTTTTTGACACCAAAGTGGATAACCTTGCATTTATCCACGTTATATTGCATCTGCCACGCTTCTGCCCAATCACCCAACCTGTCCAAATCATCCTGGAGTTTCTCGGCATCCTCCTCGCAGCACACACGCCCACCCAGTTTTGTGTCATCTGCAAACTTGGAGATATTACATCTAGTTCCCTTGTCCAGATCATTAATATATATTGTGAATAGCTGGGGTCCAAGGACCGATCCCTGCGGTACCCCACTAGTCACTGCCTGCCACTCGGAAAAAGACCCGTTTATTCCAACTCTTTGCTTTCTGTCTGCCAACCAGTTCTCTATCCAAGTCAATACCTTGCCCCCAATCCCATGTGCCTTAACTTTACACGCTAATCTCTTATGCGGGACCTTATCAAAAGCCTTTTGGAAGTCCAAATACACCACATCCACTGGTTCTCCCTTATCTATTTTACCAGTTACATCCTCAAAAAATTCCAGTAGATTAGTCAAGCATGATTTACCTTTTGTAAATCCATGTTGACTTTGTCCGATCCTGTCACTGTTTTCCAAGTGCTCAGCTATTACATCTTTTATAATGGACTCTAGCATTTTCCCCACTACCGATGTCTGTAATTCCCTTTTTTCTCTCTACCACCCTTTTTGAATAGTGGGGTAACATTAGCTACCCTCCAATCCATGGGAACTGTTCCAGATTCCATCGAATGTTAGAAGATGATCAGCAATGCATCTACTATTTCTAGGGCTGTAATTCATAGCTGATCCTCTATCTCAATACCATATTCCCGCTCTCTCCCCATACCCCTTGATGCCTTTTGTGTCTAGAAATCTATCTATCTCCTTCTTAAATATATTCAGTGACTTGGCCTCCACAGCCTTCTGTGGTAGAGAATTCCACAGGTTCACCACCCTCTGAGTGAAGACATTTCTCCTCATCTCAGTCTTTACTTCCGATTTCCAGCTTTTGCAGTCTTTCTTTTCATTATTACATTGTGATTGGCTGCTAGTTTTTCACTGCCACCTATTACACCACTTCTGTCTTGTGCTCACAGCAAAAAGTTGGTTTCAGTAAGTAGACTGAGTCTTCTGTCAGCTGAAACCTGCACCCTTATCCATGCCACATGGGAGAGAGCATTCTCAAGATAAACTACCAGCTAACTGTAGTTTTAACCATTAGGGAGCCCCACCATGTTTTACTGACTATCAAAATTCAGAAATTGCCACGGCATTATACCAATGTGTACAGGCCAAAATTAACAGTCGGATTTATTTACAGGTTAAATAATACGTAGACACAGTAATACACGGCCAGATACTGAAAAAACAATAAAAATAGAATTAATCCACAAGTAGTTAAAATGCCCTTTTTAGGACATATTCCTTACACTGTTTGATTAAACAGTAAGACTATTGGATAAAACAGTCTTTCATAGACCTACAGGATGCAATGTTGTGCATGGATTTTACAAATTTCTAATGCAGAGTTCATGTCTATCCAGAACTAAAGATATGAAAATTCTCTGAAACTTAAAACAGTCCAAAGGTGTTATTTAAGGAGTTTTTAAGCATCTCTGATTAAAGACACAATGGTGCAAACTATTCCATTGGATGCTGATAATGTCTCTATGTCATCCTGGTCTCACATAACTATTAATGCTTTGGCCATGTAGCGATTAATTAGCATACAACAGTATCCTGACTGGTCGCCAGAACAAATAATGTGGCTTGTTTCTCACAAACATCCTGGTGTGGCCTGGCCATTTACTTGTACTGATCTCCACTCTCACAAAATGAATGGAATTCTCCTAGGGACAGAGCTTATGCAGTACTTTTTTAAATTTCTTCTCAGGATGTGGGCAATACCGACAAGTCCAACCTTTCCTAGCTGGCGGGCTTCATAGTGATTGTTTTACAACTGAGTGGCTTGCTAGGCCACTTCAGAGGGCATTAGCGTCAATCAAATAGAGTCACATGGAGGCCAGACCAGGTATGGGTGGTGGATTCCATTGCCCTGAAGGACATTATTTACAACAATCTGAGTTGCCAGTCCATTACACTACCGTACCCTTCAGAAGCCACTTTAAAATTGGATCAAAAAATTATAATGCAAAAAGCACCCGATGAACATCCCTCGCCCCACACACACGGCGATTGCTCTTGTACCTTTAAGGCTGAGGGGGTTCATGTGAGGGAACGGAGCAGTGAAATAACTCGGGTTAAAGCCCGTGTGTTGAAAGAGCCGCTACCTGGCGAGCTCCAACTCGGAACAAAATGTTACTGTAGTAACTGTTAGTGAACAGGCAAGTCCGGTAACCATGGGGAACTATAATCATAAACTCACATTTACAAATCTTTTGGTTTAATTAAACGGCCTGGTTAAAGTGTGTGCGGGCAGAGTCTGTCTGCAGAGAAAACTGAAACGAACAGGTTTTAAAATGTGTAAGGGGGACATGTACGAGGAGTTGGTAATCCAATAAATACATTTATTAGAAGAAATCGAGTCTTGGCAGATACCTGATCAAACACGAGAAGGGAAACAGAAAGCAATGAAGATGAACAAGGTTGAAGAGACAAACGGAAATCCCGTCGGAGAGAAGAGCAGAACTTCGTCAAGGTAGACACAGCCACATCTCTTTCCTCAGCAACTGTCTCCGGTTCCGAACTCTCTTTCTCTCTCCACAGATGCTGCCAGGCCTGCTGAGTGTTTCCAGCATTTTCTGTTGTTATTTCAGATTTCCAGCATCCGCAGTATTTTGCTTTTGTATTAGTGTTTAATTCACTGCCACTTCTCCTCTAGGAATGCCCACCTTGAAGAAGTTCTGCTCTTCTCTCCGGCGGGATTTCCGTTCGTCTCTTCAACCTTGTTCATCTTCATTGCTTTCTATTTCCCTTCTCGTGTTTGATCAGGTATCTGCCAAGACTCATTTTCACAGCCACATCTCTTTCCTCAGCAACTGTCTCCGGTTCCGAACTCTCTTTCTCTCTCCACAGATGCTGCCTGGCCTGCTGAGTGTTTCCAGCATTTTCTGTTGTTATTTCATTTATTAGAAGAATTTGTTATTCTGTTGTTTATTCCACTTTGGCATGGTAAGGGTTAACTGAGTGGTTGATTTAAGATAGAATATGAAAAGGAATAACTAACAAACCCATTCATATTGGATTTGGGGCTCTGTGTCTGTAACTCCCTGGTTGCCATTACCACCCATGCTGCCTGTCTGTAAAACAGCATTTATTCAGTAGAGTCCGTGTCGATTTGTTAATACCTTTGCTTTAGATGTTCCAGTTCTGTATAAATGAGCAATAATGTAACCAGTCGATGTGGTATTTACTTCCTGTGATCAGAGGTTCCCTGTGAATTTAACCCTGCTGAACCTGGGAGTGGAGTCAAGGTGCTGGGATCAGGGAGGTCGCCGCTCAGAGAGACGCCATCTACTATTTACAGACATTCTCAGTCAGGGGGTTTACAAGAGCACTGAATGATCAGACTATCCCCAAACTCTTGCTGGCGAGTTTTATGTATTAATACATAAATAAATAAATAAATAAATAAATAAAATTCCCCTCAGTGAGCCAAGATTTGGCTTTCAACAAAGTTTGATGTTTAACCACTAAAACAAACCTCCATCCAGTGTATCAATGTTAGGACACAGCCCCTTGTTACATGAATCAAACTTTCTTCAGACACTTATCTGAAATCTCTATAGAGTCCATTTAAACTGAGTAAAACCAGCAGCGCAGAAAGCCAGTTACTGGAGGAGGACAGGCCTTCAGGATGTGTCAATGAACCCTCGCCCCCGTGTCAGTGACCCCACCCCCCTCTCTGTGTCAGTGACTCCCCCCTCTCTCTCCCTATCAGTGACCCCACCCCCCTCTCTGTGTCAGTGACCCCACCCCCCTCTCTGTGTCATTGACCCCCCCTCTCTCTCCCTATCAGTGACCCCTCTCTCTGTGTCAGTGACCCCCCTCTCTCTGTGTCAGTGACCCCCCTCTCTCTGTGTCAGTGACCCCCCTCTCTCTGTGTCAGTGACCCCACCCCTCTCTCTGTGTCAGTGACCCCACCCCTCTCTCTGTGTCAGTGACCCCCCCTCTCTCTCTGTGTCAGTGACCCCACCCCCCTCTCTGTGTCAGTGACCCCCCTCTCTCTGTGTCAGTGACCCCCCTCTCTCTGTGTCAGTGACCCCCCTCTCTCTGTGTCAGTGACCCCCCCTCTCTCTCTGTGTCAGTGACCCCCCTCTCTCTGTGTCAGTGACCCCCCCCTCTCTCTGTGTCAGTGACCCCCCTCTCTCTGTGTCAGTGACCCCACCCCCCTCTCTGTGTCAGTGACCCCCCCCTCTCTCTGTGTCAGTGACCCCACCCCTCTCTCTGTGTCAGTGACCCCCCTCTCTCTGTGTCAGTGACCCCCCTCTCTCTGTGTCAGTGACCCCACCCCTCTCTCTGTGTCAGTGACCCCCCTCTCTCTGTGTCAGTGACCCCCCTCTCTCTGTGTCAGTGACCCCCCCTCTCTCTGTGTCAGTGACCCCCCTTTCTCTGTGTCAGTGACCCCCCTTTCTCTGTGTCAGTGACCCCCCCTCTCTCTCTGTGTCAGTGACCCCCCCTCTCTCTGTGTCAGTGACCCCCCCTCTCTCTGTGTCAGTGACCCCCCCTCTCTGTGTGTCAGTGACCCCCCTTTCTCTGTGTCAGTGACCCCCCTCTCTGTGTGTCGGTGTAGCTCCCTCTGTGTCAGTATAGCTCCCTCTGAGTCAGTATAACTCCCCTCTGTGTCAGTATAACTCACCTCTGTGTCAGTATAACTCCCCTCTGCGTCAGTATAACTCCTCTCTGTGTCAGTATAGCTCCTCTCTGCGTCAGTATAACTCCCCTCTGTGTCAGTATAACTCCCCTCTGTGTCAGTATAACTCCCTCTGTGTCAGTATAACTCCCCTCTGCGTCAGTATAACTCCCCTCTGTGTCAGTATAACTCCCCTCTGTGTCAGTATAACTCCCCTCTGTGTCAGTATAACTCCCCTCTGTGTCAGTATAACTCCCCTCTGTGTCAGTATAACTCCCCTCTGTGTCAGTATAACTCCCTCTGTGTCAGTATAACTCCCCTCTGTGTCAGTTTAACTCCCCTCTGCGTCAGTATAACTCCCCTCTGCATCAGTATAACTCCCCTCTGCGTCAGTATAACTCCCCTCTGCGTCAGTATAACTCCCCTCTGCGTCAGTTTAACTCACCTCTGTGTCAGTATATCTCCCCTCTGTGTCAGTATAACTCCCCTCTGCGTCAGTATAACTCCCCTCTGTGTCAGTATAACTCCCCTCTGCGTCAGTATAACTCCCCTCTGCATCAGTATAACTCCCCTCTGCGTCAGTATAACTCCCCTCTGCGTCAGTATAACTCCCCTCTGCGTCAGTATAACTCCCCTCTGCGTCAGTTTAACTCACCTCTGTGTCAGTATAACTCCCCTCTGTGTCAGTATAACTCCCCTCTGTGTCAGTATAACTCCCCTCTGTGTCAGTTTAACTCACCTCTGTGTCAGTGTAGCTCCCTCTGTGTCAGTTTATCTCAGCTCTGCGTCAGTATAACTCCCCTCTGCATCAGTATAACTCCCCTCTGCGTCAGTATAACTCCCCTCTGCGTCAGTATAACTCCCCTCTGCGTCAGTATAACTCACTTCTGTGTCAGTTTAACTCACCTCTGTGTCAGTATAACTCCCCTCTGTGTCAGTATAACTCCCCTCTGCGTCAGTATAACTCCCCTCTGTGTCAGTATAACTCCCCCCTGTGTCAGTATAACTCCCCTCTGTGTCAGTTTAACTCCCCTCTGTGTCAGTGTAGAACATAAGAACATAAGAAATAGGAGCAGGAGTAGGCCATACAGCCCTCGGCCTGCTCCGCCATTCAATAAGATCATGGCTGATCTTCTACCTCATCTCCACTTTCCTGCACTATCCCCATATCCCTTGATTCCCTTAATATTCAAAAATCTATCAATCTCTGTCTTGAATATACTCAACGACTGAGCCTCCACAGCCCTCTGGGGTAGAGAATTCCAAAGATTCACCACCCTCTGTGTGAAGAAATTTCTCCTCATCTCAGTCCTAAATGGTCGACCCCTTATTCTGAGACTGTGACCCCTGGTTCTAGACTCCCCAGCCAGGGGAAACATCCTCCCTCTATCTACCCTGTCAAGCCCTCTAAGAATTTTGTATGTTTCAATGAGATCACCTCTCATTCTTCTAAACTCTAGAGAATATAGGCCGAGTCTACTCAATCTCTCCTCATAGGACAATCACCCCATCCCAGGAACCAGTCTGGTGAACCTTCATTGCACTCCCTCTATGGCAAGTATATCCTTCCTTAGGTAAGGAGACCAAAACTGTGCACAATACTCCAGGTGTGGTCTCACCAGGGCCCTATATAATTGCAGTAAGATGTCTTTACTCTTATACTCAAATCCTCTTGTAATACTCAAATCCTCTTGTAATAAAGGCCAACATACCATTTGCTTTCCTAATTGCTTGCTGTACCTGCATGTTAACTTTCAGTGATTCGTGTCCAAGGACACCCAGGTCCCTCTGAATACCAACCTTTCCCAATCTCTCACCATTTAAAAAATACTCTGCTTTTCTATTTTTCCTACCAAAGTGGATAACTTCACATTTCTCCACATTATATTCTATTTGCCATGTTCTTGCCCACTCACTTAGCCTGTCTATATCCCCGTGAAGCCTCCTTACATCTTCCTCACAACTTACATTTCCACCCAGCTTTGTATCATAAGCAAATTTGGATATATTACATTTGGTCCCCTCAACCAAATCATTGATGTAGATTGTGAACAGCTGAGGCCCAAGCACTGATCCTTGCGGTACCCAACTAGTTACAGCCTGCCAACCCGAAAATGACCCATTTATTCCTACTCTCTGTTTTCCGTCCGTTAACCAATCCTCAATCCATGCTAGTATATTACCCCCAATCCCATGAGCCCTAATTATGTTTAATAACCTCTTGTGTGGCACCTTATCGAATGCCTTCTGAAAATCCAAATACACCACATCCACTGGTTCCCCCTTAACTATTCTGCTAGTTACAACCTCAAAAAATTCTAACAGATTTGTCAAACACGATTTCCCTTTCATAAATCCATGTTGACTCTGCCCAATCCTATTATTATTTTCTAAGTGCCCTGTTACCACGTCCTTAATAATAGATTCTAGCATTTTCCCTACTACTGATGTCAGGCTAACTGGTCTGTAGTTCCCCGTATTCTCTCTCCCTCCTTTCTTAAATAGTGGGGTTACATTTGCTACCTTCCAATTCACGGGAACCGTTCTACAATTTATGAAATTTTGTAAAATGACACCCAATGCATTCACTATCTTTATAGCCACCTCTTTCAAAACCCTTAGATGTAGGCCATCAGGTCCAGGGGATTTATCGGCTTTCAGTCCCATTAATTTCTCCAGTACTACTTTTTTACTAATACTAATTTCTTTCAGTTCCTCATTCTCGCTAGACCCTTGGTTCTCCACTATTTCAGGGAAGTATTTTGCGTCTTCTTCCATGAAGACAGACACAAAGTATTTGTTTAATTTCTCTGCCATTTCCTTATTCCCCATTATAATTTCTCCTGTCTCAGCCTGTAAGTATACATCCCTATATGACCTTGTTTTATTTAATTAAATTTAATTTAATTTGTATTTAGGTAACTTCGTTTACAGTGTAGTTTCTTGATTACTTACTTGATCTGGATTAAGTTATGGGTACTGAAATTAAATAGCTACCTGTAACACAAAGCACTACAAGTAGTGTAGACAAAAAACAACTCCTTCCCCCTCTTCTCCAAATTCCCATTCTTTCCAAATTCCCAAAAAAACACTCCCTGTGTCAGAATAACTCTCCTTTGTGTCAGTATAACTCCCTCTGGGTCAGTGTAGCTCGTCTGTGTCAGTATAACTCCTCTGTATCAGTGTAGCTCTCTGTGCGTCAGTATAAATCCTTCTGTGTCAGTGTATCTCCCTCTGTCAGTATAACTCCCCTCTGTGTCAGTGTAGCTCCCTTTCAGTATAACTCCTGTGTCGCTATAAATCCCTCTGTGTCAGTATACCTCTCTGTGTCAGTGTAGCTCCCTGTCAGTATAACCCCCTCTGTGTCAGTGTAGCTCCCCATCCCCCTGTGCCTCTGATGCTCCATTAATATCACGAGAGTCGACTTACCGAAGACGGGCAGCCGGGGTTTGTCGGGGTCAGCCCCGAACACCACCTCCACCCCCTCGGGGATGTGTTGCAGGGTCGCCCGGGACCCTCGCCTGGGCTCCGGCTGCCATTCCCTCTGTTCCTTCCCGCAGCTCCGTGCACTGGCTGCCGGCCTGGCCGCTACAAGTGGCGGCTCTGCTGGTGACTTGTCGCTGGCCCGGGAGAAGCCCCGGACGGTGATGGTCTCCGGGTCCCCGAGGCGGGACAGCGGGTGCTGGATATGCTGCAGCCGGGGAGAAGCGTGGCTGGCAGGTCGGGACACTCCGTCTATAGCTGCCATCCTCAGTAAGGAAGAAGAAGAAAAAAAATTAAGGATCTAAAATATTAACTTTAAAACATAAAGAAATGCAACCAGACTGCATCAACTCTCCCAAGAGTTGGCGACTCCAGATTTGTGCCTCTGGATCAACAAGGAGACGTTGCTACAGGCAACCGAGTAAGCCCAAATCCTTTTCACTAAATTGGTTCTGCATTCAGAAAGCAGGCGGGAGTGGGACTCAGACACTGCCACGCACAGGGAAACTGCGATATTGAACTATTGTCATTTTAACAGAGGCAGCATTGCAATTTACAGCAGCACATTATACAATCTAACACGAAATCTGTGCATCTAATTATTAGATTGTGGTCTTGCTTGTTATGTCCACCAAAAAGTGATCGGGGGATTTGAAAAAAAAATTAAGCAACTAGCTGGTCCAATAAACCCAGTTGCAACTTGGACAGCTGATGGCGTGAATACTAACTACATTAGTAGCACAGACATATTAATAATGTTGAAACGGGTCTCCAAAATCTGCAGATGAAAACAAGTAATAATCAGGTAAAGTGCATGTTTCACAGGTAGAAACGGAGAAACTAGAAGGGAAATAAAAACAGAAAATGCTGGAAATACTCAGCAGGTCAGGCAGCATCTGTGGAGAGAGAAACAGAGTTAACGTTTCAGGTCGATGACCCTTCGTCATTGACCTGAAACGTTAACTCTGTTTCTCTCTCCACAGATGCTGCCTGACCTGCTGAGTATTTCCAGCATTTTCTATTTTTATTTCAGATTTCCAGCATCAGCAGTATTTTGCTTTTTTAAAGGAGAAGGGAAGTTGGGGGAATTCAAGCACAAAATGTACCTACTGGACAAAAGTGACACAATAACAGCCAGTCAACAAGGTTAACAAAGAGGAAATTATAACAGTGGAAGAAGTCAAGAGGGATATTACAACAGTTAAGATAGAAAGAAAGGAGATTCTACACAAACTAGTCAAACTTAAGGAGGATAAGACCCCGGGTGCAGATGGATTGTACCTGCGGATACTCAAAGAAACTAGGGGGAAATTAGTATCCATATATAAAAATTCAATAGAAAAAGTATTTGTGCCAGAGAACAATGTAATTCTTATTTTCAAAAAAGGAGATAGAACTAATCTAAGGAACTATAGACTAGTTAGCTTAACATCAGTGGCAGGAAATATGCTAGAATCCTTGCTAAATGATCGGATAACAAAACATCTAGAGATGAAGAATATAGTACAAATAGCACGGGTTTCTAAAAGGAAGATCATGTTTAACCAACCTTATTAAATTCTTTTAAGAAATAACAGAATGAGTAGAGAAGGGCAATGCAATGGATGTGGTATACATGAACTTTCAGAAGGTCTTCAATAAGGTACCACATAAGAGACTCATGACAAAGGTCAGGATGTGTGCAGTCAGGGACCAGGTAACAGAATGGATTGAAAGATGGCAACAAAACAGCAAACAGAGGGTAGGAGTTAAGGGATGTTTCTTGGCCTGGCAGAAAGTGGGAAGTGGTGTCCCGCAGGGATCCATACTGGGACTACTGTTCCCCATATACATAAACAATTTGGGGGAGAAATTCGGTATAGCCCCGTTCGGGGCGCTAAAACTTTGAAAGTTGAAAAATTAGTGCCAGGCGCTAATCATTCATGCCTCCCGCGAAATTCAGTTTTAGCGCTCCAAGAGGGAAGTGGAGCGCTAAATCAAGCATTAACCACTTCTCTTAGGGCACTAAAGTCCGAGAGCGAGGCGGTAGCGGCAGAGCGCTGAACAATTTCGAGCGCATTGTAAACGGCATTCTTTCATCACAAAGGCTGCTTCCCTCGCTTAAAGGGAAGGGCCAGTGATGCTGCACAAGCTAGCTGTCACAGAATCCCCACAGTGCAGATAGAGGCCATTTCGGCCCATCGAGCCTGCACCGACACATATCCCACCCTATCCCCATAACCCCGCATATTTAATCCCCCTAACACTAAGGGGTAAAAATTGAGTCGCGCCCCATTTGGGGCGCTAACCTCGCCGGGGCGCGACTTTTAGCGGCCCGAAAAAATTAGCGGCCCCGCGCCGGAACTTCAGTGGTTGCGCCCCAAGAGGGAAGCGGGGCGCCACTGGAAGCACCCCGCATCCCTCTTGGGGCGCTGCGAGGGAATATCCTGGCGCTACGTGCCGCAGCGCGACGTCGCGCCGCGGTATTGCAGGCCTTCCTCCCCTTCTTAAAGGGGAGGGACCCTGCGCAGCGCGAACCGGGGCCCAGCTGGGCCCCCAGGGATCGGGAGTGCCGGCAAAAGAGCCCGGCACTCAAGAGAAGTGCCGGGCTCTTGGAGCGCAGCCGGCACTTCACGGTGGGGGGGCTTCACGGGGGCCGGGGACAGCAACGGGGGCAGGTGCTGGCAGGCGGCCAGCAACAAAAATGGCCGCCTGCCACCTCCCCTTTAAATATCGCCGCCCCGGCCGCACATACGCCTCCCTGAACCCGTCGGACATAGCGTCTGGCGGTAAATCAGGGGGCGCGACTGAAGATCACGGCCGGGGCACGAGCGGGGTGCTGCGCACGGCGATGACGTCATCGCCGGCGGCGCAGCGCCACAGGGCGCTACCGGCTGCCGCCGCCGCTAACCTCCCGCTGAATTTTTCAGGAGGCGTGGGCGGCGCTGCGCCCGGGCGTTAGCTGCTTTACGCCCCATTAGCACCCTCTTAAGGCGCTAACGGGAGGCGCAAGCAGCTGAATTTTTCCCCCTAAGGGTCAATTTATCATAGCCAAATCAACCTAACCCGCACATCTTTGGACTGTGGGAGGAAACCGGAGCACCCGGAAGAAACCCACGCAGACACGGGGAGAATATGCAAACTCTACACAGACAGTCACCCGTGGCCGGATTCGAACCCGGGTCCCTGGCGCTGTGAGGCAACAGTGCTAACCACTATGCCACCGTGTTACCTGTCGTCAGTTCTGTTTTGCAAGGTGACCTGGGCGACTGCCATTACAGCCCCAAACACTCTCATAAAGTGGAGGGCTTGGACATCTTGCACCAATGAAACATTAAAAGCTTTGCGCAGGCACCAGACTGGTGTAAATAATAAAGGCTGCGCGAACTGAAAAGCATTCCCTTTAATTACCGCTCCCGAAGCGGCCCGCTGAGTTAACAACGCCTCCTCTTGCTGGCGTTGTCGTCGCGAGGCGATAAAGCAGGGGGCGTGTGTGAATTTTCCATCCGGGGCGATAACGGGGCGTTGCGCACTTTATGACGTCACGATCTGCGAGTCGTTAGAGGCCCAGGCGGTAAGAGTTGGCGCCAGCGCTAAACTAGCACTGAAGTTCACGGGCGTTGCTGCATTCGCCGCGCCCGGGCGCTAACCCTTTACCACCCCGTTAGCGCCCCCGCCAGGCGCTAATGGGAGGCGCTAACATACCGAATTTCTAGCCCTTAGGACTCATGAATTGGAGGTATGGTGTTGAAATTTGAGATGATACTAAATTGGGGGAGTATATCTAATAATGTGGAGGACTGCACTAAAATACAGGAAGACATAAACAGGCTTGCAGAGTGGATGGATAAATGACAAATGAAATCCAATGTAACAAAGTGTGAGGAGGTTCATTTTGGTAGGAGAAACAAGGAAGCCACTTATTCCTTGGAAGGGAAGAAACGAAATGTGCTAGAGGAGCAAAGAAATGTGAGAACACAGATACATAAATTGCTAAAAGTAGCAACACAAGTTGATAAGGCCATAAAAGGTGCAAACAAAGTACTGGGGTTCATTTCAAGAAGAATAGAATCCAGAAGCAGGGAGGTAATGTTACATTTATCTAGAACTTTGATTAGACCACTCTTGTCTGCAGTTCTGGTCTCCATACTACAAAAAGGATATTGAAGCATTGGAGAAAGTGCAGAAAAGATTTATAAGGATGGTACCAGAATTGAAAGGATGCAACTATCAGGAAAGATTGAGCAGGATGGGCTCTTTTCTTTCGAAAAGAGAAGACTAAGCGGAGTTCTGATAAAGGTCTTTAAAATTATTAAGGAGTTCAATAGGGTGGATGTGAAGAAACTGTTTCCACTTGTCAGTGAGTCCAGAACTAGGGGGTATAAATGAATAAAACCAGGAAGTGGTCAAGTTCCCAGCCTTTACATAGTAACATAGGCCACGATTTTATCGGCACTGAGAGGGCGGGTTTGGAGGCGGGTCAAAGGTTAAAATCGTTTTGATTGAAGGCCGGGTCCCATCTTGCCGTCAACCCGCCCCCAAACAATTTTCCCAAGTGTCGGGTCCCCGATTTGCGCATGGACCCAACACCTAGCGGCGGGCAGAGGATTAAAGCCACTTACCTGCCTGTTAACTGGTAGTTGCTAGTAGTTAACAGGCTATTTTAAAATTTTGCTGCTTCTGCCTAGGGCTTCGCGATGTCCGGACACCACGCCAGGTAAGTGTGGCATGTTGTGAGTCTGCTGTAATGTTTCTGGATTGATGACAGCTGCAGAAGTGGTGTGAAGGATCCAATAGTGCACTGGTGAGTCTCAGAGGTAAGAAAATGTTGGGAAATCATTTTTAATGTATTTACACATTTCTTTAGGTAACAAGTTTTGAAAACGATGTCCAGTGCCACGTCATTGGGAGAACCTCTCTCACCAGTGACAGATCGCTCCTGTCACCTCACCTGCAGCTACCATCTGTTCCAGCCTAAGGAGGGAGTCATTGGAGAGTCTGGGTGCAAGAGCTCACCTTTGTACAGTGATTGTCAGTGTTTGCAGCACCTCAATGCTGTCAAACACTGAGAAATGAGCTGTCAAAAAAAATTTGTGCGTGGTCCCTTTAAGAAAACCGGTGGATGACGCGTCATCAAATGACGTCATCTGACCGGCTTCCTCCTAATTGGCCGGCAAGCCCGCAGGGCGGGCTTAACAAGATCAATCAATGTAAAATCACGTCCGTGGGCCGGATGCAGTTGGGGGCAGGACCGGAAGCCGGAAACAACCTGATCCACTCCCATTGACAAAATCATGGCCATAGTTTCAGTTCTTCGGTCCATCTAACTCACCTATCCACAGTATTCGCTCGGTGCATTTCTAACAACCCTGAATCACATTTGTTGACAAGAACCAGTCTATTTCTTCCTTGAAACCCATTATGGTTTCTTGTTCCACCACCCGTGCCGGTGATCTGATCCACATACTTTATCTGAAACATCAGCTTTGGTTGAAGTGATTGGAAAAGTATTTTTTTCAGCTATGCTGCTCAGAAAGGATTCTGCAGCATCCTTCTGCAGCATACTGCAAGCTGCCTTTCAGCAGTTTCAGGCAGAGAAATCCAAAGGAGAAGACCATGCTGCTCACTCGATGATGTCTCAGATGAGGTCTGCTTAAGGAGGCAATGATTCAGTAAGGAGGTATAGAAGGAACTCTGTCTCATGATGCAAACTGGCCTCCAAACATCCTCTGAAACACCAAGAACAAAGAACAGACATTGGCCCAGAAATTCCGTTCGCAGCCCTCCCGCCGGCGGAGGGCTGCGATCCGAAAGATCTGCGCCTGGACCGGAAGGGCTCCCGGGAGGCGCAGAATTCCGTTGCTGTGCCTCTTCAAACTGCCGGTGTGCAGGGCACGCGTATCCCAGGGGCGCAGGCGGATCGCAGCGTCCCTGGGATCACGTGAGCCATGGGGAGCCAATCAGAGCAGGGAATCTCCATTCATAGATTTGACAGGAAGACCTGTCAAATCTATGAATAGAGATCAGCCCCAAAACATAAGTAAAACTTCAAATAAATTTTAAAAAAAACATCACATTTTTAAAATGACTATAAATTACATAAATTAACTATTTTAAACAAAAATTAAATTTTTGAAAAAAATAATTAAAGTTTTTAACGGGGCTAAAAATAAACTTACCTTTCTTTAAAGTATTTTAAAATGATAAATCAGTGGAAAATTTTTTTTTTTTTTACTTTCTTAAACTGTTAGCCTGGTAAAAGCAGGCCTTGCGCCTGCTTTTCTAGGCGCAGCTGTTCCCGACTTACCTGGACTGAAGCAACTGTGAAAAAAATGGACGTTTCTGCCGTACATGCTGCCTATCTGGCGCAGGCGTTTGTCCAGTCAAGCCCTTTCTGCAGAGAACGGAAGTTCCGGTTTCCAGTGCATGCGCAGTGCATGCGTAAAACCGGCACTTCCGTTGGCCCTACGGGTGAGTACACAGCACGTACACACCCGTAAGGAACGGAATTTCTAGGCCATTATTCGGAACACTGGACTTCTATATCACAAAGTGGTTTTACATATCTGTTTACAGCATACTTCTTGTTACTACTGTAGCTATCCTGGTGCCTCTGAGCTGTTCTTAAATCTATCCTGATGTTGTGCCAAGGTGATACATGTAGACCACGAACATCAGTGGTGCTTGGCTGCACTGTGGTATTTTGACCTTCTTAGGACTACGGTGGCCCTTGTCTCAGGACTTCTGAGTCTCAGGAGGACTCTTCAGCAGGCTGCGTTACCACTACAGGTGCATCAGCAGCTTGGTCCTGTATCCTGACACCTACATAATTAGTCACCTGAAGAGCTGGCTAGAGAGGCCGCTCAGCTACTCACAATCTTCATCAGAACAGTAGATGGCATCATGAAGGCAGACATATGACTTGTGATGGGTCCTGGATTGAGTGCCCACAATTCAGTGGGAGGGTAGACCTGATTGTATCAGTTTGATCCTGCAGATGTGTTTCATCATTTGTCCCCAACAGTCCTTCAAGGCCTGAAAATCTGACTGGTCTGAAGGCCTCTTTGTCAGAGAGACGCAAAATACTTCCCGGAAGTAGTGGAGAACCAAGGGTCTAGCGAGAATGAGGAACTGAAAGAAATTAGTATTAGTAAAAAAATAGTACTGGAGAAATTAATGGGACTGAAAGCCTTAAATCCCCTGGACCTGATGGCCTACATCCTAGGGTTTTGAAAAAGATGGCTATAGAGATAGTGGATGCATTGGTTGTCATTTTCCAAAATTCCATAGATTCTAGAACAGTTCCTGCGGATCGGAAGGTAGCAAATGTAACCCCACTATTTAAGAAAGGAGGGAGAGAGAAAACAGGGAACTACAGACCAGTTAGCCTGACATCAGAAGTAGGGAAAATGCTACGTGGTAACAGGGCACTTAGAAAATAATAATAGGATTGGGCAGAGTCAACACGGATTTATGAAAAGGAAATCATATTTGACAAATCTGTTATCGAGCTTTTTGAGGTTGTAACTAGCAGCATAGATAAGGGGGAACCAATGGATGTGGTGTATTTGGATTTTCAGAAGGCATTCGATAAGGTGCCACACAAGAGGTTATTAAACAAAATTAGGGCTCATGGGATTGGGGGTAATATACTAGCATGGATTGAGGATTGGTTAACGGACAGAAAACAGAGAGTAGGAATAAACAGGTAATTTTCGGGTTGGCAGGCTGTAACTAGTGGGGTACCGCAAGGATCAGTGCTTGGGCCACAGCTACTCACAATCTACATTAATGATTTGGATGAGGGGACCAAATGTAATATATCCAAGTTTGCTGATAATACAAAGCTGGCTGGGAATGTAAGTTGTGAGGAGGATGCAAGGAGGCTTCAAGGGGATATAGACAGGCTAAGTGAGTGGGCAAGAACAAGACAAATGGAATATAATGTGGAGAAATGTGAAGTTATCCACTTTGGTAGGAAAAATAGAAAAGCAGAGTATTTTTTAAATGGTGAGAGATTGGGAAATGTTGGTGTTCAGAGGGACCTGGGTGTCTTTGTACACAAATCACTGAAAGATAACATGCAGGTACAGCAAGCAATTAGGAAAGCAAATGGTATGTTGGCCTTTATTACAAGAGGATTTGAGTATAAGAGTAAAGACGTCTTACTGCAATTATATAGGGCCCTGGTGAGACCACACCTGGAGTATTGTGTACAGTTTTGGTCTCCTTACCTAAAGAAGGATATACTTGCCATAGAGGGAGTGCAACGAAGGTTCACCAGACTGGTTCCTGGGATAGAGGGATTGTCCTATGAGGAGAGATTGAGTAGACTAGGCCTATATTCTCTAGAGTTAAGAAGAATGAGAGGTGATCTCATTGAAACATACAAAATTCTTACAGGGCTTGACAGGGTAGATGCAGGGAGGATGTTTCCCCTGGCTGGGGGGTCTAGAACCAGAGGTCACAGTCTCAGAATAAGGGGTCGGCCATTTAGGACTGAGATGAGGAGAAATTTCTTCACTCAGAGGGTGGTGAATCTTTGGAATTCTCTACCCCAGAGGGCTGTGGAGGCTCAGTCATTGAGTATATTCAAGACAGAGATCGATTTTTGAATATTAAGGAAATCAAGGGATATGGGGATAGTGCAGGAAAGTGGAGATGAGGTAGAAGATCAGCCATGATCTTATTGAATGGTGGAGCAGCCTCGAAGGGCCAAATGGCCTACGCCTGCTCCTAATTCTTATGTTCTTAGAGGATGATGCAGTTGTTTGTGGTGCCACCACCCACTTAAAACTAGCACTGTGCTGAGTGAAGATTCACTAGGATGTTGTATGTTATGAGGAAATAGAAATACGAAGAAAGACTTGTAAAATTGCGACTCTTTTTGTTTGAACAACACAGATTATGGGGCGATATCGTAGTAGTTTTTTTTAAATAATGAAGTATGGGACAGGTAGATAGAAGTACCCTGTTTCCAGTAGTTGAGGAGTCAAGAACGAGAAGCCATAGACACAAGATTAAATATAAGAGATTTGGAACAGAGGGCAGGTGAAACTTCTTCACACAGAGAGTTGTGAGGCTGTGGGATTCACTTCCAGGGTTAGTGGGTGATGCAGAATCTATATCAACATTCAAGATTGAATTGGCTAGGTGGATGCAGGGAAAGGGGTTGAAGGGATATAGGAACAGGGTGGGTAAATGTGATTAGAGTTATTTGCTTGCGTGGAGGGTAAACACTGATATGGTAACCTATAGATTTCTAGAACACCTTCTTGGCACTGAGGATGGCATCGGAATTGGCCATGACCCATGCCATCTGGCTCAGGTCCTCGGAGACGGTTTTCAGTGCCTCTGTGCGAATGTGATGCTCACCCTGCATTCTTTTTAGAGCAGGTCTCCAGAAATCAGAGTCCAAGGTTCCGAAACCAAGGGATGACCCGCAGAGTCTCTCGATGAAAAGTTATGTCTAAAAAAATTTCAATTGAAATGGATCCTTCGGATATGAGTTATCGCGTAGAAATGAGCCGCTTCCGAAATAGGAGGTAAAATTCGAGGTCACGCCAACTTATACTGCAAAAACCAGAAGTACAGGTGCTTATGCAATTTGTTACATTCAGCTACAATTTGTAACAAATGCTATGGAGGCTAAATGTTGTGAAAGCACAGCATCTGTGGTTGTGTTTGTTGTTTGGATGTTGGTTCCATGACTCCAGATTTACCTTGAATTCATCAGTAAACACATCTGATGCCAGGGCACTAATTGTACCGAATCTTTGTATCACTTTACACCAGTGCAGTATTAGTCTTTGTATTTGGCAGCAGAGCTTGCAGTGACCTGTTCAATATGATTACAACTTTAAGTCTCGAAGAAAGAATTTGAATTGTGCACTGTGACCAGCTTCTTGCTGTACACCACATGTTTCTTTCTCTGTATTTTCCTTTCACTACTGGGCTGTTTCTTGCCTGGTTTCCTGTATATGTACAAGTGTGAACACAGCCAGGCGAAGTTTGGAAACAATAAAGTTGTTTCATTAATTTCCTTGATGTATTTTCAATTGTTTGGGCATATGAAAAATATTGACCCACAGTGGGGTCTAATACTGACAACCCACTGATTTCTGGATTTTTAGTTCTCTTTTATTTCTTTTATCAGTCTCTTGCCTTCACCTGATTCTCCAAACTGCTTGATTTCTTTAATAACAACAGAAAACGCTGGAAAAACTCAGCAGGCCAGGCAGCATCCATGGAGAGAGAAACAGAGTTAACGTTTCAGGTCGAAGACCTTTCGTCAGAACTGGAAAAAAGCAGGAAATGAAATAGATTTAAAGCAAGTATAATGCTGGGAAAAGGGGGAGGGGATGAAAGAACAAAAGGGAAGGTCAGTGGTAGGATAGAAAGCAGGAGAGATTAAGAGACATTGAGAGACATTAAGAGATATTCAAGGCAAGAGGAGGTGGTAATGTGACAGGTTGAGGAACAAAGTATGGCTCTAGATGAAGTGTGAAATGCGCTGGCAGAATGAAGGACAGCTGCCAGCTTCTGGGAGGGAAGAAAAAAAGGCCAAACAAAAGGGTGGATAAAAAAATAAAATAAAAAAATATATATATGTGATGGGGGCCGGGGTTATGATCTGAAATTGTTGAACTCGATGTTGAGTCCAGAGGGCTGTAGGGTGCCTAAACAAAAGATGAGGTGCTGTTCCTCAAGCTTACGCTGAGCTTCCGTGGAACAATGCAAGAGGCCGAGGACGGTGAGGTCAGAGTGGGAGTGGAGCGGAGAATTAAAGTGACAGGCAACCGGGAGCTCGGGGTCCCCCTTACGGACAGAACGGAGGTGTTCCGCAAAGCGGTCACCCAATCTTGATTTCTTTGTTTCTTTTCATTCTACTCGATGTTTCTTTTCTTTCTACTAGCCTTTGTTAAAACAGTTGACAGATGAATCTCATAGAAACGTGTTAACATGTTTGTTAATAATATCACGCAGCACGATTTCAACCCATTGAGCCTTGCCTCAAGACATGGGGTAGAAAGATGTCAAACTGCTAATACCAGGGGTAGAAAAGCTCCAATTAAAGAAACAGCCCACTGTAATGTAAGAAAACCTTTTGTAGTGAAAGTGGTATCACTAAGTTACTAGGTTGGTGGACAAGGGCAGTCCGATAGACAATTATATTCTGTACTTAGATTTTCAGAAAGCTTTTGATAAGGTACCTCACATTAGGTTACTTATTATACAAGGTAGAATCTTGTGGAATTGGTGGTAAGTTGTTACGGTGGATTAAGAACTGGCTACATTCCTGTAGGCAGAACATGGTTATTGATGTGTGTGGGTCTGCTTGGAGACTGGTTACCAGTGGTGTCGCACAAGGATCGGCTGTTTCTTTTCACTATCTACATTAATGACCTGGATGTATGTGTTGGGGGGAAACCGTCCGCAAGTTTAAGGATGATATGAAGATCTGTGCGAGTGTTAGGACTGTAGATGAGAATAAACTACTCCAAGTGGATCTTGACGCGATGGAGGACTGGGCCTGGGTTTGGCAAGTGGCATTTAACTTAGATAACTGTAGTGTTATGCACGTGAACAGACCCAATGGCAAATATACTTATACCCTACAGAGTACAGAGCTTAAGTCTGTCAAGAAGGAAGGAGATATTGCTATTATTGTACATAATTACCTCAAAGTTCATGACCAGTGCTGTGAAGCAATAGCCAAAGCAAATAGAATATTAGGTTGCATTGCCAGGATGACTCAGTATATGACAGCACACACCATTGTCCTTGATTATGCCTCACTTGTGGGTGATATTGAGGTTTTGCAAAAGGATCAGTGGAGAGCCACAAGAATGATACCCAGCATAAAATACCTAGACAGGCTTAAGAAGCTGAGTCGATTTACAATATTTGAAATATATTGACCCATAGTGGAGTGCAATACTGACAACTCACTGATTTCTGTTGACTTTCTTTTATTCATTCTCGGGATGTGGGCATCACTGGCAAGGCTGGCATTTATTGCCTACCCCTAGTTGCCCTGAGTAGTTGCCTTCTTGAACTACTGCAGTTTTTTTTTTATACAACTGAATGGCTTACTAGGCCATTTAAGAGGGCAGTTAAGAGTCAACCATGTTGGTCTGGGACTGGAGTCACATACAGGCCAGACTGGGTAAGGACAGCAGGTTTCCTTCCCTAAAGGACATTACAACAAGCTTCATTGTTACTTTTACTGATATCAGCTTTATTTTGTTTCCATATTTTTTAAACTGAATTCAAATTCTCAAACTCCCATGGTTGGATTTGAAGTCACATTATATGAATCATCAGTCTAGACCTCTGGATTATTAGACCAGTAACTTAACCACTACACTACCATACCCACTCCAGGGGGATCTGATATAGGTAATTAAAATGATTGCACCCTTTTGTCTCTTAATCTCTCCTGCCTTCCATCCTATCACAGACCTTCCCTTTTGTTTTTTCCTCCCCTCCCCCCTCTCCCTGCCCCTACACTTGCTTAAAAACCTGTTACATCTCCAACTTTTTCCAGTTCTGACGAAGGGTCATCGACCTGAAACGTTAACTCTGTTTCTCTCTCCACAGATGCTGCCTGACCTGCTGAGTATTTCCAGCATTTTCTGTTTTAATTAAAATGATGAAGGGACTAGACTGTAGACATATTGATAGATCATTTTAATTCGATAGGTTAGTTGCATAAGGGGGATGTCTGGATGTTCTTCTCTTCCAAGAGCGTAGTAGACCTTCGGAACAAGCAGATTCACTTTATACAGACCTGGACCAGTTCCTCGCTGGGTCAGAAATCACCGCACATAAAGGTGATGTGGGATAATAAGTAATTTAAACTTTGGTTAATGTGGGCTTCTGAACTAGTTATGATGCGGAGATGCCGGTGTTGGACTGGGGTGGACAAAAATGAGAAGTCGCACAACACCAGGTTATAGTCCAACAGTTTTATTTAAAATTACGAGCTTTCGGAGCTGCTGCCCCTTCGTCAGGTAAAGGTACTAGTTATGATCATCTAAGATGGATGGAGAGGAATTTTCCAGATTTTTTTCTCCCCAAATGGCCTTTTTATTTATAAGGCTGCATTTAGTGACGCCACCCGGTGTAATTAACAAGATTTGTAGTTGCACTGTCAGGCAGTGGGAGGACAATAATCACCCAACACTTTATCTGGAATGTGTAATTTGATGCAGTCATCACTATAGAGTGGGATTTTACAAGGGACCGAACTCTGGGGCTCTTCCATTAAAATTCTGTGGGATGGTAACCAACGTTTACACCTCTCTGCCAGTCCCGCGCAGCCCGGGACCAGCTTTTTCAATGTAAAGTTTTGCACATGCGCAAAACTGTGAATGGGCCACGCAGCCCCTTAAAGGGGCCGCACACCCCCAAAAAATATAAGCGGGAACATTGATGTTAACTGTAGCCCCAGCACTTCGGGAGCGATGGTGAGAAACACCTGTGTGCAGAGTGAGAATAAAGTAAAGGCTGCGTTTAAGTGTAATGTGTAATTTGATGCAGTCAGGCTGTAGGCTAACAGTCCTGCATTGAAGTTCTCTACCGAAGTTCTCTACATGGCTAAATGCAGAACTGAACAATGTATCGTGCTTCAACACAGGACAGCTTTTTTTTGCCTCTCTGAGGAGATCACATAGCTGCTGGTGGGTGACGGGCGGTGGGTGTTATCAATTATGGCTGTATGGGATAGGCTCAATGGACCAGCTGGTCTTTTCCTGTGTTTTGGGGTAGAACCAGGAGTGGCTAGAGGGCTAGAATATAAAGGGAAGATTTGCTACAGCTATACAAAGCCCTGGTTGGACCACATCTGGAGTACTGTGTACAGTTCTGGGCACCACACCTTAGGAAGGATATATTAGCCTTGGCGGGGGTGCAGTGCGGATTCACCAGAATATTACCAGAGCTCCAAGGGTTAGATTATGAGGATAGATTACATAAACTATATATAAAGGCCAATGTATTCTTTCCTGCGATTTCCCCACCTTAGAGAGTTCTTAGATTGAGATCATTGCCATAAGCTATTGGAGCACAAGAATCACCGTAAATGACATCCACATATAGTCTAATCTGAGTTCTAAATAAGTCTTGTCTCCTCACCTAAATTGGCATAATGGTAATCGACTTGACTGGAAACCTTTTTTCTCTATTTTGTCATGGTTCTGTTTCCTATGCAAACACCAGAATTGAATGAATGTCATATCTTAACTGCCTAAGTCACACTATATTGACCAGATTTGGTACCTCTCATGAACTGTTTCAAAAATACTCTGTTCCTGCTAAGTATTTACGAACAAGATTTCCATAATAAACTCTCCTTCAAACAGATCGAACATATAGAGCCTACTGGATTCCCTATTCCTTCAGTATGAATAACATCTCGGGATCCAACTCTTAGTTATCCATTGAATTCCTATTTCATCCTTACTCTTTTTCTGTTTCAATTGTTTCTTACTAGAAAGACCTTCTATCTTCACATTTTTAACCTTCCAAACAGACCGACTCATGTATCAGAAGTAGCCAGCTGTCCAGACTTGATTTTAATTTGTACTCTTCACTAAAACCTCAAGTATTATTGTAGTGTTGACTTGTTAATATCTACATAACAGTACTCACTGCACGTCAAAGTAATTGATTGTAGGTGAAGCACTGAGACATTTCTGAGAGATGTGATGAGGAACTATATAAATGCGAGCCTTTCCGTATTCCTTTTGTTCATTCCTTCTGTCTGTCCGTCCTTCTTCCTTGCATTACCCAGTATATAATGGCCCAGAAATTAAACACTGAGTCTTCACGCGGGGGTAAGGCTTCCCCGCGATATCTCACTCCGCGCCTACCTTTTTCCTCCGGCCCACACGAACTTTAGTTTCAAGGCTGCAGCTGTGCAGTGCTTGCGTGACCCAGAGACGCAATTAGTTCGTGCGAGCTCTGGGATCACGTGATTCAGTTAGGGCCAATGGCAGCACACCATCTTTCATTCATAGTTTTCACAGCAAGAGCTGTCAAAGCTATGAATACTATACCCCCCCAAAAGAACAGCTAAACCTCAATTAAATTTTTTTTAAAAAGCCATCACATTAATAAAATAAGTATAGTTAAATAAATTAACCACTTTAAACAAAAAATTAAATTTTTGAAAAAATTTAAAATCTTTTTAAAAGTTATAAAAATAAACTTACCTTTCTTTAAAGTCTCTAAAAAAGATAAACCTGTTGAAAAAAATTAAAAATAATACTTAATTAACTACTTACCTTGTTAAAAGAGGGTCTTACGCCTCCTTTCTTTATGTGTAAAATCTTCCATGCTTACCTGCGCGTTCAAAGCACTAAGTGCACTGCGTGCGCACAGCCTGTAGCGCGCACGCGGTTCACTTAGGAACCGCCCCCTTTTGAATTCACTAAGTGCCGGTTTCCCGCGCATGCGCAGTGCATGCTGGAAACCGGCAATTGGAGACCTAAAACGCGAGAGTACACAGTGCGTACTCTCGCGTATTAGGTCTAATTTTCGGGCCATTATAACTAACAGGCACATTTAACTGAATTTATACAGGCATCCAGTCTCACGGTTCATGTAATGAACAAGTGCTTAAACTTTAAGCTCAGAGTTGATGATATTTCAACTCCTGTTGAACTGTATTTCATGCACAGCTAGCTGTTATCCTTTATTCAGTTACAGAAAATACTGAAGGTGTTTGTTTTTCAATACTTAGTAACACAATTTAGAAAAGAACTCCAATATATTGTCTTTGCAAGTGTACAGACCAAAAACAAAGTAACTGCACCCTTTCATTTTGAACTGCTCACAGTAGGTCTATATGGAAACAGTGATACAGTTTTATTGCTTCTGCAGTCTCAGGCCAATGTTTTCTTTGCTTGATTAATTGAGCCTATCCTAACCTTTAATACTCTGTGCTCCTGCAGTAGCAGTTTCGCCACACAACACTGCCTCATTACTATAGCCTCTGTGTGAGGGCTGAAACCATGGTTTCTACTTGCGACAAAACAGCTTTTTAACTTGTAATTCTGCCCACAAATCATTTTTATTGATGTGCACAGACATATCTGTAAAGACGCGACCCCCCATAAAATGCTTCATTTGATAAATTATAATACTTAAAAGGGTAAATTAGTATATGAAGCATCAAGATAAAATAGTCAGTGGAAGTACAGATTTGTTTAATAAGCTGCATTTCAAAACCCCCTATTACTTCTACTATCTTTCTTTCCAGTTTCCTGGAGCTTGTTGTGTGAACTTTGGATTGGATTAACACTCAAATGATGAGTGAATACTTCAGAACCTAATGTACCGTATCTCAGTAAACACACTGAAATGCACTGCTATCAAAAGACGACAATTGAAAGTAAAGATGATGGTACTTGCCTAAGTGTTAAATAGCTGTATTTATCTAAAGTAACTGATGGTCCAACTATTGGGAGAAATCTCTTGCTGAGTTGTATTGCTTTACAGCGCTGTAGTTTCCAAATGGTCCATTTCAATTTTGCCTATTATGTGAATGAATCATGAAAAGTGAATGTTGACATGTGATCAATAATCCCTTAATTTGTAATCCCGTTGTAGGTACTGTTGATGCTGGAATTGATGCAATACACTGTAGCTGCAGGTTAGGCTAGAAATGGACTAGTTCTTTTCTCCATTTTTCATGTGAGAAAAGAATGTTGGATTCAGTGGAATTTGCTTTCGAAGCCAATCTTGTATCTCTTTGCTTTGAAATCACCCATTTAGTCTGTAGTTCATTTTCAGAGCTGATTTATGGGAGACAATATCACCACCAAAAGTAATGCCCATTTCCTTTCCCCCACCTTCTAGCTCTTCCCTCCCCTCCCATCCCATGTAGTGTTTTTTTTTCTATTCACATTGGCTACCACAATAAGGTTGCCTTAAAAATGTGAATGTAACAATATGGGACATTTAAACAAACCATTGGACAATAAAAATGTCTTGGGTATGGTTTAATCGCATATGAGATCTGAAAATGAAGAATGCAAGCCCTTTTGTTAGCCAGTGAAATCCTACGCTTTGAGCTGGTTCTGATCTCAGACAAAGACCTGTAGGGGATTTTTCCCTATTTGGATCCCAAACACATTTGGCCAATTTGGGGAATTTAGTATCCCAATAGAGCACTGGATTCAACAAAATTAATGTGCAAACCCAGCATATTTTCCCAGTATCAAGCAATTTCTTGACGTTTGTGTAGGAATCTGAGTGAACTCAGTTGGCAAGGTGAAGTCCCACTCATATTGTTCGGATGTACACACCCAGGGTAACTCACAGGCAGATCGTGCTGCTAAGCACGCTGCCATTAACGGTGACCTCTGGCAAGCCCCTACCCCTCCTTTAAGGTCCGTCTCGAGTATCCAAGGTGGGGACATCGACCTCCCCTCCCTCCAGGCCAGTTATTCCCCCTATGCGGTTGTTGTTTGCATGGCATCAGAATGGATGTCCGTTACCCCAGCCCACACCATGGGCTGCGGACACACAATTGGCTCCGGATCAGTCTGGGGAAGCTGCCCCCCTGTTAATGTACAACCCCCACTTGCGATGGTTATCGTCCAATCTCCCAGTTGTCTGTGTTCCCCCATCCATGGCACCCAAAATTTTTGATCTCCTCCACTCACAGCTGGTAGGAGGGCACTATTCAGCTGATGTAACCGTTCAGAAGCTACGCAAATTTGCATGGTATCCCAATTGTGTGATGGATGTTACTCATAGGGTGAATCATTGCCTGCCCTGTTTACAGCACAATCCAAGTGCCCACATTAATCGGGCACTGTTGCGTAGTCCCCCTCCTCCCGATGGGCCGTGGACCCACCTTCAAATTGATTTTATAGGGCCCTTACCTACAGGACCTTCTGGTTTGCGGTATTGTCTGGTTATAGTTGATAAATTTACTAAATGGATGGAGGCTTTTCCATGTAAAACAAACACCACATTGACAGCGGCTCGCCTTTTATTGGGTGAGGTGATCTGCAGGTGGGGAGTGCCAATTCAAGTTGATAGCGATCAGGGATCACACTTTACCGCCCAAATTTTTACCAAACTACAATGGATAATGGGTATCTCGCATAAACTTCACATCTCCCATCACCCACAATCATCTGGAGTGGTGGAAAGAGGAAACCAAACTCTGAAAACTATGTTAAACAAATTTTGTGCAGATCACCCCACCAAATGGTCCAGTATGTTGCCAATGTGTCTAATGGCTATTAGATCCACCCCGCATAGCACGACGGGTATCTCACCCTACCAGGCTATGACCGGGCGACTAATGCGAATGCCAGCCCATCTGTTAACCCCTACAGCCACACCCTTCATACAGGGAATTGCCAACCAAAAATGGCTTGAAATGGTGGTAGAGAACATAGAACAAATGTAGGGTTCTCAAAATTCCCACATTCCCCAGAGTTATTAATAAGGGGTACCCTAGACAAAGTGGCTTCTAGACCTCGTGGCAGAAACCTGCGACATTGAACAGAAACCAGGGCCCTGCAAAAACAACAGGCCAGGTGACATTTTTAAACAGACCTCAGTACAGGCTGCAAATAGAGGCGGGTCTGGCCTCTACAGACAATGTTGTATATTACAGGTGGTCGACCGTGGTCGACCTGTCTCCAGCCCCATCAAACTGTTTAGCATTTATACAAAGAAGTAAAGGCAACACAAATGAACAACCTTCAGACCAGCAATCATCCTCCACTTAACAAATATTTAATATCGTTAAAGGCCATCTCCTGCCATTAAAGTTAACTACCTTAACGAGCCCACCAGAATTAAACAAAGCACTGGGAAGATTTGGCAGGCAAATAAGGAACAATCGAACAGTATAACTTTAGACCTGTGCTGGAACAAGCCGGAGTTCTACAGAGACAAGTCCTTCAGAGAGGAGTTCCACAGAGACGAGCAGTTTTGCAGCCTAGCAGTTTAAAACAAGCTGTTCAAGCCACACAGAGAGGCCACAAGCAGGACAGCTGAAGCACAGGAGTTCTCCAGTACACAGTTCAACTGAAAACAAGACCGTTCAACGAAGAAGGCCAGCGGCTCCAGAAACAGACCGACACACAAGAAACCAGAGCAACGGTTCCAGTGACCATCAAACACCTCGAGGCACAAGGGCCTTATGAAACTTTTTACTTAAAAGGACTTTAAACCATATCTCAACTGTCAAAGGATTCGTTTGGTGAGCATTATCCCATGTCCTCAAGAGTCTAACTTAGCTAGTGGCCCAGAAATTAAACATCGATGGTTGCCGCGGGGGTAAGGATTCCCCGCGATATCGCACTCCGCGTCTACCTTTTTGTTTCGGGCCCACATGAACTTCAGTTCGAGGGCCTCTCCCTGGTGCCGGCGTGCAGTGCTTGCGTGTCCCAGAGGCACAATTAGTTCGTGCGAGCTCTGGGATCACGTGGGCCAGTTAGAGCCAATGGCAGCACACCATCTTTCATTCATAGTTTTGACAGCAAGGGCTGTCAAAGCTATGAATACAACAAGCCCCCAAAAGAACAGCTAAACCTCAATTAAATTTAAAAAAAAAGCCATCACATTAATAAAATAACTATAGTTAAATAAATTAACCACTTTAAACAAAAAATTAAATTTTTGAAAAACTTTAAATTCTTTTTAAAAGTTATAAAAATAAACTTACCTTTCTTTAAAGTCTCTAAAAAAGATAAACCTGTTGAAAAAAATTTAAAATAACACTTAATTAACTACTTACCTTGTTAAAAGGGGGTCCTACACCTGCTTTCTTTATGTGTAAAATCTTCACCACTTACCTGCGCGTTCAAACCTGAAAAAAAAACTAAGTGCACTGCGTGCGCGCAACCTGTAGTGCGCACGTGGTTCACTTAGGAACCGCCCCCTTCGCCATACACGAAGTGCCGGTTTCCCGCGCATGCGCAGTGCATGCAGGAAACCGGCAATTCGGGACCTAATACACGAGAGTACACAGTGCGTACTCTCGCGTATTAGGTCTAATTTTCGGGCCAGTAAAGTGGGGTTGGGAGGGGTGAGGTATTGTTCTACTGTCATTTCCCTCGTTTGTACCGAAGTTAATATTGACATGTTATGTTTCATCTCTGTTAAATAAACATTGGTTTTCCTCGCACCAATCCACGGGTCTGTTCGTTTGTCCTTATCGCCGCTCGATAAGTCCTGGGCTCAGAACTAGGAAGGGGATAGCGATTCGCAACCGCACAGCGGGCAGGACAGTCCAGGAAAACATAACTGGCTGACCTACAAATAAGCCCGAGACAAAAAACCCTTACACAAACTATCATGTTTGTAGCTACACAAACAGGCAAGTCAAAAAAACAGGCAAAGAAATAATTCGACAAGAAGGTCCGACCATTTGAGTATCAAGTGGGAGATGTTTTAATGGTACTAAACTATGGGAAGAAGCAACATTGCTTCGAACCAAAGTGGAATGGCCCCTTCCCGATTATTGACAGGGCCAGTCCCTCGGTCTATTTGGTGCAATTCCTTGGGGAAAACGGAAGGGCCAAGGTGGCTAAATGGTACCATATCAATCAGTTGAAAACTGTGAAAGAGTAAATATTGCATATTTTACCTTACAGTACCAGTTAAGAGTGATAATGAAACATCTTGCACGCTGTATCAGTTATCGAATCCTCCTGCTGGGGGTCATCATATACATAAGACACTCGAATGCCTCGCCAATCTCTATGAACTGGGTGGAATACTACAATACCAACGGCGAGAGTATATCATGTTGAGTTTTGAAGGAAACATGTGAAGTAAAATTCATATGCGAGGGATGTGTGGTACGTCTACCAACGGTTACCACTTGGATGCACCACCTTTTGGTTCCTGAAGGAAACGGAGTTTGGGTACAACTGCATTGCAGCACAGAGGGAGACAACCCAGAGGCACCGGAAGGCAAAGCCCCGGGTTGGTACCGGAAGGTATCCACAGCATTGAAGTAAAGAGCGAAAAATGGGACATTAAGAACTATGATTTGAATTGGCCATTCTTTTGGCTGCAACATGAGGGTGAATATCAGTGGAAAGCCAATTGGCAACAAAATAATAGGGGAAATAATCCACAATGCTGTGCGGGATGGTGTGTTAGCAGTGGGGGTGGGGTAATTGTAATAACACAAAAGAAAGAGGAGATCACAGTAAATTAAACCAGTAACAGGAAAGAAAACTGTCCCGAAATAACAGAAGGTCCCGATAATGGTTTAGTCGTATCTTGAACCCATGAGAGCCTGTATAATGACATTAGATATGAGATTGTCCCGGTGATATTTAATCTTTCAGCAGTCCAAATGCCAAAGGGCCTGTGCAACGACGCACATGAGCTATTTTACAGTTATCTGGTGAGGCAAATAGTTAAGGATTTTGTAGAAAAGAATGCGGAAAAAGAGAGTGACGAATCTTGGCTCCCGATTGATGGACAATGGTACAAACCAGTGGTAGGTGGAGAAAACGGTACAAGTCAAGAAGGAAGCGAGGGTTGGGAGAATGGGTAGGAATAGGAGCCACGGCAGTCACAGCAGCATGGAATAGAATAGACATAGAGTCTATGTGGGAACATGATGAGGCTATGAGGGGACAATCAAAGGGAATTTTAACCAAAATAAATAAGGTAGGTTCAGACCAAATTAAAGAATTGCAATAAGCACTAAAAACAACCTTGGACATGGCAGACAATTTTTGAGAAATTCAGGACAAGGTTAATGAGATAATCAAAGAGTCTGAAGGAAGTAAGGACCAGTCTTCTAAGGGTATCACTTGAGCTATGTATGGGAGTTTCCTACTGGATCAGGTACAGAAGGGTCTGACAGACATCAAAAATAATCAGATACCCAACTTTGTGAATGACAGACATTTAGAGAAATGGTTTAACAAGACTGAACTATGGTGCACTGCTAGGAAACATGGGTTAGCTTACTACGCCAAATTACCATGCCCAAGTGTGGAGAATAATGATTATCTAGACTCCAAAAGCATTCTCATACCAGTAGTCCTGTGGTTGCCATGATTGAACAAGACAAATAAGTGGGAAGTGTTCAAGATCGAATCAATAGGATCTATGGAAGGGAAGGTATACAAACAATATGAAGAATATCCGCACTACTTGATTAAGCAAGGCGTGACCTGGAAGGCCCCTAATTTGGATTGTTGTACTAATAATAAAGTATCATGGATGTGTAGATGTGACAGTCTCGAGCCAGGGATAAAAGCATGTGGGTTCACTGTAGATGAAGAGCCACCTACTTGCACCATCCAAGTACAAACATGGGGCAATAATCACACTTGGGTCAGTTATCTAATGTGTGACCTCCTCTGCTACCCAATATTACAGGATTTGACACGTTGGACCCCCTGTGATCCATCTCATTGTCTTGGCTGTGCTCTGGTGTGTCTTTGAAGTAATGCTTCCCTGAAAGATTGTATCTCTGCAGTTTCCTGTGTTTATATACTGTGTAATATTGTAGATTCCTTCATTGCACCTTTACCTGACGAAGGGGCGACAGCTCCGAAAGCTTGTAATTTTAAATAAATCTGTTGGACTATAACCTGGTGTTGTGCGACTTCTCATTTTTGTCCACCCAATATACCCACGGGCTAGACACCTGTCAGGTCAGATGGCCAACCTTCTGCTTAAGACCTATTGAAATTACTAGGGTAGGAAATGCCCATTTGATTCCCGTAAGAACTCACAATATAACCCAAATACAAGTAAATATCACTATGCAGCAGGAGGCCCTCGAGGCAGTGGTGAAATTTGGACATCTGATTCCACCACTATCCCTCAGTTTAAAGTCTATCATTGAAAGAAGTAGTACCTCCCAGAAACACTTGGTTAAGATGCAGCAGGACAACGCCCAAATTGAGAACGCAATAAGCAAGTTAGGGGACCACAAGTGGTGGGAGGCAGCTTATAATGCCAACCAGCATCCCTGGGCATGAATGGTATCAGCAGCCCTAGTAATTGCTCAATGCCTGGTCTTAATAGTTCTAATTATAATGTCATGTTATTTGAGATGCTTGACACGCCAATTGAACCGTCGAACCATTAATCTAGAGTTGGCACGGTTGGTAGAGGGTTGAAAATGAGAGGTCAAAATAGAGTTTTTCTCCCTCTCAAGGTGCCTAAAAACATATATGGTATGTGAATGGATCTGTGACGCGAATAATACCGATCGTATGTTTTTGCAATGTATAAGTTGTGTCTTACTGGAACTGCATAAGTTTCGGTTTCCTGGAAAACATGTATTAGAGGTTGAGACAAAGTGTTTTTAGTTAGTTAGACTAGATGATGCATAACATTCCACACAGGGGCCCACCACGTGGCCTTGCCTCCCAGGCTAGCTGTCTGTTGTTTGTAAGTTAGGATTTTGACTTTGTATAATGTATCTTTAAGTTGGCCAATGAAGGCCCAACCTATGTTTCTTCCATTATTACTATTAACCATATTATAATGCTAAGGTAGGAATTGGAGTTTGTTTAACAGAACTGCTTGCGAAGATATGTAAAAGTTAATTAGTATAAAGGGCCTGGAATAGAAGGAATTTATTGGAGTTAAGGTATCATCTCAGGATGGATTGGTCTGTTAGATTAAGGGGAGATAGTTTGGATAGCGGCTGGTTGAGCAGACAGCTCTAGTTTGGGGCCTCTGATTTAATGGTCCAAGGTTGTGCCTGGTACATGCACTGGCTGCAGCAGGGAGGACAGGACCGGATGAGGTAAGAGGGATCCAGATAGATTGGCCTTCAAAATATATAAACAAGAAAGACATGTAAGGGGAAAACATAGGACCCCTTGAGGGAGGATCTTCATCTGTAAGTTTAGACAAAGAACTCGACCTGCCATTGGGCACCTTGGTTTAAGGGGAACCTCTATAGGTTAAATGGTCCTGTCCATATTCTACCCCAGGCCCACCCCTAAAACGAGAATAAAAGGAAGACCTAAAGAACCCTTAGCTCAGACAGTGGAGTGGAGGGCTCCCAAGAGTGGATCGATGGTCTAACACTCTTCTGAGAGTGGACCCATACTGACCCTAGTCTAACACTCTTGGGTAGTTCAAGAAGAAGAGAGCGAGACACGTGAAACAAGAAGGAATAAGAAGAGTTACTCATGCATACCAGCTGTCTGTCCGATTGGGGCTGGTACCAGCTATTTGTCACGGTCGTATGTTTTTGCTGTATAACTAGTGTGTTATATTCCATCCTAATCTCTGATTAAACACAATATACCCACTATATTGGTTTGCACTTGATCCTGATTATTTGAAAGACCAGAGATAAGTTAATCTCAACATCAGCTAGTACATACAATTTTACTTAAACATATTGGTGTAGATTTTCCACTTTTGCGGATTTGGGGCACAGCTCCACCGTGACGAGACTTCCACCCATCACAAAAATGTGCCCCAGGCCCCGGACAATCTTCCAGCCTATGGGTCATCATAAGCATATTGGAGCCAGGCTCCCCAGCCTCTGCCAGGGAGTCTGGCTGGTGTGGGGGCAGAGTTTAGCAGTGGTAGGCCTCAGAAGCCTGCTGCAACATAGCAATGTCAGCACCCTCTGAGCTACTGGAGCAACTTTGAAAAAAGTTTCAAAATGTTTTAAACTCCCTCCCCCTGGCTTGCGCCATTGATCACTCTGCAATCGGTTAGCATGAGATTTCTGTCGGTAAAATACAAATCAAACACACCCTCTGCCACCATAGCAACACTGGACGTCAGGTTCTAACAGGCAGCCCAGGAATCCAGCTTTGCTATTGCACAAATAATGGGAAATACATCGGAGGATGTAATTCCCTCACTTGCATCTGTTTACAATACACGTGCCTGTAAGTATGTATTGGAGCCCATAAGAATTTTAACTGTCAGAACAAAGTTTAGACTCTCCAAAACAAAAGAAAATAAATCTGTTACAAATGCACAAGTCTACACTAGATATTCTCTTGTATTCAGCTTCTTTGGATACATTTGAAAGCGAATTTCATCCCCTATCCCCTATTATCTGGAGGGCACCATTACTGCCCAATATCTAGTTAAACAATAGCATAACCAGTGGAGAGTAATGATAAGAGACCTGGGGGGAGAAATTCAGTATCGCCCCATTTGGGGCGCAATTATCGGCCGGGCGCAAAGATTAGCGCCTGGCGCTAATTATCGCCACCGACTGCAAACTTGAGTTTTATCGCCCCTGGAGGTGATTGCAGCGCTAAATCAGGCGCTTCACACCTGTCTTAAGGCGCAAAGGCCGAGGAGCGAGGCGCTACCTCAGAGCGCCGGCGAAGCTCATGTGATGTCAGTCAGCAATGGAACACACACACAATGGCACGGGCCAGTTCTTAAAGGGGATGGTTAATCTTGCTTTCCATCCACATCCTGCTCATTGCAGCCTTGAATCTCGGCCTGGAGAGACCTGCACATCAAATCTGCTGGAAAGAACAATGGAGATTACCAGGCAAAGAGCTCAGAGTGCAGCCCCCACAGACTCTTCTAAATCGATACAAGGAATGGCAGATCAAAATGAACCTGCAAAGTGCTGCTCAGTACCCAAAACTCCTTCACACAACGTTGAATCTCTCCAGAAGTCTCTCTCTCTCTCTCTCTCAGAATGCATAGTTCAAAAATGGCACCAAGAATAAAAGGCAGGAAGCGGTCACCTTTAAATAGCGCTCCCCCTTTCCCTTCATGACTGCAGAACACTCCCCTCAACCTGTCGCTGCTAGCGTCAGGCGGTAAGGCAGGGGGCGCCACTCAATTTCCGCTCCGGGGCGATACCGGGGCGTTGCGCACTCGACTGATGTCACGATCTGCCGGCGCAGGAGATCGTGGCGGTAGTGTTTAGCGCCGCCGCAAAATGTCTAGTTAATTTCACGAGCGGCGCAAACTTCGCCGCGCCTGAGCGCTAGATGCTTTGCGCCCCATTAGCGCCCTCTTAAGGCGCTAACGGGAGGCGCAACCAACTGAATTTTTCCCCCCTGGTTATCTGCACGAGATACTGTGATCTTGCATGCACTGTTTTATTTCTTCTCCTATCTTCTTAAGAAGGTGGATTGAAAAGCATTCTAGTGAGACAAGACCAACAAACTGGTTTATTTTACATAAAACATATGAATGATTAGATAATTTTTTTAGAGGTATTTATGATAGATATAATGCATGCAAATTTGCACACGTTAAGGTCCCGCAAATAGCAACGAGATAAATGACCAGATATTCTGTTTTGGTGTTGTTGGGATGAAAGATCCACTTACAGGAGTAATCGATCACATTGATTCCAAGGAAATATCCAGCGCAAAAGCCTAAAGCTGTGACAGCACGCTATCCCCTTCAAAATGATAAAAAAAGAATAAAACTGAAAATGCTGAGAAAACACAGCAGGTCAGTCAGCATCTTTGGAGAGAAGACGTTAACCATTCCGGGTGTTAGCCCTTCATCAGAACAGGAGTTTCCAGCTTGTGCAGCTTTTTGCTTCTTGTTTGGGATATAACCTTGTATTTCTGGTACATCAGCTTTGTGGCACTGGCTACGTAGAATTACATAGAACCTACAGCGCAGAAGCAGGCTGCATGTGTATGTGCGTGTGGGTGTCCCTTGTTGTAGCTTTTCTGGAACAATTCCAGCATTTACCTTTTGGGCATTCCCAAAATTCAGTAGTATGCGGAGGACTACTTTCTTACAATCTGGTACTGTAGTTGGCTGTCCCTGCAGGTCTTCATTGACTGGGGATACACGTCAGTCACAGCTTCCTTCCTGATCCAGTACCTCACTGTGCCCTGCTCCTCCATGGTGTCCAGGTACCTGAATCTGGTGCAATAGACCCACTTCCCGAGATAGTTTGTTCCGTGGATCTTGTACCTCCTGCGACCTCTGTGCTCCCAGGTTACCCTCCACTCATGCTATTTTAATAGACAGGCAGCATTGGCTGCTGCACCCACGCTGTGATGCTTAAACCTCCTATGTGCTATTCATTTTTATCACTGCTGCGTTGATACTTTGAAAAAGAGCCAACAAACAACAGTGAGATGAATGATCAGTTAATCTGCTTTTGGTGGTGTCCTTTGAGGGAGAAATGTTCACCAGGGCAACTCCCTGCTCTTCTTCAAATAGCAGCATGGGATCTTTAACATCCACCTGAACTTCACTGGCAAAGGGAGACAGGGCCTCTCTGTTCAACACTTTTTAATGTAACAGATTCTGATGCTATAAAGAAAAACATTTAAAGATATAGAAAATACAGTGCAAGTCTCAGTAAGGAGAAATAAGAAAAATTGCTAAAGAATTTGCGTTAATGCAGCAGAAATAGTGATTTTGGGTCCTGCTGCGCCTACATTTTGGGCATAAATTTACGCCCGTTCAGAACTGGTGTAAGTGCAAGAAACTATGCAAATGAGTTAAGAAGAGTAACTTGGGAGTAGCGCAAATGATCGAAGAAATTTGCACCTAGCGCATTTCTGGCGTAAAACCGACGTAAGTCACTTGCATGTGAATCTCCTCAGTAAAACCCAGCACAACGTTGTTGCAGTGTGCATTACAAGGAAATTCTGGCCTAATAATGTCTGAAAGGTGTCCGATAAAGAGATTCTAACCTTTTTATTCCATGCTTGAACTCATTCCAAGGTTATCTCATATTTATTCAGTTATAGCTAGATATTGTAACATTTGTAGAAAAAATAAAAGGGAACGAAGAATGCAAATAATAAGGGGTCAGTGACTTTGTGTATTGTCTACATTGTGCTAAATTTACAGTGCAACGCCACCAAGAAGATGGAGAAAGAAAAGGTGTGTGTTGCGATCTGGACTTGTCTTGACAGTGTCTGTTCAGTCAATGCAGATGGTCTTAAAGCATCAAACTTCACTTCATTATACATGTCTTTTGTCACCATATTAAGACAGGCAGAAGTTCTTGCCTTACCTTGGTGCCCTTTCTTAATTCATCGAAGCTTTTCTGGACCTCCCCCAGTTGTCAAGCCCAAGTGGAATGCTCGGTGATGAATTGCCTACCCTGGTGTCTCCAAAGCACACTTGTCAGCTGCCCTGGAGCACCAAAAAGGTCAGCCTATTTCTTGATTACCTCAATCCACAACAACAGAGTCATAGAGTTATACAGCACAGAAAGAGGCCCTTCGGCCCATCGTGTCCGCGCCGGCCATCAAGCCCTGTCTATTCTAATCCCATTTTCCAGCACTTGGTCAGTAGCCTTGTACGCTATGGCGTTTCAAGTGCTCATCTAAATGCTTCTTGAATGTTGTGAGGGTTCCTGCCTCTACCACCCTTTCAGGCAGTGAGTTCCAGATTCCAACCACCCTCTGGGGGAAAAAGTTTTTCCTCAAATCCCCTCTAAACCTCCTGCCCCTTACCTTGAAACTATGCCCCCTGGTTATTGACCCCTCTACTAAGGGGAAAAGTTCCTTTCTATCTATCCTATCTATGCCCCTCATAATTTTGTACACCTCAATCAGGTCCCCCCTCAGCCTTCTCTGCTCTAAGGAAAACAATCCCAGCCTGTCCAGTCTCTCCTCATAGCTGAAGCGCTCCAGCCCAGGTAACATCCTGGTGAATCTCCTCTGCACCCTCTCCAATGCAATCACGTCCTTCCTATAGTGTGGCGACCAGAACTGCACACAGTATTCCAGCTGTGGCCTAACTATCGTTTTGTACAGCTCCATCATAACCTCCCTGCTCTTATATTCTATGCCTCGGCTAATGAAGGCAAGTATCCCATATGCCTTTTTAACCACCTTATCTACCTGTCCTGCTACCTTCAGGATCTATGTACATGCACACCAAGGTCCCTCTGTTCCTCTGTCCTTCCTAGGGTCCTACCATTCATTGTGTATTCCCTTGCCTTGTTAGTCCTCCCAAAATGCATCACCTCACACTTTTCAGGGTTAAATTCCATTTGCCACTGTTCTGCCCATCTAACCAACCCATCTATATCGTCCTGTAGCCTGAGGCTTCCCTCCTCGCTATTTACCACTCCACCAATTTTCGTGTCATCTGCGAACTTACTGATCATACCTCCTACATTCATATCTAAATCATTAATGTACACTACAACAGGAAAAGAACCCAGCAATGATCCCTGCGGTACACCACTGGACACAGGCTTCCAGTCACAAAAACAACCTTCGACCATCATCCTCTGTCTCCTGCCACTAAGCCAATTTTGGATTCAATGTGCCAAGTTGCCCTGGATCCCATGGGCTCTTACCTTCTTGACCAGTCTCCCATGCGGGACTTTGTCAAAAGCCTTACTGAAGTCCATGTAGACCACATCAACTGCACTACCCTCATCCACACACCTAGTCACCCCCTCGAAAAATTCAATCAAATTGGTCAGACATGATCTCCCCCTGACAAAGCCATGCTGACTATCCTTGATTAATCCTTGCCTCTCCAAGTGGAGACTAATTCTGTCCCTCAGAATTTTTTCCAGTAATTTCCCTACCACTAATGTAAGGCTCACTGGCTCACAATCTGTGAATCGGACCTTTCTCAAATTTATCTGTGCCATTACTCTACAGTTTTACACCTTCCACCGCAGTACCAACAAAATTTTTGCCAATTATATTGGTTAAGTGGCTGGTTAGCTATTTGAGAAATATGAAAGCAGCATTATTACAGGTGCATTATGATTGGCTATTTCCTGTCAACTATTGGGAAACCCCAAATTAGCTGAGGTAAACTTGCTCTCACCCATTTGAACTGGTAGCTGTAAAAATCGATCTAAGTTTGACCACATAAACATGTGGTCACCAATCGTACACAGGTCACCACGTTAATTGTTTACATGTAGTGTTTTAAGAAAAGGTTGGTTTTTAGTCAGGACCGATGGCAAAATGCTTGGAAGAACTATGACATATGGAATGGATTCCTTATAGAGGCCCCCACAGTACAACTTGAAGGATCAAACCTTCCTCGCAAACAGTGGACAACCATCAACCGCCTCAGAACCGGTCATGGTAGATGCTGCCACCTTCTCCATAGATGGAAGATTAAAGCATCCCCATCATGTGACTGTGGAGCTCCTAATCAGACCCTGGAGCACATCATTGTGCACTGCCCTCAGAGGAAATTCGCAGGCAACCTACAAGATATCCACACTATTACACCGGAAGCTTTGTGCTAGATATCTGACTTGGATATTGACATTTGATTTGCTTTGCTACTACCATAGGAAAGAAGGAGAAGTCAGTACTTTGTGGAGTTTTACTTGGAGCTGGTGTACTTGGTCACAGCCTTTGTCCCTTCCGAAACACCCTGCTTGGCCAACTCCCCGGGCAGCAAGTGGCTGGATCTCCCGGGGGAACTGACGGTGGGCATCTTGTTACAATGGGTCAGGCTGGCAGCTTCACCGCTAAGCTGGCAAATATCATTCACAAAAGAAGTTCGCCATCCACATGACCTTGGGGGAGATGTTGGTATCAGGGTGAATCTGCTTCATCACTTTGTACATGTTGATCGAGTAACTCCTTCCTCGACCTTCTCCGCTTCTTGCCGCCCCTGGTTGGAGCTTCAGTCGCGGCTTTCTTGGCGTCCTTCTTTAGGAGTGCTGGTTCCCGCTTTTTAGCTGGTGTCAAATTCACTTTCAATGTTATCGATGGCTATTTGATGGTCATTTTTTCTTCTAGGGCACTGTTGCCATGTGCCATCAGATCTTCCGAAGACATAACTACTGCAACAGGTGAACCTCCAGGTTTTGGACACTTTATAATGTGTATTACCTTTTAGGAATTGTGACCTGAAACAGTTACTTTCTAGATGGCGCAGACTAATGGTCGATGTAATCGATTACTAAGGATTATTATTAGTATTACATGCGCATGGTTAATAACCAATTTTTCTGTATTTCCTGCTAACGGAATTAGGTTGTCCAAGATGCAATGATTATTTTATCCATGGGGTTTCTATAGATATTATGGATTATTTTTGCTGGATGAGACGAGATCTGTGCATCAAGTTCGCTGCATTCTCTTTCGCTTAGACTGGCGCTGCTCCTCCCTGGATATCTGAGTGGCTCCGTTTGCGTTTCACGTTAACCACGAAATCCCAGTTCTGACAGGTGGCATCGGTTGAAGTTTGGTTCCCATGTGAAGCGTTTGATGACTCCCACGACAACCGTCTCATCCTAAGGATGCAGTGTTGTGTGAAAGACTACATCCAATCCCCAGTCATTAACAGAGAATGCCTTGCTGCTGTTTAAGGCTTTCAACCCGCGCATTTCCTGAAGGTTAGGTCCCAGTGCTGTGTAACCCTGCCCACCACCTTCTCTCGTTGACCAAATCCACATTTACAAATCGCAATACATGGGGACTAATTGTGACTCCACATTTCATGCAAACTTTCTTTATTCTATGTGATCATTCTTCGTGTTCGCTTTACCCGAGTATCGCCGCCTGCTAAATGCAGATTTTCCCGTTTCCAATTCGCTGTGAAAATCCATACTCCACCTACAGACATCAAGGTTACGTCCGCACATTGCAAATAAGTCTCACGGACCCATATATAGAAATATGCCCAGCCCCTGCGGGCGCGGGGCAGTCTGAGGGCCAAATGCAGACTGGCCATTCTCCAGATACCGTTCAGGGTTTGCCGGACAAGTGCAAAGTCAAATCAAAAACTGTAATCGAATGATCTTCCAAAGAAATCCTGTAGTTAACCGGTATCCACACATAAATGTTTAAACGTATGTTTGCGACTGCTTGAATTGAGAATCCCTTGCACATGCTCCTGGTGTTCTGGCCAATATTTATCCCTCAAGCAACATCACTAAAAAAAAATCAGATTATCTGGTCGTTATCACATTGCTGTTTGTGGGAGCTTCTGTGCGCAAATTGGCCGCAGTCTTTCCTACATTACCACAGTGACTACACTTCAACAAGTATTGCATTGGCTGTAAAGCGCTTTGGGACGTCCCGAGGTCGTGAAAGGCGCTATAGAAATGCAAATCTTTCTTTCTATGTATTGCTTTCTCATGAGGGTCTAAACGGCACATTTGACAACCCAGGTGCCAGCAACTGAAGACTCGCACTAATATCTGCACGTATCGCACCTAGACATGTTATTTAAGTTTACACCATGTACCAACATTCATAAAGGACAGTCAAAGCAGCACTCAACTCCGAGTTTGTCCGCGCACTAGTGCATCGAAGCCCAGGCACGGTCACCTGCTTTCCAAAGAGATTGTTTAACGCGCAATTTAATCTCAAAGATCAAAAACTCCAATAAACTAGATTGTAACATGCAAAAAGAAACATTGAAACATCGTAAACCCAACTACAGTACTTCATCAAAGCAGACTCCACTCATCCGTTCACTTTTTAACCTTTAATCTGTAAGTTTTGGATATTTGGTTAACTGTTCAACTCTTTAAAAAAAAGTACGAATAAAAACTTTATTGATTATAAAATATCTGTGAGGATTAAACATCGCCACTGCAACAAGTGGCGTTTGCACCACGGGGTCACGACATTGCAATAATTTAAACGTGATCCTTTTCAAATTCGTCCTTTAAACGTCCCCGATGTACTTTGATATCTTCTTTGGACAACCATGGCGCCTTTTCTGAACTGTGACACAGGAAATTTATGGAGCCGCACCAATGCGAGCGGCTCCAGCCCTTGGCGCGGTTGCTCGGCCCCCTCTCGCGATACATGGGGCGCTTATATTAGGTGTGAAGGAGGAGAGACGTCCATTTGGTTCGCTGCAAACATCCCGGAGGGTTTGCTGATCGCAGTGGGCGCGCATTTTCTCTTCTGTTTCCTCGCCAGAAAGGTCCTCTTCACGCCTCCAGATGAGTGACTACGTCATCAGCTTCCTCAAGGACTTTATGGCCGGCGGGATTGCGGCTGCCATCTCCAAGACGGCAGTGGCGCCCATCGAGAGGGTGAAATTGCTGCTGCAGGTAAGGGTGGGAGAGAGAGCTTAAAAATTCACCGAATAAAGTTTGAGTTGTACGACTCCGTACACAATCCCGGTTGAATTGAACTGCCAGCAACACCGAAGAGTGCAGTAAAACCGAGAGAATTAAATTCAAAGGGCTTGCAAAAGTACTGGCCCAAGTAAAAAGCAGTAAAGTAGCCTAAGTGGCTGGCTATAAAAAGACACGAGTGTCTCATTGACTCACGGGATGACTTTCCAGCGTCTGTTTTTAGCATCAGGGTTATAAGCAAATGGTAAACGCCAGTGAGTCCCTGTTAGCTGAACGTGAGCAACTTTGACAGTAGCAACTTGCTGAAGACATTGGGGACATTTCCTAGCGCTTCTTGGGCATTGGTTTGGTCTTGTTGGATTGAGTAGGGAGTTGTAAACCAGATTGATACCGAATTGCAGTTTGGAAAGTGGAACCCATCGAAATGTTATTTAACTGGTCACAATTTAATGTGAGCACCGGAGGCTTGTCGGGGTCCTGAAGCCCATTGAGATGTTCGGCTTCAAGCGCAGACTTTCCATTCTCTTCGCTGCGGGTTTGAACAAGGAGAGCAAATGACTGTGTCTCGTCTCGAGTTATTGTTTTAAACATGAGGGTCATTGAAAAGTTTTGCATCAATTTATTAAAACAAATATTGGATGGGAATCAAACTTTTTGTTTAAAAATATTTAAAAAAAATCAAATCCGGATCGGTGAATGAGCACTGGACTTTACGGGGATGGAGAAAGAGTCCAATCTCTGGTCATTACATGGGTCTAAATTGGAGGAAAAAACCCACCCGTGACTGCGCGGCAGCTGTAACTGAAAGATCGTGGATGGGTCGCGTTTAAACCCGACCCCTCTCAGACCGAAGGGAGCTGATCTCAGCTGCTTGTTACACAGATTAACTTTTCATAAGTAAAATTGTTGCTTCTTAAAAATATATATAATGGGAAACTGACCACTACTAAAATAGCTTTGGTGTTTCAATGATAAAGTCCCACAAGCTGAGCAATATAGATTACTGTCTGGGCAAAATCTGGAACCAGTTCGGCACTGGGCTGTCACAGACATTAAGCCAGGCAGATTTGGCGTTTGCTTTCGAAGTATTTGTCTCCAGGAATCCTTTCCTGTTTCTGCCTAGATGCACTTGAGTGTCAGCCTAGATATTTGTGCTCAATTCTCCCACTCCAGTCTTGAGCACAAAAATCTAGGCTGACACTCCAGTGGAGTGCTGTACTGCCCCATGATGAACTTAAACCGAGGCCCCGTCTGCTCTCTCAGGTGGACGTAAAAGATCCCACGTACTATTTCGAAGAAGAGCAGGGGAGTTATCCCCGGTGTCCTGGCAAATATTTATTCCTCAATCAACATCACTAAAACAGATTATCTGGTCATTAGCACAGTGATGTTTGTGGGAGCTTGCTGTGTGCAAATTGGCTGCTGCGTTTCCTACATTACAACAGCGACTACGCTTCAAAAAGTACTTCATTGGCAGTAAAGCGCTTTGGGATGTCTGGTGGTTGTGAACGGTGCTATATGAATGCAAGTCTTTCTTTCTACCTTGGTTCCAGTTCAAAGAAAACTTCAGTGGAAATTGGCTTGTTATTTGTAATGGTGTTGGGTCGATCATCCAAAGGGCTGATGTCTAAATTGAAGAATATAGCTGTACACTTTGAATTAGCCATCAAAGTTTGTAAATCCTTTTTGTCAGAGGCAAAATTTAGCTCCTTGATCACATTTTACCTATCGTGGCGCAATATCGGCCCAGAGCAGAGATCATTGGCCGATTTTAGTTGTTTCTTAGATAGTTACCTGGTACGATCCTCCCAACTGGGTACGCGCTTGTTTACAAAATATGAAGGAAGACAGCTCTTCATCGCATTTGGTCTTGTTCTTTCAGAATACCAATCCTACTCTCTTCCCGGTACAGCATCTAGCGGTTCCTTAAATGAATCCAGTCCCCTGGCCTCAACCGCTCTTCCAGGCAGCCTGTTCCAGTTGTTGAGCGCCCCCTGTGTAAAGAAATACTTGCTAGTTTCTGACCTAAACTTGCCTTCCATAAGCCCCGAATCTGTGCTCTCTTGTCCTACTGCCCCGGCATGGCTGACCGCATTGCTTGGGATTTACTTTCACTATCCCATTAAATATCATGTATCTCTACAAGGTATCCTCTGAATGTTTCATTTCCAAGCTGAAACGGCTGAGCAGACGCATGTTTTTTTTTATATAGCTCTTCCCATTGACATTGGCGAGCAGCTTGGTGTCTTTTCCTTTGAATAGCCCGGAGAACTCCTCACTTTGTGGTGACCTATCTGCAGTATTCCAGGTGGCGCCTGGCCGGGGTTACTGTACAGCTTCAGCACGGCCTCTGGATTTAAACAACCCTTTGTCATTGTGTAGATGTGTCGAGTGAGGAGTTAACGGGCATCCTTAGGCGTTTTCCAACTTTTCCCCACCCGAGGAGTACAGGCCCCTGTTTTTACTCTCACTTCATCACCTCTCATCTTTGCTTACAAAAGCTGTTACCCCGGGGCTAAACCTAGAGGATTCGGTAGTAAAGAGGCGAGAAACAGATTGAATATTTATCCTCCAAAATCAAGGACAATTTTACAAGGTGACAGCGAGGGTCAGCTTCCATTTTACTATTTAATCTCGGCGTCTAATTTTAACCAGTGGGAATGATCAGATACTTAGAAGGCGAGTGGCATGATGCTGGTGTGGGTACATATTAGAGCTGATATCTGGGGGGATCATGCGGAAACTCCAGGCCAGTCCCAGGTTGATTTTGTGAAAAAGACCAAATGTGACCCGAGGGATAGTTTTTAATGGATTGGGGTGCAACAAGTATCTATAAAGTACTTGGATATGCACTTGAAATGCTGTAACCTACAAGGCTATGGGCCAAGAGCTGGAAAGTGGGATTAGGCTGGATAGCTCTTTTTCAGCTGGCACAGACACGATGGGCCAAATGGCCTCCTTCTGTGCTGTAGATCTGGATGATTCTAAGTACCATTCTGATTTCTTTAAAGTAGAAAGATTATAGGTCAGGTCAGCATTCAGTTTCATACCATGTTCACAGTTTCTTGGAAAATAATGGAAAGAATGTAAGAAACATCATTAAAACAGATGGTCTGGTCATTTATCACATTGCTGCTTGTGGGATCTTGCTGTGCCCAAATTGGCTGCCGCGTTTCCCTACATTCCAACATTTCAAAAGTACTTCATTGGCTGTAAAACGCCTTGGAACATCCTGAGGTTGAGGTGTGTTATAAATACAATTTCTTCTTTCTTTCTATATTCCTGGAATCCAACCTCACCAATCTAGCCACGCATTCTGATATCGGTCCTATGTTTCTCGAATTAATTTTAATTCATTGATAGAAGGGTTTTGTAATAGTTAATGTGGAGAAGGGTCAATTGGGCCCACGGTAATGATGATATCTTGCCTTTTTTTTTTTAACTCCTTCAGGTCCAACATGCCAGCAAACAGATTACAGCAGAAATGCAGTACAAGGGGATCATAGACTGTGTGGTCCGCATTCCCAAGGAACAAGGATTTATATCCTTTTGGCGTGGGAACCTGGCCAATGTGATCAGATATTTCCCAACTCAGGCCCTCAACTTCGCCTTCAAGGACAAATACAAGAAGATCTTCCTTGGGGGCGTCGATCAGAAGAAACAGTTCTGGCGTTACTTCGCCGGGAATCTGGCCTCAGGAGGAGCGGCCGGAGCCACCTCCCTCTGCTTCGTCTACCCGCTAGACTTCGCCCGAACGCGGTTGGCAGCTGATGTGGGCAAGGGCCTAAACGAGAGAGAGTTCACCGGCCTGGCCAGCTGCATCACTAAGATCTTTAAGTCAGATGGCATCAAAGGGCTCTACCAGGGATTCAACGTCTCCGTCCAGGGCATTATCATCTACCGAGCTGCATACTTTGGAGTCTATGACACCGCTAAAGGTAAGGAGACAGCTGCTGGGATTGTGGCGATGTGTCGGGAAATATTTAAATACATATTTACGAATGGCGAATTAATCTTAGTTTACAGTGATGCATTTGGAAAATGGCGTTGACTAAAGTCATTTATAATCTATAGAAAAACGCAGAAATGAAATTTCCTAACTGTTGGATGGAGATGAGCTTTTTATTCCAGTACATGTCATTTTTTTAAAATCAAAATTATTTAATATGTTCCCCCTGTGATGACCCCTTCCATTAGCAAAACCTTGTTGCAGTGTAAGATTAATCTCCAGTTCTCCAAAGAGAATGTTCTAACGAATTATTAAATGTCCTAAAGGATAACTAACACTTAAGCTAAATTCGGAAGGGGAACGTGACCTGCATTGTTCCCTTGAAAATGGAGCAGTTCAATGTGTTTATCAAGGAATATCTTTGTTCCATCCTTCCAGTGGGTAAAATGCCCTTTTGAAACTTTCGTCACTTTTCCTAAATGCGCATCCACCAGACAATGTCGCCTACAGGGTTATATTTTGATGCTCGTTGTAAAGTTCTGATCATCTATTTAATGTAACTATTCCATGCCATAAAGTCCATATCACACTGTTAGCTCCAAGCTGGACGCTGTGACGGTACCGTTTTATTTGTACATTGCAGTGAAGCAATTAACGAGTAGCTCTAGAGGAAAGATTATTAAATATAATGGGATCTTGCCAACCAAGGAGGAGCGATTGGCTGCCCCCGGGGTGTCAGTTTCCCAGAGGTCAGTATCCTTCAGGGTGTAGAGCTGGGTGGTATCCTCTTGGCAGAGGAAGGAGGGGGCAAGAAGAGACTGAAGACAAATTGCCTTTTCCTTCACCTGTCTGTGTCCATCAGACATGATTCCCACAACCCTGGCGCTGTTCCAGCTGAAGGCCAAAATAAGTCATTATTAACCATTGGTTTCTGTAGACACGTTTGTCACAGTCAAGACTATCATTTATCAGTGAAAAGGAAACCATTGAACTGACTCTCAGGTTTGGGCTTTTTAATCGTCAGGTATGATGCCAGATCCCAAGAACGTGCACATTCTGATTAGTTGGATGATCGCACAAAGTGTGACAGCAGTGGCGGGGCTGGTGTCCTATCCATTTGACACTGTCCGTCGGCGTATGATGATGCAGTCAGGTCGTAAGGGAGGTGAGTATGAACCCGAATTACTTTAACGTTAACTTGTTGAAAAATAGTTACTGCAAATAAAGTTAATTAACGCACTTACACCTAAAATCATTCCGGTGTGATTGAATAATAAAATGGTCTTTGAGGGTGTAGCAATCGCATTGACTGGAGTTAGACCGCTGCTCTACCATTCTCAACTTTCCTTTGAGACTGTGAAGCCTGTTCAGTCCCAAAGACCTCATATGTCCCGTGTGGTGTGCCCAACAGACATTCTTCTGTGCAACCGAACCACCGGAAGCTGCGAGTTATACTGCAGCCTGTGACCTGTAGTTTAGGTTTGAAAACCACAACAGTTGAGTCCCATGGCAAATCTAAAACAGACGTATACCACCACGTTCATGCAGAAACCCCTTTAGCTTGATGCAAAAGTGGTTGTAGTCTGTATTTAATCCTGTCATGTTGCTTTCCGAACAGATGGCCTATGTCTTTTTATTTCTCCCATATTTTAAAATGTACTTCATAGAATCATAGAAGTTTACGGCATAGAAGGAGGCCATTCGGCCCATTGTGTCTATGCCGGCCTGAAAAAGAGCTATCCAGCCTAATCCCACTTTCCAGCTCTTGGTCTGCAGCCTTGCCTCCTCAGTCCTCTCCCCATACCATTCATTAGTCCTCCTTGCACAATATTTTCTAAGTTTCCTTCACCCTGCTGTAGGAATATGCTTGGCCTTAGTTCAATGTTTTCCTCCATGATCAAGATTAGGAAATTACTACATCAGGAGCATGGTTGCAAACACATAACCGTCACTAAGTGACACAATGCAGTAGAACACCAACATCTTATGGTACCAAAAGATGAAGTGTTGTTCCTGAGAAATCTAATCACGTATCTTAACATGTTTCACCTCTGTGTACTCACATACATTTGACTGACTTGGGAGCTCACAGAAATAGAAAAGTGACTCTGTTCAGGAATGTGTCTCCCTCTCAACCCCAACACAGTAAGAGCAGGCACAGACACAATGGTCCGAATGGCCTTTTTCCTTTGCTGTACACTTCAATGGTGCTAATCACAACTTTTACTGCACAAAATGTGATATTTTTCCACTTCAGGCGCCAGCTGCTCTGTGGCCTCTTTCAGCAAGATTGCCACTCATTGCTGTGGATCCATGCCCACTAGAAACTAAAGTGAAACTGCTCAGTCATTTCCCACAGGTCTCTTACAGGCAGTAGACAAATAAATTTTCATTGCATCATTTTGAGCTGAGTTTGAATCCAGACCAGAGATGAAAAGCCAGGGCCTAACCTACTGAACCACCCAGACATCAGTCTTTTATATTCATTATTAAGTGAAGATACATAAAACAAACAGTGTTACTATTTCTATCTTCTCCCATTCAGCATAACAACTTGCATTTATATAATCACAACCCAAAAAAAATCATTAATTGATGGGTTAGCAAAAGATGTCAAAGCACATTTATTTGATAGATTTTATTAAATGTGTTAAGATAGCATTTTTAACACTAAACATAATCCCTTTCTGAACCTTACTGAATTATAACATCTTGCTATACTTGAAACAACATTCTGATGACCCGTTGCAGATTATTTCTTGATAAACCAGCATTAACAATGTGACAAGACCATTAATACTATGCTTGACCATCATCTTGCATCAAAGATGTGAAGTGCTAGAGTGCTACACTGTTGGAGCTCCAAAGCACTGTGCTATAAATTTGTGCCTACAATTCCCCAGATGGTGAGTTACTGATCTCAGTCGAGCCAGGCATCTCCCCACAGGAAAAGAGGGAGAGATAGTCATCCTAACTGTTGAATCTTAGTGGCTGGCTATACAGCATCATTACCTGAGAACAGGTTACTTCTCATCCTTTTGAACAGGAAGTTGTGGCACAGGAAGATCAAAAATGAGGAAGGGAGGAAATATACAGCTGAAATAATTTATTTTAAAGAGGGATATGGAATATATCTGCAATGAGCACTCTACCTACCCAATTAGGCCTCACCGACAACACACAAAAAATGAAAAGCTATTTATTATAAAATACCAGGGAGTCTGTTCAAGAGAATTAATTATCAATATGTCAGTTACATAAATAATTACAATGTTCAAATGATGGTTATAAACCATTCAAAATGTTCTCTTGTTTAAGTTGACTCTTCAATTAAATAATAACATTGTACTCATTTCCTCGTATTCATCATTATTGTGTATTCTTATAAAGAGGAAGTCCAATATTAAGACCATTTCGGTACAAAGATTATTTAGGTATCAGTGATAGAGTTCTGTATGTACTCAACCTAGCCAATTTGATTTAATCAGAGAGAAGAAACATTGGGATCCAATACTTCTTAGACAGTGACTAGAGTATATATTGTAGTGAGTGGATAATACATCTTCTAACATTGTTGTATTGTCCTAACAGCTGATATTATGTATACGGGCACAATCAACTGCTGGAAGAAGATTTTTAAAGATGAAGGAGCTAAAGCATTCTTCAAAGGTGCCTGGTCGAATGTATTGAGAGGAATGGGTGGTGCTTTTGTACTGGTACTGTATGATGAAATCAAGAAATATGCCTAAGATCCAACAGCATCCCCTCCCCCCACCACTGAAAATTATACATAGTTAGAAAACTGTAATATATTGTAGCAGGAATAATGGCTTTAACAATGGTGACCGCACCTTTGAGGAATCAGATGTCTGAACAAAAGCAGTTGCAGGTTGGGGAGTCAACGAATGTGAAAGGGATTTATGCATTATCAAAAAGTCCAAGGTCACCCTTTGAGTTGTCATCCATGTATTAAATTCCGTAGCCTTATCCCCATGCAAACTGTACATATTTTACTTATGGGTTTACCAGTTTTTTTCCCCCGTGGGTGGTGATAAATTTCTGTATTTAATACAAGTAGTCCAGGAATGGTTATATTCTAATTACTACAGATATGCACATTGTTTAGCATCGATCCTAAGTAAAACAAATGTATTTATTAAGACTGCCTAATGTATACAATTTTCAATAAAACTTCCTGTCTTGAATTGAGCTGGTGCTTGTATCGACTCCTCGACCAACTTTGAAACATGCATATTGTTGTGAACATGGATTGTGCTCTTACACCTCTATGTACTCACTGATGAATCAAGAATGGAATTATCAGCAAGAGTGGGTGATGGGTGGAGGAGGTAGAGCCATCCACTACAGCACAGGTAGAGCAATTTGAAATGAAACTAGATAACCATCAATATAGCGTTTGTGAAAGGCCGGATGATAACTGATGGGAAGGACAAGAAAGAGTTCACCAGGCAAGGCAGCAATTGGTTATAAAAAATGTGACATTTAAGTCAAACACTTTCAACTTTTCACTTATTCCTGACTGAGGTATTAACATAAGTTGTGAAAATGACAGGGACAAGCATAAATATTGGCCTTTATCACAAGGGGGTTGGAAATCAAAAGTGAGGAAGTGATGTTGCAGTTGTATAGCGCCTTAATTAGACCGCATCTGGAGTATTGCGTTCAGTTCTGGGTGCTGGACCTCAGGGAGGATATATTGGTTCTTGGAATGGGTACAGCGCAGATTCACCAGAATGATACCTGGGCTTAAAGGGTTAAATTATGCAGTCAGGTTGCATAAACATGGCTGTATTCCCTTGAGTATAGAAGATTGAGGGGTGATCTAATTCAGGGTTTTAAAATGATAGAAGGGTTTAATAGGGTAGATAGAGAAACTATTTCCTCTGGTGGGGCAATCCAGAACAAGAAAGCATAAACCTAAAATTAGAGCTAGGCCATTTAGGAGTGAAATCAGGAAGCACTCTTTTCACACAAAGGATACTGGAACTCGTTCTCCCAAAAGGCTGCGTAGGCTGGGTCGAATGAAAGTTTAAAGACGGAGATTGATCAATTTTGTTGGGTAAGGGTAGCGAGGGATATGAAACAAAGGCGGCTAAATTGAGTTGAGCTACAGATCAGCCATGATCTGATTGAATGACGGAACAGACTCAAGGGGCTGAATGGCCTACTCCTATGGCAGTGAGTTAGGAGGAAAGCAAAAAGGACAAACAAAAGCCATTTAGCTTCTTACAAATGTGATCTAAAGCAGCCCATGACTCAGTTAAGCCTCCACACTGACCAGGTTCAACTTAGAGTGCTTGGTGAAATTTTGAGCTGTTGGTTAGATAGCAGCCTCAAGTGTTCACTTTTGCCTGGAACCAAATGGTTATGAATCAGAAATACCTCTATAGCAACTTTTTTAAAAATAGCTTTTGCCCTCTCTAAGCCAGTCAGTCATACTGCTTGAAATCTTGGACATGATAAATGTAACGTTAGACAACACTAAATACTTCCGAGAGTGAAGAACCAAGATTTTACTGATTTTCAAGGAATCATGAAGATTTATGCCCTTGTCCCAACCTACAAAATGACCACAAAGCAGATTGAGGGAGGAAAGGAGAATATTAACACTGAATATTCATTCTTCATACAAACTGGGTTATTTTGGCATAGACAGATCCATTACCAGATAATGGCATCCATAGTGAAATGTAGTTGGAGAGAAAATAGCAAAACAATCTAGTCCAACTTTCAGTTTCTGGGGAATATTTTGTTTCATTTTATATTCTCATTCAACTAAATATTGGGAAGTAGTGTCACAATTTGTAAAACACCTGGCATAAGTACCTTATTTTCATGAAACTAGTAAATGATTGAAATATCAGGTTAGATACTCCCTGACCATGCCACGTGAACATTATTTCACTATATTACAATATTAGCCCATATCGCTATTTGGATTTTTACTGTCATTACTATGTTACATCAAGTAAAGATTACATACTGAATTATTAACATCTTATTTTGTTAGACTTTAGTCTAAAAAATACAGATTATTTTTTTTTCCTCAACATCTTTTGACCCTTTATAGTTATAATCAAACTCTGCCCAAGACTTGGAAGCTACTTCCATATATGGAGAAGCGCTCGTACCATCGCCCTTCACTTAGCAAGGATACATGACAAAGCTTGTCACCTGATAGGAATTCCCTCTTGTCATCTCCGCCTAACTTCTACCTCTTCAGCAGTCTTTCTCCGTCAACACTCCTATGGTCAAACTTACACAGAATTATTATGTAGTACTGAGGGAGTGCTGCACTCTAGGAGATGCCATCTAGATATTAAACCAAGGCCTGCTCTCTCCGGTGGACGGAAAAAATCCCATGGCACTCTTTTGAAGAGCAGAGGAGTTATCCCCAGTATCCTGGTCAATATTTATCCCTCAATCAACATCATAAAAACAGGTTATCTGGTCATTATCACATTGCTGTTTGTGGGAGATTGCTGTGTGCAAATTGGCTGCCACAGTTCCTACAACAGTGGCTACACTTCAAAAGTACTTCATTGGCTATAAAGCGCTTTGGGATGTCCTGAGGTTGTGAAAGGCGCTATATAAATGCAAGTCTTTTCTTTCTCCCACAATCTTCAGACCGTTAAAACTGAAGCTTAGTGTCACCTAATAATTTACCTCATTTTCTCTATTACTCTTTAACCTCAATGGTATCTTGCACTGTTAGAATTGCCTTTTCACCTTTTCTTACTAAAAAAAAAGAAACAGCATTGGTGAAGGGAATTGAAGTCATTGAGAAGCGGTTAGTGTGAAGAAGGCAAGTTAATAAAGTAGAAATGACTGAATCACTTTCGGTATATGTTAATTCTCATCCATTGCTTTGCTAGCCTGAGAAACTGCTCTAAGCCAGATAAGAGTTAGGAAGATATTTGTGAGAGTGGAGAGTGCCTATCCCTTCAAATTAAGTAAATAACATTTATCTGGTTGGAGAGATCTAGTTAAGTAAGTAAATGTGAAAGGTATGGGGGGAGGGAGGGGATAAGTACTTCTCATTACTAAGTAATTTAATGGAAAACAAAAATCAAAGCAAACATCTTACCTGGTATGAAATATTAGCATTTGAATTGTCTTCCCATTACAATTCTCCAGTTTGAGTTTGGGCCCATAACCTGGAACTCCAATAACATCAGCATCAGAATCCATCAGCGAACGGCTTCACTGAAAATCCTCCACAAAATTTAGGCTCAGTTAATACTTGTAAGAAAGTACCTGGGTTGGAAAAGTTCAGCACCATCTCCAATATACAGTAGAACTATATATTTTTTGCATCAAATTGACTGGAAGTGAGAAATGCTGTTTACTATGTAGGAAACACTGCAGCAAACCAACATTATAGAGTTAAGTTATCCACAGGGTTAAAAGAGATGACATAGCAGGTGGAAAAGGCTAAGGGGGAGAAATTCAGTATCGCCCATTTGGGGCGCAATTATCGGCCGGGCGCAAAGATTAGTGCCTGGCGCTAATTATCGCCACCGACTGCAAACTTGACTTTTATCGCCCCTGGAGGTGATTGCAGCGCTAAATCAGGCGCTTCACACCTGTCTTACGGTGCAAAGGCCGAGGAGCGAGGCGCTATCTCAGAGCGCTGGCGAAGCTCATGTAATGTCAGTCAGCAATGGAACACACACACAATGGCACGGGCCAGTTCTTAAAGGGGATGGTTAATCTTGCTTTCCATCCACATCCTGCTCATTGCAGCCTTGAATCTCGGCCTGGAGAGACCTGCACATCAAATGTGCTGGAAAGAACAATGGAGAGTACCAGGCCAAGAGCTCAGAGTGCAACCCCCACAGTCTCTGCTAAATCGATACAAGGAATGGCAAATCAAAATGAACCTGCAAAGTGCTGCTCAGTACCCAAAACTCCTTCACACAACGTTGAATCTCTCCAGAAGTCTCTGCCTCTCTCTCTCAGAATGCGTAGTTCAAAAATGGCACCAACAATAAAAGGCAGGAAGCGGTCACCTTTAAATAGCGCTCCCCCTTTCCCTTCATGACTGCAGAACGCTCCCCTCAACCTGTCGTTGCTAGCGTCAGGCGGTAAGGCAGGGGGCGCCACTCAATATCCGCTCCGGGGCGTTGCGCACTCGAGTGACGTCATGATCTGCCGGCGCAGGAGATCGTGGCGGTAGTGTTTAGCGCCGCCGCAAAATGTCTAGTTAATTTCGCGAGCGGCGCAAACTTCGCCGCGCCTGGGCGCTGGATGCTTTGCGCCCCATTAGCGCCCTCTTAAGGCGCTAATGGGAGGCGCAACCAACTGAAGAGTTTAAAGTGCCCTTTTGTTGATGTTGAAACAATAAACAAAGGGAACCAAGCAGACAATTGTCACCTTTTAAAAGCAATTTTTGGGATGTTTCTATTAACAACATGCAAAATGCTGACTTTTAATCAGTGCAAATGTGAAATCTTACCAAGTTAGTTATTTGGATAGATTTTTTGTGTAATTTTATTGGAACTTTGATGAGGAATGACTGATGAATCAGATTGCCTGAAGTAATGCTGTAATTGTGATAAGCTACTGTATTTCAAAGCAAAGTCTTTGGCTTAGATTCAGAAGTTTGAACAGGAGGCAGAAATAAAGCTTTGTAATTAGGAGAAATCTCTAGATAGAATTGTAGTGTATTTATTTAGAGTGTTCAATGTTAGAATGTAATTAAATATATTTAAAAATTAGTCCAAAAGTAGTTGTGATAGTTTGTAATTGTATATGAAACAGTTAACACATTAATATTAAAATCTTGCTGTACACAAATTGGCTGCTGTGTTTGTCCACATCACAACAAGAAGGTTGTGGGTTCAAGTCCCACTCCAGAGATTTCAGCACAAAAATTTAGGCTGACACTGCAGTGCAGTACTGAGGGAGTGCTGCACTGTCGGAGATGCCGTCTTTCAGATGAGACATTAAACCGAGGCCCAGTCTGCTCTCAGGTGGACGTAAAAGATCCCAAGGCACTATTTCGAAGAGGAGCAGGTGAGATATCCCCGGTGTCCTGGCCGATATTTATCCTTCAATCAACATCACTAAAACAGATTATCTGGCCGTTATCACATTGCTGTTTGTGGGAGCTTGCTGTGCGCAAATTGGCTGCCGTGTTTCCTACATTACAACAGTGACTACACATCAAATGTTCTTCATTGGCTGTAAAGCGCTTTGTGACGTCCGGTGGTCGTGAAAGGAGCTATATAAATGCAAGTCTTTCTTCAAAAAAGTAACTTACTGGCTATGAAACACCTTGGGATGTCACGTGGTCATAAAAGGCACCTTATAAATGCAAATTCTTTCTTTAATAAATTAGAAGCGTAAGTATAGTATAATAGTAAAGTGTTAGACAGAAATTATAAGACTGCTAACGAACCAGATAGAACAGTACTGATAATTCACTGAAAACAATATCCCAAAGGCCATAACCAGGTACGTAAGAACATAAGAAATAGGAGCAGGAGTAGGCCATTTGGCCCCTTGAGTCTGCTCCGTCACTCAATAAGATCATGGCTGATCTTCTACCTCAACTCCACTTTCCTGCACTATCCCCATATCCTTTGATTCCCTTAATATTCAAAAATCTATCGATCTCTGTCTTGAATATACTCGACGACTGAGCCTCCACAGCCCCCTGGGGAAGAGAATTCCAAAGATTCACCACCCTCTGAGTGAAGAAATTTCTCCTCATCTCAGTCCTAAATGGCCGAACCCTTATTCTGAGACTCCTGGTTCTAGACCTCCCAGCCAGACGAAACATCCTCCCTGCATCTACCCTGTCAAGCCCTGTAAGAATTTTGTATGTTTCAATGAGATCACCTCTCATTATTCTAAACTCCAGGGAATATAGGCCTAATCTACTCAATCTCTCCTCATAGGACAATCCCCCCATCCCAGGAATCAGTCTGGTGAACCTTCGTTGCACTCCCTCTACGGCAAGTATATCCTTCCTTAGGTAAGGAGACCAGAACTGTACACAATACTCCAGGTGTGGTCTCACCAGGGCCCTATATAATTGCAGTAAGACGTCTTTACTCTTGTACTCAAATCCTCTTGCAATAAAGGCCAACATACCATTTGCTTTCCTAATTGCTTGCTGTACCTGCATGTTAACTTTCAATGATTCATGTACAAGGACAGCCAGGTCCTCTGAACACCAACATTTCCCAATCTCTCACTATTTAAAAATACTCTGCTTTTCTATTTTTCCTACCAAAGTGAATAACATCACATTTCTCCACATTATATTTCCATTTGCCATGTTCTTGCCCACTCATTTAGCTTGTCTATATCCCCTTGAAGCCTCTTTGCATCCTCCTCACAACATACATTCCCACCCAGCTTTGTATCATCAACAAACTTGGATATATCACATTTGTTCCCCTCATCCAAATCATTGATGTAGATTGTGAATAGCTGAGGCCCAAGCACTGATCCTTGCGGTACCCTACTAGTTACAGCCTGCCAACCCGAAAATGACCCGTTTATTCCTACTCTCTGTTTTCTGTCCGTTAACCAATCCTCAATCCATGCTAGTATATTACCCCCAATCCATGAGCCCTAATTTTGTTTAATAACCTCTTGTGTGGCACCTTATTGAATGCCTTCTGAAAATCCAAATACACCACATCCACTGGTTCCCCATTATCTATTCTGCTAGTTACAACCTCAAAAAACTCTAACAGATTCGTCAAACACGATTTCCCTTTCATAAATCCGTGTTGACTCTGCCCAATCCTATTATTATTTTCTAAGTGTCCTGTTACCACGTCCTTAATAATAGATTCTAGTATTTTCCCGACTATTGATGTCAGGCTAACTGTTCTGTAGTTCCCCGTTTTCTCTCTCCCCCTTTCTTAAATAGTGGGGTTACATTTGTTACCTTGCAATCAGTGGGAACCGTTATAGAATCTATGGAATTTTGTAAAATGACTACCAATGCATCCACTATCTCCATGGCCAACTCTTTCAAAACCCTAGGATGTAGGCCATCAGGTCCAGGGGATTTATTGGCTTTCAGTCCCATTAATTTCTCCAGTACTATTTTATTTCCAATAATAATTTCTTTCAGTTCCTCATTCTCGCTGGACCCTTGGTTCTCCACTTTTTCCGGGAAGTTTTTTGCGTCTTCTTCCGTGATGACAGACACAAAGGGCAGAATTTTCATTGACCCGTGGAGGCGGGTTTGGAGGCGTGTGGGGGGTTAAAATTGCGAAAACTGGCAGGCGGGCACAAGCCCGCCTCCATCCCGCCTCCACGCAATTTTCATTAAATCGTGTCTGCTGGTCCCGACTCCGTCCCGCCTCCAAGAGGAGGGATAGGCCGTTAAGGCCCTTAACAAGCACTAAATTGCCTCTATAATGCCATTTTGAAAGGCCTTTGTGATTTTAACCCTTTTTCCACGTGAAGCACGCCTGTTCTGAACCACGAATGTGAAACCTGGCGGTATCACATTTGCATTGCTGACTATCAGCTTCAGCTCAACCATGAAATAGGAGATGTGATCAGCCATCATTTGCAGTTGGCAGGACTTTGTTGTCTGAGGTCTGGGGGAACTTTTATTTGGCATAACCACAGCTGTGGAAGTTTGGAGCCTGACACCCATCTCCAGTGTGACCTCCTGGGAAACCCCTCTCGCCACCTTGACTGAGCGCTTCCTCAACTGAGGCATATACCAGAAACATGGGAACCATTTATTTCCTTTCCTCCTGGACATCAGATTCGGACGAAGACCAGCCGTGGCAGCAGCAGAACCATGAACAACAGCACTACCAGCAGCAGCAGCATCAACAGGAGTGCCAAGCTGCTCCTCACCCACCTGAAGCTGCACAGGCCAGAAGGTGCCAGCACGCGACCACATTGCTGCCCGAGATGCAAGGGACACACTTGACCAGATTTGCTTAGCCTGCACAATCAAACACCTTTGCCTCGCACCTTCTTATCAGACCATCGACAATGGCCAGGAACCTACGGATTCTTATCACTCTGACCACCATACTGACAATTGCAAGTCAGCCTAAGCCCTCAATGTGGAAATCCCATTTGTGAAATGACAGACGCCACAACTTCAGCAGTTTGCCAGCAGAATTTTTAATCACACCAAGCCAGTGCTGGCATTTCAAGATTAAATACAACATTACACTCAAGTGACTACCCTTGTGACTACTTGTGCATTATTTTTCTTTTATGCGTGCTCCTACGTGGTGCTTCCCCTGTGGCTTCAGCAGATGTGGAGGCCCCTTGCGCACTTTCTTGCTGCTCCTGCCTCGACACCTTTGGCGGGCGTCCTCTGGGGTTGCGAGCCTGTGAGGGCTCGGCAACAGTCTGCTGCTCCTGTGGCTGTGCACGGGTTGAGACGCTGATCTCAGTTGGGTGAGGACTCTGGTGGGGCTCTGACCAAGGGCTTTGCAGTGGCATGGTCGTGTGAGTGCTTGGAGAGGAGCTCCCACTTCCTTGTTGTCTGCCACCAACATCCCTCTCATGGGTCAGCCCCACCTCAGCGCTTGCAAGTGGATTGAGAGCACCTTGCTGCACATCAGGGGTCCATGGGGACCCGTATCTGCACTGGAAGTCCTATTCAGAAGGACTTCCATGAAGGTTTGGTTTCTGTGTTCAATAGATGACCATCGTTCCTCAAGAGATGCCAGTCTATTCTGAACAATGACCATGTTTTCTACACTCTGGCGACTTATCTCCTCCATAGCCGTAGCCATCCTCTCCTCTACTGTAGCTATCCTTTCCACGGAGGTTGCCATCCTTTCCATGGTGATGCGTTCATGCGCCAATGACTCCACAAAGGCTCTGCTCATGTTAGCGATGGACTCCTCCATTCACTCCACACTCGCAGCGACCCTGGAAACAAAACCTGCCAGAGACTCCTGCGTCTGTTCCTGGAGTTCCAGCACCGCTGATCTTATGGATGGACCCAGAGGCAGAGGTTTGACATGCAGCTGAGCCGAGCTAGGAGAGTCCTGCGCCCTCCGACTAGGACTCTCCACTGCTGTCCCTGTCTCCACTATCTGCTGATGCTCACTTGTGAGCTGTGATACACTAGGTGACAAGACTACTCTATCTCACGATGTTCCCTCCGAGGTGTGAGTATCTGCGCTGGTGCTGGGTGCGCTGAATTCTGCTGACGCGGCGCCCTCAGAGGTTGCAGCTTCCTCTGAGGAGTGGTGAGGCTCATGCTCTTCCTCCTGGACGGTGGGGACGGCTGCTCGCGATGGTCCTGGGGGGGAGTAAAGGAAAGAGTCAGAGATGCGAGTCCAAGGTTACATGCACATTGCATATTGCAGATGATCATAAGTCAGTCTGCTGGAGCATCAGAATCATTATCAGTGACTCATGCAATGTCAATGAGAGAGATGATAAACTATTCTGTCACCAGCTTGCTCTGATGCACCCGTCTGTCCGTCCCCCACTTGCGCATCCTCCTCCACTCCCATGATCTCCAGGACCGCATCCTCCCAGGTGGTGAGCTGGGCTACTGAGGGTGGCCCTCCTCCTGTCCTCGCTCTTTCCCTCTTATTGTGAGCTCTCTTTTCCTGCAATGAGGGAGACAAGTGAGTTTGAGTGAGAATGAAGGAGAGAGTGTAGAGAATCTATATCATTGATGGTCAGAAGGAGACAAATTCGGAGTGAGGTGGCATGACCATGGGCCCTCCCTGTGTGTTGTAAGTTGTTTTCATAGCATCACAGCGATAGGGAGTGTGAGGGCTGCATAGTCGAATAGTTAGGTGAATGTGACCATACAGAGAGAGGGAATGGGTAAGGGTGCAGGGATGTCAGTGTCAAGTGGGATGTGGAGGAAGAGGTTGTCAAAGCTGAGTGCTGGTGAGGAGAGGCAATGGGGATCAGAATGAGGGTGATGGGAAAGGCATACTCACTTTTCCAGTGCGCAGCAGGTCATGAAACCTCTTCCTGCACTGAAGCCAGGTTCTGTGGGTTATGGACAACGAGTTGACCTCCTCTGCCACCTGGATCCACACAGCCTTGGTTTGATGGGAAGGCTTCTTCCTCCCTGAAGAAGGGAAGAGCACCTCCTTATTAGCTCTGGCTCCCTCAATTAAAGCTTGCAGGGCGACGTCATCACATTGAGGTGCAGACCTAGGTCTCTGCCTGGCCATTCTTCCTGCAGGTGCCTCTAACATGCAAAGGCAGAAGCTTGGCAGTCTGCAGAGGAAGCAAGGCTTGTTGCAGACCTTAAATGCTGCAGCAATGATGACGTCATCGGAAGTGACTTTCAGACTGGAAAAACTCACTGGCCATGGGTTCCCACACGTTGGAACTCAATTGGCCAATTATGTTAAAATCGCATCAATCTTCCACATCGATTTAGATTCGGGTGGCTAACACGAAATGCGGATTACACGACCCCAGCCCGCCCCTGAATCAAAATCCAGCCCAAAGTACTTGTTTAATTTCTCTGCCATTTCCTTATTCCCCATTATAATTTCTCCTGCCTCAGCCTGTAAGGGACCCACATTTACTTTCGCTGATCTTTTCCTTTTTACATACCTATATAGAAGCTTTTACAATCTGATTTTATGTCTCTCGCTAGTTTACTCTCACATTCTATTTTCCCTTTCTTTATCAATTTCTTGATCCTCCTTTGCTGAATTCTAAAATCCTCCCAATCCTCAGGCTTACTACTCTTTTTGACAACATTATAAGCCTCTTCCTTTGATCTAATACTATCTTTAACTTCTGTTGTTAACCATGGTTGGACCACTTTTCCTGTGGGGTTTTTGTGCCTTAAAGGAATGTATATTTGTTGTAAATTATGTATTAATTCTTTAAATGTTAGCCATTGCTGGTCTACCGTCATACCTGTTAATGTAGTTTCCCAATCTACCTCAGCCAACTCGCCCCTCATACCTACGTAGTTTGCTTTGTTAGATTTAAGACCCTAGTTTCGGATTTAACTAAATCACTTTCAAACTCAATATAAAATTCTACAATATTATGGTCACTCTTCCCTAAAGGCCCCTTTACTACAAGGTTATTAATTAACCCTTTCTCATTGCACAATACTAGATCTAAAATAGCCTGTTCCCTAGTTGGTTCCTCAATATATTGATCTAGAAAACTATCTTGCATATATTCCATGAATTCGTCCTCCACACTATTACTGCAAATTTGGTTTGCCCAGTCTATATGTAGATTAAAGTCCCCCATGATAACTGTATTAACCTTGAGAAGTCGCACAACACCAGGTTATAGTCCAACAGTTTTATTTGAAATTACGAGCTTTCGGAGCGCTGCTCCTTCATCAGGTATTCCTTCACTTTACCTGACGAAGGAGCAGCACTCCGAAAGCTCGTAATTTCAAATAAAACTGTTGGGCTATAACCTGGTGTTGTGCGACTTCTCATTTTTGTCCACCCCAGTCCAACACCGGCATCTCCGCATCATGTATTAACCTTGTTACATGCGCCTCTAATTTCCTGATTTATACGCTGCCCTACATTACAACTATTATTTGTGGGCCTATAAACAACTCCCACCACTGTTTTCTGCCCCTTGCTGTTTCTTAGCTCCACCAAACTGATTCTACTTCTTGATTTTCAGAGCTAAGATCCTTTCTCTCTGCTGTCTTTATTCCATCCTTTATCATCAGGGCTACCCCTCCTCCTTTGCCATTTTGCCTGGAATATTTAGTTCCCAACCTTGGCCACATTGCAACCACGTCTCCATAATGGCTATTAGATCAAACCTATTAATTTCTATCGGCTCTATTAATTCATCTATTTTGTTGCGAATGCTTCGCGCATTCAGATATAGTGTCTTTAGCTTTGACTTATTTCTATTTTTCCCTGATGTCACCTTAGTCGGTGTGCCTTATTACCTTTGTTACTCTCTCTGTCCCTTCCTGACCCACTCTGCTTATTTTTACCCAAAACTCTGGTCTGTTCTAGAGCATAGAAACATAGAAAAATAGGAGGAGGAGTAGGCCATTCAGCCTTTCAAGCCTGCTACGCCATTCAATATGATCATGGCTGATTCTCTATCTCAATACCATATTCCCACTCTCTCCCCATACCCCTTGATGCCTTTTGTGTCTAGAAATCTATCTATCTCCTTCTTAAATATATTCAGTGACTTGGCCTCCACAGCCTTCTGTGGTAGAGAATTCCACAGGTTCACCACCCTCTGAGTGAAGAAATTTCTCCTCATCTCAGTCCTAAATGTCCTACCCCGTATCCTGAGACTGTGACCCCTCGTTCTAGAGCCCCCAGCCAGGGGAAACATCCTCCCTGCATCCAGTCTGTCTAGCCCTGTCAGAATTTTATACATTTCAATGAGACCCCCTCTCATTCTTCTAAACTCTAGTGAATACAGATCTAGTCAATCCAATCTCTCCTCATACGACAATCCTGCCATCCCAGGAATCAGTCTGGTGAACCTTCGCTGACTCCCTCTATGGCAAGTATATCCTTTCTTAGGTAAGGAGACCAAAACTGCACACAGTACTCCAGGTGTGGTCTCACCAAGGCCCTGTACAACTGTAGTAAGACATCCTTGCTCCTGTACTCAAATCCTCTTGCAATGAAGGCCAACATACCATTTACCTTCCTAACTGCTTGCTGCACCTGCATGATTGCTTTCAGTGACTGGTGTACAAGGACACCCAGGTCCCTTTGTACATCAGCATTTCCCAATCTATCACCATTTAAATAATACTCTACCTTTCTGTTTTTCTTCCCGAAGTGGATAACTTCACATTTATCCACGTTATACTGCATCTGCCAGGTATTTGCCTACTCACTCAACTTGTCTAAATTGCCTTGAAGCCTCTTTGCATCCTCCTCACAACTCACAATCCCACCTAGTTTTGTGTCATCAGCAAACTTGGACATATTACATTTGGTTCCCTCATCCAAATCATTGATATATATTGTGAATAGCTGGGGCCCAAGCACTGATCCCTGCGGTACACCACTAGTCACCACCTGCCACCCTGAAAAAGACCTATTTATTCCTACTCTCTGTTTCCTGTCTGTTAACCAATTTTCAATCCATGCCAGTATATTACCCCCAATCCCATGTGCTTTAATTTTGCACACTAACCTCTTATGTGGGACTTTATCAAAGGCCTTCTGAAAATCCAAATACACTGGCTCTCCCTTATCTATTCTACCAGTTACATCCTCAAAAAACTCCAGTAGGTTTGTCAAACACGATTTCCCTTTCCTAAATCCATTTTGACTTTGTCTAATCCCGTTGATATTTTCTAAGTGTTCTGTTATCACATCCTTTATAATAGACTCTAGCATTTTCCCTACTACTGATGTTAGGTTAACCAGTCTGTAGTTCCCTGTTTTCTCTCTCCCTCCTTTTTTAAATAGTGGGGTTACATTTGCCACCCTCCAATCTGCAGGAACTGTTCCATAATCTATAGAATTTTGGAAGATGACAACCAACATAAGAACATAAGAACATAAGAAATAGGAGCAGGAGTAGGCCAATCGGCCCCTCGAGCCTGCTCCGCCATTCAATAAGATCATGGCTGATCTGATCCTAACCGCCAATCTACTATCTATCACAGAACCATCTCCTGCATCTAACAGAATTGCACACACGAAATGGGAGCAGAATCAGGCTACACAGTCCCTGGGCCCGCTCCACTACCCACAGGGCCATGACCGATCCGAACCTAGACTCATGTCCAAATTCCTGCCCGCTCCCCGTAACCCTTAATGCCCTTTACTTCTAGGAAACTGTCTATTTCTGTTTTAAATTTAATTAATGTTGTAGCTTCTACAGCTTTTTGTGGCAGCATATTCCATGGACCTACCACCCTCTGAGTGAAGTAGTTCCTCCTCATCTCAGTTTTGAAAGAGCAGCCCCTTATTCTAAGACTATGCCCCCTAGTTCTCGTCTCACCCGTCATCGGGAACATCCTCCCCGCATCCACCCGATCCAACCCCTTCACAATCTTATATGTTTCAATAAGATCGCCTCTCATTCTTCTGAACTCCAATGAGTAGAGTCCCAATCTACCCAACCTCTCCTCATATGACCACCCCCTCATCCCCGGGATTAACCGAATGAACCTTTTTTGCACTGCCTCGAGAGCAAGGATGTCTTTCCTTAAGTAAGGACACCAAAACTGTATGCAGTATTCCAGGTGCGGTCTCACCAATACCTTGTACAACTGAAGCAATACCTCCCTATTTTTATATTCTATCCCCCTAGCAATGAAAGCCAACATTCCATTTGCCTTCTTAATCACTTGCTGCACCTGCATACTAACCTTTTGAGTTTCGTGCACCAGGACCCCCAGATCCCTTTGCACTTCAGTACTCTCCAGTTTCTTGCCATTAAGATAATAAATTGCTCTAGGATTTTTCCTGCCAAAGTGCATCACCTCACACTTTCCAGTGTTGTATTCCATCTGCCAAATCTCTGCCCACTTACTTAGCCTGTCTATGTCCCCTTGCAGGTTTTTTATGTCCTCCTCATTCACTGCTTTCCCTCCCATCTTTGTATCATCTGCAAATTTTGATATGTTACACTTGGTCCCTTCCTCCAAATCGTTAATATAGATTGTGAAGAGTTGGGGACCCAGCACTGACCCCTGTGGAACACCACTAGTTACTGATTGCCAGTCTGAGAATGAACCATTTATCCCAACTCTTTGCTTTCTGTTAGATAGCCAATCCTCTATCCATGCCAGAATATTACCCCCAATTCCGTGATTTTTTACCTTAAGCAATAATCTTTTGTGTGGCACCTTGTCAAATGCCTTTTGGAAGTCTAAATACACTACGTCCACTGGTTCCCCTTTATCCACTCTATATGTTACTTCCTCAAAGAACTCCAGCAAATTTGTCAAACATGACTTCCCCTTCGTAAAACCATGCTGACTTTGTCCTATTAAATTATGATTATCCAAATCTACTATTTCCATGGCTACCTCTTTTAGTACTCTGGGATGCAGATTATCAGGCCCTGGGGATTTATCAGCTTTCAGTCCCATTAATTTCACCAGCACTATTTTTTTTACTAATACTAATTTCCTTTAATTCCTCCTTCTCACTAGACCCTTGGTTCCCTAGCATTTCTGGGAAGTTATTTGTGTCCTCTTCCGTGAATTGCTCTGCCATTTACTTGTTCCCCATTATAAATTCTCCCATTTCTGACTGTAAGGGACCTACATTTGTCTACACTAATCTTTTTCTTTTTACATACTTGTAGAAGCTTTTACAATCCACTTTTATGTTCCTTGCAAGTTTACTCTCATTCTTTATTTTTCCCCTCTTAATCAATCGCTTGGTCCTTTTTTGCCGAACTCTAAACTGCTCCCAATCCTCAGGCTTGTTACTTTTTCTGGCAACTTTATATGACTCCTCTTTGGATCTAATACTATCCTTAATTTCTTTTGTTAGCCATGGTTGGGCTGCTTTTCCTTTTGTGTTTTTGCGCCAGAAAGGAATGTATAACTTTTGCAATTCATGCATTCGTTCCTTAAATGTTAGCCATTGCCTATCCACCATCATGCCTTTTAATGAAGCTCCCCAGTCTATCATAGCCAACTCACTCCTCATACCTTCATAGTTTCCTTTGTTTAGATTTAGGACCCTAGTTTCGGATTGGACTTCTTCACTTCCCATCTTAATGAAGAATTCTATCATGTTATGGTCACTCTTCCCTAAAGGACCCCGCACAAGATTATTAATTAACCCCATCTCATTGCACAATACCCAATCTAGGATAGCCTTTTCCCTAGTTGGCTCCTCAACATACTGGTCTAAAAAACCATCTTGTACACACTCCAGGAATTCATCCTCCACAGTATTGCTAATTTGGTTTGGCCAAATATGTAGATTAAAGTCACCCATGATTACTGTAGTACCCTTGTTACATGCATCTCTAATTTCCTGTTTGATGCCATCCCCTACATTACCACTACTGTTTGGAGGCCTATAGACAACTCCCACCAATGTTTTCTGCTTCTTAGCTCCACCCAGACTGATTCTACATCTTGATTTTCTGAGCCAATATCCTTTCTTACTATTGCTCTGATTTCATCCTTTACTAACAAGGCCACCCCACCTCCTTTTCCTTTTCGCCTGTCCTTCCTAAATATCGAATATCCTTGGATATTCAGCTCCCAGCCTTGGTCACCCTGCAGCCATGTCTCCGTAATCGCAATTATATCATATCCGTTTTCATCTATTTGCACTGTTAATTCATCTACCTTATTACGAATGCTTCGTGCATTCAGATACAGTGCTTTTAGATTTGTCTTTTTAACATTTTTAGACATCTCAACATTTTTTGTACTATGGCCCTTTTTGTCTTATTGCTGTTTTTTCTTACCCGGACCCTATTTGTTGGTGCACTCCTTTGTTTGCTCTGTCCCTTCCTGACACAATCTGGTTAACCTTACCGCAATCACTTTCCTGCACTGCTTCCTTGACTTTTCTCTTTAGCATTCTAGATTTCTCTCCACCGGGACCCTTCCCCGCCTTAGTTAGTTTAATGTGAGAAGTCGCACAACACCAAGTTATAGTCCAACAGCTTTATTTGAAATCACAAGCTTTCGGAGCGCTGCTCCTTCGTCAGGTGAAGTGAAGAGAACCTGACGAAGGAGCAGCGCTCCGAAAGCTTGTGATTTCAAATAAAGCTGTTGGACTATAACCTGGTGTTGTGCGACTTCTCACATTTGTCCACCCCAGTCCAACACCGGCATCTCCACATCATTATTTAGTTTAAACATAAGAACATAAGAAATAGGAGCAGGAATAGGCCACTTGGCCCCTCGAGCCTGCTCTGCCATTCAATAAGATCATGGCTGATCTTGGGCTCAAAGCCACTTCCCCGCCTGCTCCCCATAAATCTTGCAAAAATCTGTCTATCTCCACCTTAAATGTATTTAATGACCCAGCCTCCACAGCTCTCTGGGGCAGAGAATTCCACTGATTTACAACCCTCAGAGAAGAAATTCCTCCTCATCTCAGTTCTAAAAGGGCGCCCCTTTACTCTAAATCTGTGCCCCCGCGTTCTAGATTTCCCCACGAGGGGAAACATCCTCTCTGCATCTACCTTGTCGTGCCCCTTCAATATCTTATATGTTTCAATAAGATCACCTCTTATTCTTCTAAATTCCAATGAGTATAGGCCCAGCCTGCTCAACCTTTCCTCATAAGTCAACCCCCTCATCTCTGGAATTAACCTAGTGAATCGTCTCTGAACTGCCTCCAATGCAAGTGTATCATATAAATAAGGAGACCAAAACTGTACGCAGTACTCAAGGTGTGGTCTCACCAATATCCTGTACAGGACTTCCCTGCTTTTATACTCCAACCCCTTTGAAATAAAGGCCAACATTCCATTTGCCTTTTTGATTACTTGCTGTACCTGCATGCTAACTTTTTGTGTTTCATGCACAAGGACTCCCAGGTCCCTCTGAACTGTAGCATTTTGTAATCTCTCTCCAGTTAAATAATAATTTGCTTTTTTATTTTTCCTGCCAAAGTGTATAACCTCGCACTTTCCCACATTATACTCCATCTGACAAATGTTTGCCCATATAAAGCCCCATCTACCACCCTAGTTATTTAATTTGCTTGAACTCTGGTCTCATCATCTGAAGAGCCTTGACATTTCTCTCACTGCTTTTAAATTTACTCTTTCCTGAATCCTCCCACCACCCCCCCTTCATTAGTTTAAAGCTCTGTCTACTGCCCTCGTTATTCGGTTCGCCAGGACACTGGTCCCAGCCTGGTTTAAGTGGAGCCTGTCCAAATGGAACAGCTCCCTCTTTCCCCAGTACTGGTGCCAGTGCTCCATGAACTGAAACCCCTTCCTCCCACACCACTCTATAAATACTAAGGAAGACTGATCAATTTTTATATAGCAGTTAAACTGCTATCTGATCAAACAGGGCATGTCGTTAAGTTAACATTTGCAAAGCTATATATTTAAACAGGAAATGTACATTTGCTATGTACTACTTCATGTCCATCTGAAGGGGCAGATCATCATCTCACCCAAAAGATGGCATCTTGTACCATTTGGTGCTAATTCAGTTCTGCACAAATGTCAAATTTACTTTACTTCCCAATATGGATTTGTAGTTCTTGCTGAATCTGTTACTGGCATAAAGCGGACCATAGATGTTCCCACCCTCGAGTCTCCAATGAACAGGTGGTCATTGGCCAGGCCCCAAGCCTGATTGACAGATTCTGGCAACAACAACAACAACTTGTATTATAGCACTTTTAACGTAGTAAAACTTCCCAAAGCGCTTCACAGGAGTATTAAAATACAAAAAAAATTGACACCGAGCCACCTAAGGAGAAATTAGGGCAGGTGACCAAAAGCTTGGTCAAAGAGGTAGGTTTTAAGGAGCGTCTTAAAGGAGGAAAGAGAGGTAGAGAGGCTCAGGCAGGGAATTCCAGAGCTTAGGGCCTAGGCAACAGAAGGCACGACCACCAATGGTTGAGCGATTATTATCAGGGATGCTCAAGAGGCCAGAATTAGAGGAGCGCAGATATCTCGGGGGGGGGGGGGGGGGGGGGTTGTGGGGCTGGAGGAGATTACATAGATAGGGAGGGGCGAGGCCATGGAGGGATTTGAAAACAAGGATGAGAATTTTGAAATCGAGGCGTTGCTTCACTGGGAGCCAATGTAGGTCAGCGAGCACAAGGGGTAATGGGTGAACGGGACTTGGTGCGAGTTAGGACACGGGCAGCCGAGTTTTAGATGACCTCAAGTTTACGTAGGTTTACGTTTGAATGTGGGAGGCCAGCCAGGAGTGTGTTGAAATAGTCAAGTCTAGAGGTAAAAAAGGCATGGATGAAAGTTTCAGCAGCAGATGAGCTGAGGCAAGGGCGGAGACAGGCGATGTTACGGAGGTGGAAATAGGCGGTCTTAGTTATGCTGCGGATATGTTGTAGGAAGCTCATTTCAGGGTCAAATATGACACCAAGGTTGCGAACAGTGTGGTTCAGCCTCAGACAGATGTTAGGGAGAGGGATGGAGCCAGTGGCTAGGGAATGGAGTTTGTGGCGGGGACCAAAAACAATGGCTTTGGTTTTCCCAATATTTAATTGGAGAAAATTTCTGCTCATCCAGAACTGGATGTTGGACAAGCAGCCGACAATTTAGAGACCGTGGAGGGGTCGAGAGAAGGGGTGGTGAGGTAGAGCTGGGTGTCGTCAGCGTACATGTGGAAACTGACGCTGTGTTTTCGGATGATGTCGCCAAGGGGCAACGTGTAGATGAGAAATAGGAGGGGGCCAAATATAGATCCTTGGGGGACACCAGAGGTAATGATGCGGGAGCGGGAAGAGAAGCCATTGCAGGTGATTCTCTGGTTACGATAAGATAGATAAGTATGGAACCAGGCGAGTGCAGTCCCACCCAGCTGGACGACGGTGGAGAGGCATTGGAGGATGGAGTGGTCAACCATGTCAAAGGCTGCAGACAAGTCAAGAAGGACGAGGCGGGATAGTTTACCTTTGTCACAGTCACAAAGGATGTCATTTGTGACTTTGATGAGAGCCATTTCGGTACTGTAGCAAGGGCGGAAACCTGATTGGAGGGATTCAAACATGGAATTGCGGGAAAGATGGGCACAGATTTGGAAGGCGACAACACGTTCAAGGACTTGAGAGGAAAGGGAGGTTGGAGATGGGGCGGAAGTTTGCAAGGACAGATGGGTCAAGGGTTGTTTTTTTGAGAGGGGTGATGACGGCAGATTTGAGGGAGAGGAGGACAGTACTTGAGGAGAGAGAACCATTAACAATATCAGCTAACATGGGAGCCAGAAAAGGGAGTTGGGTGGTCAGCAGTTTGGTGAGAATAGGGTCGAGGGCGCAGGAAGTGGGTCTCATGGACAAGATGAGCGCGGAGAGGTCATGAGGGGGGATCAGAGAGAAACTGGAGAAAGATGTGAGTTCAAGGCTAGGGCAGTGGGGAACCTTAGAGGAAGTTTCGCACGGTGGGCTAGCGGAAGGAAGTGGCAGCTGAATGGGTGGTCTCAATCTTAGAGACAAAGCAGTCCATGAGCTCCTCACACTTGTTGTCGGAGGTGAGGGTGGAAGAGACGACAGGCGAGAGGGGTTTAAGAAGATGGTTAGCATTGGAGCATAGGAACCAGGGTTTATCTTTGCATTCCAGAATGATTCTAGAATAGTGAGCAATTTTGGCAGATGAGAGCAGGACCTGATAATGTTTTATGTGGTCTAGCCAGATCTGGCGGTGAATGGCTAAACCAGTTGTCCGCCATATCCGTTCAAGTCTGCGTCCCTTGGACTTAAAGGAGCGGAGATGAGGGCCGTACCGGGGAGCGGCCAGGGTGAGAGAGAGTAATTGTTTTAATAGGGACTAGGGCATCAAAGGTGGTGGTGAGGACGTGGTTGAGCAGATCGGTAGCTGCAGAAATGTCATGGTGAATGGAGGGCCAAAGGCTGGACAGTTGGGATTTCATAAGTGCAGTTGTAAGAGAGATGGGAGAGTTTTTTCCAGGGGCCGGCACAGAAGGAAGTAGGGTTGGGGTTGGAAGGGGGGTGTGGGTGCAGAGCGATACGAGGAAGTGGTCAGAGATGGCCTTATCTGCGATTGACACAATGGGAGTAGTGAGGCCACGAGAGATGGCAAGGTCGAGGGGGCGGCTGTGAATATGGGTTGGGGACTTTACATGGAGGGAGAGATTAAGGGAGGATAGGAGGCTAGTGAACTCAGAGGAGAGAGAGCATGATGAATTGAGATGGAGGTTGCAAGCACCGAGGATGAGAAGTCGTTTGGTACAGAGGCCGAGGGAGGAGAGCAGTGAAGATATCTCAGTAATAACATTTTTATGGTACTTGGGTGGGCGGTAGAGAACAAGGATTTTAAACATCCAAGGTCAGCATTAAGTGCCTCATAAACATCAGGCCTCTGCCTTGCTGGTATTGCCCACATCCCAAGAACAAAGGTTAAAAATTCCTTTTATTCAACTGTACATTTACCACCTGAACTACAATCTCATATTCACATACTAGTGCTAATCTCATCATTTGGCATATCAATGCAGAGCTCCGTGCATGAGGTTTGGCAGAGTTATATACGGTAGGGAACGGTAGCATAGTGGTTATGTTACTGGACTAGTAATCCAGAGGCTTGGACTAATGATCCGGAAAGATGAGTTCAAAATCCCACCATAGCAGCTGGGGAATTTAAATTCAATTAATTAAATAAATCTGGAATAAAATGATAGTATCAGTAATGGTGACCATGAAACTATCGGATTGTCGTAAAAACCCATCTGGTTCACCAACGTCCTTTAGGGAAGGAAATCTGCCATCCTTACCTGGTCTGGCTTACATGACCCACAGCAATGTGGTTGACTCTTAACTGCTATAAAACACCACACGGACTGCAGCGGTTCAAGAAGGTAGCTCACCACCACCTTCTCAAGGGTAATTAGGAATGGGCAATTAGCGATGCCCACATCCCAGGAATACATTTAATAAAGTAGTAATTATGACTTAGTGCGCCATTAAAAACCCAGTTACACCTCATTCTTAATTTTTTCAGGGGTTTTTACAGCGCGATTAGAGTGTAAAAAGTGGAAGTTCACGTCAATTCAAGTGATTTCTAAGATTTCCATCTGCGAGGACTTCAACAGCGCACCCTGTGGAGGAGCGGGAGATCACTGTGCGGATGCTATAAGTTGCTGTCAGTTTCGCAGAGTAATGAAGGGGAATGCTGACAGCTTCGCCGTCATTACAACCACAAAATCCAGGCCATTGTTTAGGAAGAACAGTCACACCTGCTCAATCTGTAGGAGCACAAATTGAACTTCAAGCACAATGTTCACCATAATCATTATATCGCAGTTTAAAATAATGTCGCCAATTGTCATTCACAGGATAATTTTATCTGCTCGAAGTCAGTATAATAGAGTGCAATTAGATATAATTGCATATGCAGTTCAGTCTTATGATCAATTAAAATATTTCAACTATGCATTGCACCATGCTCTATTGCAAACAATATTTTCAAAAAAGAACAATGAGATTTACTGTAAATTTCACACTTTATTAAGAAATATTGGATAAATTATTCAGATTAATGCTCAATTACAAAAAAAAGCTCAAGACCCGGTCAATCACGATACAAAACTTATTAGCAGATATCATATCACATTGCACATTTATAAAACACACCTCAATTTGACATAAAAATATTGAAGCTAGGTTTTTGCTTAAAATATAGTTTAAGAATGGTCTTAAACATACAGTATGTAGCCACAGAATACAAGTCACTTCAACAATAGCAACAAGCTGAGTCCAGTTAAACTTCTATGACTAGGCTGCTCAAACGGGCTTGGGTGGTTTAGCCGAATCTCAGGCACTTGAATTAGACACTGGATGAATATTTTTGTGGCTGGATGATCTTGAACTGATTCCTGAAGTGAAGAGAAAAATGTACATTAAAGGTAACTTAAGAATAATGCTAAAATAGAGTACCACTTGAAGTTTGGAGTTTATTTTGATCCGTTTTAAATTCTGCACACTTGTGTAACTTGGACTCTGGCTGAGGGGATGGTTAGCCACTGGGCATATCTGCAATGCTGCTGCCAGTATTACTCCAAAAACAACTGCTGGATGCATAAAGTGAGGCATGAGGTGGCACTTCAGCTGATGCCTCATTATCTCCATTAACGGTTAATTTCCATTTGATGATGTGCCATGAGCATCATATTTGCTATCTGATAGAAGTCGGTGTCAGCAAGGGCCAAGATTTGAGCGCAGGTTTCAAAATCTGTGGCATAATTGACCAATGCAATACCAGGAGGACATCTTCCTCTTTTCTTTTGAGTTTCTCTTATTCAACAAGAAAGAAACCAGAGCAGCAAAATTTCTCCTCATCTCCCCTCTAGTTCTTTTGCCAATTATCTTAAATCTGTGTCCTCTGGTTACCGACTCTCCTGCCAATGGAAACAGTTTCTCCCTACTTGCTCTATCAAAACCCTTCATAATTTTGAACACCTCCATTAAATCTCCCCTTAACCTTCGCTGCTCTAAGGAGAACACTCCCGGCTCCTCTAGTCACTCCGCATAACTGAAGTCCCTCATCCCTGGTACCATTCTAGTAAATCTCCTCTGCACCCTCTCCAAGGCCTTGACATCCTTCCGAAAGTGTGGTGCTAAGAATTGGACACAACACTCCAACTGAGGCCTAACCAGTGATTTATGAAGGTTTAGCATAATTTCCTTGCTTTTGTACTCTATGCCTCTACTTATAAAGCCAAGAATTCCCTATGCTTTTGAAATAGCCGTATCAACTTGTCCTGCCACCTTCAAAGATGTGTATGTGAACCCGCAGGTCTCTGTTCCTGCACCCTGTTTAAAATTGCAGCATTTAGTTTATATTGCCTTTCCTCATTCTTGCTTCCAAAATATATTATTTCACACTTCCCTATCCACCGAGTGACTTCCTCGAAAAATTCAACAAGATTAGTCAGTCTTGACCTATCCCTTACAAATCCACGCTGATTCTCTTTGATCAGCTCAGTCACTCTTTCTCTAATGATAGATTTGAGTAACTTCCCCACAACAGGTCTGTAGTTACCTGGTTTCTCCCTCCCTCCCGTCTTAAATAATAAGTGACATTTGCAATTTTTCAATTCAAAGGCACAATTCCCAAATCTAGAGAGCGCTGGAAAATTATGACAAACGCGTCTGCAACTTCCTCACCTATTTCTTTTGCTACCTTAGGATAGAAAGCATCAGGTCCTGGAAATTTGTCTCAAGTCCCATTATTTTCTCTATTACCAATTTAAAAAAAAACTTATATTAAATCCACTAAGATTCCCCATGACCTATTTTTAGGCTCCCTTGTACCGCTGATATTTTTTCCTCTTTCTCCACTGTGAAAATAGATACAAAATACTAATTTAACAAGTCTGCTATTTCATTACTGTCCATTATAGTCTCGTCTGCATCTGTTTTTAAATGGGCCCATATTCCCCATGTCATGTATGGCCCTGCAATGCTATCCCATCATATTGTCCCCGTGTGCTGCAGACATGCATCTGTCCTAAGGAAGCACAGGAACTTATTCCTGTGCACCAACATATTTTTATATAATGATAATGCTCGATTGTGATTTATTCTGTATAAACTGTGTTGAGCTTAGTTTTGATCTTTTGCTTTGTTAAAAAAAAAACTTTTGTGCCCATTCTCTTGGGAAGTGTGGCGTAGTAAATACAGTAAAGAGGAGGGTGGAGAAAAAAATATTCTTAAGGAAGCAATTCATTCATTATCAATTGTCAAAGAATAGGTAAGTGTATGAAATACCACTACAGATGATGTTATTCTAGTGTGTGCGCGCGTGTGTATATGGAGTGGTGTAAATATACTAACTTGACATGCTCCCACTTGTTGTTGGCCTGCTTCGCTGTGAATAGGACTCCGTGAATGACATTTGTCGCTGGTAATCCAACAGCTGAGTAGAGCGCGTCAGCCCGACAGTTGGTTTCACTGCCTCCAATCTCTTCAGAAAAGCCTGTAGTTTTCAGAAAGGGAGCAAAGTTTAATTTCACAGAACATGCGACAAATTGTTCCACTGGGATACAGAATATAATTACCAGACAGGCAGTAAAAACAAAGCATTTGGTAAAAATGTTAATACCGCTGCTGTGATTTTCTAATCCACCTATATCAGATCTTATTGAGAATTGAAAATGACATTTTTTGATAGAACTGACATCAGTTAAATTTTAACGAAAGCCCAAAAATTGAAATGTTTGCCAACAGATAAACAGTTTATGATGTACATTAGAATGTGTACTAGAAGATCTAGTTCTTCAATCACCAACACAGTAATCAGCTAACACCAGCAGAATTAAAGTCCCAAGCCACGTTTTGGTTCCCGTGGATATCTAGTCTCGTGGAAACAATTTTGAAGACGGGGCTGATATTGTCATAAAAATAAAGTCTTGTGATATCAGGAGAAATTGAAACGCTGGATCAGGAATTGGCTCCAATTCCACAGCCAAAAAGTTGCAGTTAACGGATGTGGTTCAGCTTGGAGACCTGTTACTAGTGGTGTCCCTCGGGGATCGGTCCTAGGCCCGCTATTCTTCATGGTCTTTGTTAATGACCTAGACAGTGGTGTTGGGAGTATGCAGATGACATCAAAATCTGTGCAAGGGTTAAGATGATAGAGGAATGCAATCAAATCCCAAAAGCTAGGGAATGGGCCACACAATGGCAAATGGTGTTTACTTTAGATAAACGTAGTGTCATGCATGTTGATTGGGCCAACATAGGATATAGATTTCCAGGGAACAATACTGAAGGAGGTTGATAGTGAAAAAGATCTTGGTGTTATTGTGCACCGATCACTAAAGGTACATGACCAATGTAGAGAAACTGTAGCTAAAGCCAACAGGGCATTGGCTCCCGGTCCAGCAACGCCTCAACTTTAAAAATATCATTCTTATTTTCAAATCCCTCCATGGTTTCGCCCCTCCCCATCTCGAACTTCCTTCAGCCCTACAACCCTCCGAGGTCTCTGCGCATCCCCAATTTTCATCACTCCATCATTAGCGGCCGTGCCTTCAGCTGCCTAGGCCCCAAGCTCTGGAATTCACTCCCTAAACCTCGCCGCCTCTCTACCTCTCTTTCCTCCTTTAAGATGTTCCTTATAACCTACCTTTTTGAGCAAGCTTTTGGCCACCTGCCCTAACAACTCCTTATGTGGTTCAGTGTCAAATTTTGTTTGATAACACGCCTGTGAAGCACATTGGGACGTTTTACTATGTTAAAGGTGCTAGATAAATGCAAGTTGTTGTTGTATTTATAGAACCACCCAGTATAAATCAAAGGACCCAATTTGACAGTATACAGGTCGCTGGTCAGACTGCATCTAGAGTACTGTGCCTGGTTTTGGTCACCCCTCATGGTGGATGGTATAGTGGTCTTGGAAAAGGTCCAGAGGAGAGCTACAAGAATGATTCCTTGCTTAAAGAACCTCAGCTACTCAGATAGGCTGAAGGACCTTGGTCTATTTACTTTAGAGCAGCATGGACTTAGAGGTGATCTGACAGAGGTCGATAATATAACTAAAAGGCTAGATACTCTCCCTATTGATAGATTATTCCAGTTTAACAGACTGGGAGGTCCAGGGGACACGAGTTTAAACTACGCAAGAGTAGTAACAGACTGGATGTTCAATGGTTCTTCTTTTCCCAGAAAATAGTGAGCCTCTGGAATGCGTTGCCAGCTGATGTGGTGGGTGCAGCATGCCTTCAAGAGGGAGCTGGACCAGTTCCTCACTGGGGCAGATGTCGCATCATATAGAAAGCAAGTGTCTTTATAGATAACACTTGGTCCATGTGGTCCATGTGATCTCCTGGACTGGTTTCGAATGCCTGAGGGGGGTCAAAGAGCAATTTTCCAGAGTAATTTTTCCCTTACTGGCTCTGGGCTTTTTCCTCTTTTTTTGTCTCTCCCAGGAGATTACATGGCAGCAGGGTTGGGTAGGAAGAAGTGTTTAGCCATGATGGTCGGGCAAGTTTGATGGACCAGTTGGTCTTTCCGTGTCCATCAATTTGGTATGTTTAGATTTGGGTATTGCTTGTGCCCAGTTATGGCAATTAAATAATTTGTATGAGAGACTACTATAGCATATCCATTCATATGCACCCACTGGCCAGTTGCCACGACCTTGCTCATCTATCTGGTCTCATTTTAAATAACTACCCAAGAATTTGATTAAGAATTATAATATTTTCTGCAACGGTTACAAAAATGAAATATTAAATCTTGTAATCGCAAAGACTATGCTACAGATATTATTCAGTTAAATTAAGATTATTCAAATCTTATAAACAATATTGGCTTGCTGCAAGTGTTATAGCAGATTGGAGCACATCCAATAGCTACCATGGAGAAAGTAGCATAAGTAAATCCCCTGACTGCGTACAGAGGTTTCTTTATATCCAAAAATAACCTGGTATCTGTAGAGTGCAATGCCATTAGTGACTTCACACTACAGTCAATTTCATTAACTGATAAATAAAAATATAAAAAGGGGAATTAATTTTCTACACGCAAGTCAAACCAATAATGAACAGCGGCTAGTGCATGATTAGCCCAGCTGTAGAGAACTCACTCATACAATGGCTTTAAATGCCATACAATACTAGAATGGCTTAAAAACGGTGAGGACTGGGCACTTAATATTCAAGGGTACAAGGTGTTCAGAAAAGATAGGGAAGGAAAGAAGGGAGGTGGGGTGGCAGTGCTGATTAAGGAAGACATTGTAGTGTTGGAAAGGGAGGATGCTCTTGAGGGGACAAGGACAGAATCCATTTGGTTAGAGTTGAGGAGCAAAAAGGGTATGATCACACTATTGAGGGTATTCTACAGGCCTCCAAATAGTGAGAGGGAGGTAGAGGAGCAAATCGGCAGGGAAATCGCAGAGATATGCAAGAGCTATAGAGTGGTGATATTGGGACTTTAATTACCCAAATATCGATTGGGATAATGCTAGGGTAAAGGGAAAGGAGAGAGAGGAATTTCTGAAATGTGTTCAGTAGAATTTCCTTGACCAGTATGTTCTTGGCCCAACTAGGAAGGAGGCATTGCTGGATCTGGTGCTGGGGAATGAGGTGGGCCAGGTCGACCAAGTGTCTGTGGGAGAACACTTGGGTACGAGTGATCATCGTATCATAAGATTTAGATTAGCAATGGAGAGGAGCAAGGAACAATCTAGAGTGGAACTTCTAAACTGGAATAGGGCTAACTTCAATGGGATGCGAAAGGATCTAGCCAGGGTAAAATGGAACCAAAGACTGACAGGAAAAACTGTAACGGAACAATGGGTGATCTTTAAGGAGGAGATGTTCCAAGTAGGTACATTCCAACAAGAGGGAAGGGTAAATGAACCAAAGCAAGGGCTCCTTGGATGACGAGGGAGATAGAGAAGATGAAACAAAAAAAGAGGGTGTATGATGCATGTCAGGTGAATTCTTCAAGGAAGAACCAGACCAAATACAATAAGTTGAGAGGCCAAGTGAAGATGAAAATAAGATTGGCAAAGAGAGAATATGAGAGTAGAATGGCAGTTAACATAAAAGGGAACCCAAAAATCTTCTACCGGCATGTAAACAGTAAGCGGGTAGTAAGAGGCAGGGTGGGGCCTATTAGGGACAAAGAAGGTGATATATGCTTAGAGGCGCAGGGCAAGACTAGAATACTCAATGAGTACTTTGTATCGGTGTTTACGAAGGTGCTGACAAAATATCGGTAGAAGTGGAAAAGGTAGAAGCAATGGAAGGGGTGAAAATTGATAGACAGGATGTACTAGAAAGACTGGGTATGCTTAGAGTGGACAAGTCGCCTGGTCCAGATGGCTTGCATCCCAGGTTGCTAAGTGAATTGGGGGGAGGAGATAGCAGAAGGGCTTGCCATAATTTTCCAATCTTTCCTAGATGCGGAGGAGGTGCTTGAGGATTGGAAAGTGGCAAATGTGACACCATTGTTCAAGAAAGGGTGTAAGAACAATCCTAGTAACTACAGGCCGGTCAGTTTAATATCAGTGGTGGGTAAAGTTTTAGAAACAATAATCAAGGAAAAAATTAACGGGCACTTGGAGAGGTTTAAGCTAATTAAGGAGAGCCAACATGGATTTGTAAAAGGCAGATCGTGTTTAACTAATCTAATTGAATTTTTTGATGAAGTAACAGGGAGGATTGATGAAGGGAATGCAATGGATGTTGTCTACATAGATTTTAGGAAGGCGTTTGACAAAGTACCACATAGAATGCTGGTTAACAAAATTGAGGCTCATGGAATAGGTGGGTCAGTGGCAGCTTGGATAAGGAATTGGCTTAAGGACAGAAAACAGCGAGTTGTGGTAAATGGCTGTTTTTCAGACTGGAGGATGGTAGACAGTGATGTTCCCCAAGGGTCAGTGCTGGGCCACTACTTCTTGTGATATATATACACACACATGACCTGGATATTGGAATACAGAGTAGAATTTCTAAATTTGCCGATGACACCAAACTTGGAGGTATGGCAAACAGTGAGGAGGATACCAATTAACTGCAACAGGACATAGAAAGGCTAGCAGAATGGGCAGACAAGTGGCAGATGGAATTTAATACAGAGAAGTGTGAGGTGATGCATTTTGACAGAAGGAACAGGGAGAGGCAATATATACGTAATTGCATAGTTTTAAAGAGTGTGCAGGGACAGAGGGACCTGGGAGTTAATGTGCATAGGTCCCTGAAGGTGGCAGGACATATTGAGAGAGTGGTTAACAAAGCATATGGGATCTTGGGCTTCATAAATAGAGGTATTGAGTACAAAAGTAGAGAAGTTGTGCTGTACCTTTATAAAGCGCTGGTTAGGCCACAACTGGAGTATTGCATCCAGTTCTGGTCACCACACTTTAGGAAGGATGTGAAGGCTCTTGAGAGGGTGCAGAGGAGATTTACCAGAATGGTTCCAGGGATGGGGGATCTTAGCTACAAGGACAGGTTGGAGAAGCTGGATTTGTTTTCATTAGAGCAAAGGAGGTTGAGGGGTGATTTGATAGAGGTGTACAAGATTATGACGGGTTTGGATAGGCTAGACAGGGAAAGGCTGTTCCCACTAGTTGATGGTACAAGGACTAGGGACACAGATTTAAGGTTTTGGGCAAGAGATACAGGGGGGGATGTGAGGAAAAACTTTTTTATGCAGCGAGTGGTGAGAACATGGAACTCACTGCCGACGGAAGTGGTGGAAGCGGAGACACTAAATGTTTTCAAGGGGAGACTGGATAGGCACTTGAGGGAAATAAACTTGCAGGGCTATGGGGAGATCAGGGTAATGGAACTGACTGGATTGCTCTACAGAGAGCCGGCATGGACTCGATGGGCCAAACTGCCTCATTCTGTGCCGGTATGACTATGACTAACGCCAACTGTAACCTGGGGAAAGGGGACAGGGCTGTACCACTTTAAGGTACTGTGAAGGAAGTTGCTTTAAGATAATAAAGTAAAAATACAAATTACTATTTAGTTTAATTAAACTACTCGTCTGTTTTTCATTCCTTAAGAGAGTTGATTTTATCTGAGCTTTTATTTCTATTATTGACTAAAATAAACTGATGCCATCTCTAAAGTTGACACAAATGGGTTTGTGGTTCAATGAACTGCTTCTAATTAAATACATTCGTGCTTAACTTCTCATCTAAGACCTTCTCCTGAAGTGGATTTTTATTCACCTAAGAGAATTAGGTTTATTACTGTCTGAAAATGCATCAGTAGTCTAAAACTATCAACACATCGATCTTTCCATTGAGTTTTGGTACAAAAAAGTTGACAATGAATTAACACATGTTAAATAGATCACTGGATGTGCAATGTAGGCCATCTTTTTAAAAATATGGTATCAGCCACCTGAGCAATGGCCAGATAGCTGCCATTTTGTAACTCAGAACCTATTGTGGCCTAAGTCCGGGTCAGGATTACTGATGAGTTGTATTTTAAAATAAAAAATGAGTTGACAGTAACGAAGAAATGCAGTCTCTTGAATAGAGCTTTGCTTTTATCTAACATGTTACCTTTGGGCAGACTTGTGGACTTGCCAGATATTCTAAGTTCCCAACTAAATATTTCAAATTTACACCAGGGTCATAATGCTGTGCAGAGGAAGGTTAAACACATAGTGAGGCTGTATCATTCGGAAATACCACACGGGTTAACTCCACAAGCACAGCACTAGTTTATCCTGCTTCCACTAAGGACACTCTGTGCAAGTCAAACATACACGCATGCAGGTTTAAAATAACAAGTAAGGTTAACTATTTGGGGTAGAGCTTCCGCTTTGGGTACAATCGGCAAACTGGGCGCAAATTGTGCTGTTTTTCCAAAGTGAAGTTATGGTTCAAGTTTCGGCCCAAATCCAGTTGCATAATCACACGTAAAATCTTCCATGAACCAGCGTAATCGGTCAGCGCAACAGAACCCAATTGTTTATTGTTTTCTTTGCATCAAAAAATTGAGGTATTTAAGAGTGATAATCTGGTGCAGTTTTATTAATACAATTGAAAATGGGTTTATCACAAAAAATAAGCATTTTTAATAAGAGTGTCACCACCTGATTTTAAATCACTGAAAATGACAAAAAAAAAGTATACTGATGCATTTACTAGTGTCATTGGTATACACGAGCCAGTTTTAGTAAATTAAATATTTTTTTAAATAGGTAACATTTTTTAAAATGTTCCTACTAGTGCCTATGCACCAAAAAAAAACACGAGTTCAATTTGAAGAGCCTCCTCGAAAGGCCGCTATCAGTGGAAACTCGCCATGCTCATTATTTCGATCTGGGGGCGTGGCCAGTTGCGGACGGGGCTGACTTCGGCAAAAATTACTTTTAGACCAGCGCAAAAGATCGCGGAAACACAACTTATGCTTGACATAACTTACGTTTAAAATTCCTCGATCTTTTGTGCTGGTTCGGCCGATTTCACCTACTTTGCGCTGATACTAGCGCAAACTCTACCCCTTTGTATTCTGTTACACAAAAAAGATTCAGCTCATGTAATTTTCCTGGACAAACAGGCAGCTGCTTTGATTCTTGAGCAAACCAATACAAGAGTTAAATGGAAAGAACTGTGACTTGGGAAAAATGAAATGGCATCTGAACAACTGAAATGATATGAAAGCACAGTTGTGGCCTACATATCATGAAACTTTTTCTACTATCGATATTTTGTTCTTTCACAATCCTCAAATTTCCAAACAAATAACTTTTATCTGGAACTTCGAACCATGAACATTCAAGAAATGAATTTTAGAACGACAAACTGTACTTAATCCTAAACATCTCTAAAGCCACATTTTTTAATTCTGAAGTACACAGCACACCAAGAGTTAAAATCACTTTGGAGCTGAAGGTACATGTCACAAGCGTTCGTGTCTGCTGCCAGATTTTTTGGCGTCAAATGGAAATAACTAGCTAAGCACAAGCCAGAGGAAGCACTGTTGCCTGAAATAGCCTGTGCAGGGAGTTATTGCGTTCCAGAATGTGAAATCTTAGAACATACTGAAGATGTGACTTATACTTCCCTAGCAAACTTTAGAGGCTAGTACTTGCATCACAGCTGTAGAGCAACTAATTACCTTTGACTGAATCACAAACTGAGTGACTGTAGAATGGTGAACTTTTTGTTACTACGCTGAAATCTTTCACAATTTGAAACCCCAGAAATTGTTCAACAATTTAGTTATGAAGTAGACTTGTGCCACAATCTGTAAATCATTCTTAATTGGCAAGGTAGAATTTTAATTCCCATTTCTGGGAACATGCCACAAGTTATGGGAGAGTTACTGCGTATTTTGAGCATTGGTTATCGGCCTTAATGAAGTAAAGCCTCGGATCTGCGGGTAAGCGTTCTCCAAGGCGGCCTTCGGGATACACGACAGCGCAAAATCATAGAGCAGAAACTGATAGCCAAGTTCCGCACTCATGAGGATGGCCTCAATCGCGATATCGGGTTCATGTCACGATACAGAACGTGACTTGACATCATGGCCGGTCTTCCCAAGAACCAACACAAATTGACAGGATATGCAGCCAGCAGGTGGTTTGACACGTTGGACCCCCTGGGACACATCTCATTGTCTTGGCTGTGCTCTTAGTGTGTCTTTGATGTAGGGAAAGATTTGAATAGATTTTGTCTGTGTTTAAATTGTGAATTCTGGGAGATTCTCTCACTGCTAACTTACCTGAGGAAGGAGCGACAGCTCCGAAAGCTTGTAAAATTAAATAAATCTGTTGGACTATAACCTGGTGTTGTGCAACTTCTCATTTTTGTCCACCTCAGTCCAACGCCGGCATCTCCACATTAATGAAGTAACAAAGAGAAGATATCTATTGCTCTCGGACTGAACACAGTTCAAACCACTACTGTGAGCTGACTGGATAAGGACAACGTGCTCCATTCCAGAAATCAAATAGATGTGGTTGGGCTGTCGGTCTTTCATGAGAGTAATACCATAAGTCACCTGCACAGGAACACAAGTTATACATTTTTAATTTTGTTCTTAGAATATGGGAGACCCTGGCAAAGCTGCATTTATTGCCCATCCCTCGTTACCCTAAAATGATGGTGGTGGGCCTTCTTCGTGAGCTGCTTCCATAACGGTGCTCCCATTATTTGTACTACTTCAGAGGGCATTAAGAGTTAACCACAGTTTGGACTATAGGCACGGTTACGGCCAGACCGGGAAGGACATTAGTGAAGCACTTGGGCTTTTATGACAATCAGCAGCTTTCATGGTCATGCTTTTGCTGCTAGCCCACAAATTACCATATGGATTGGATTCAGTTTCACAAGTTGCCAGTGCAGTACCATTACCACTATACTATCATACCCAGTTACAATTTCACTTTTGACATTCTATAGCTGGCAAAAAATGGCTCCCAGCACTGATCCTTGTGGAACACCACTACCCACCTTCTGCCACTGTGAATAGCTACCCTTTACTCCCACTCTCTGCTTTCTGTCTTGGAGTCAGCTAGCAATCCATTCTGCTACATGTCCCCTGACTCCGCATTCTCTGATCTTATTCATTAGTCTATTATGGGGTACCTTATCGAAGGCCTTTTGAAAATCTAGATAAATTACATCTACTACATTACCATTGTCTACTCTCCCTGTTACCTCTTCAAAAAATTCAATAAGGTTGGTCAAGCAAGATTTTCCCTTTTGAAATCCATGCTGACTATTCATTATTATACTTTTCATTACTAGATGTTCTTCTATTTTCTCCTTTAGTAAAGAAAGAAAGACTTGCATTTATATAGCGCCCTTCATGACCACCGGACGTCTCAAAGCGCTTTACAGCCAATGAAGTACTTTTGAAGTGGAGTCACTGTTGTAATGTAGGAAATGAAGGGATGTAGAAAAGTAGGGATTCCATTATTTTTCCTACCACCGATGTTAAGCTGACTGGTCTATAATTCCCTGGACATGTTCTATCCCCCTTCTTAAATATAGGTATTACGTTAGCTATCCGCCAGTCCTCTGGTACTACACCTGTTTCTAACGAATTATTAAGTATGTGTAGTAATGCCTCTGCTATCTCTTCCCTAGATTCTTTTAAAATGCGTGGATGCAATCCATCCGGACCAGGGGTTTTATCCTCTGAGTTTGATTAGTTTATTTAGTATATCCCCTTTTTTTTAAATTTTAAATGCACTTATCTCATCATCCAATGTCATGTCCACCTGTTCTATCTCCCTGGTAAATACTGAAGTGAAATAATTATTTAATATTTCTGCCATCTCCCTATTGTTACCTGTGGATTCTAGCAAAGCATTTGACACAGTACCACACAGGCAATTGGCCCACAAGGTTGGAAGGCATAAAATAAGACAGGAGCTTTTGAAGTGGATCAGAAATTAGATGAACCACAGGAAACAAAGGGTGGTTGTACATGAAGCCACATCAGTATGGGGAAAGATGACTCGCAGGGTGCCTCATTTCAGTGCTGGGTTCGTGGCTGCTTACAATGTTCAGGAATGACTTGGGAATAGAAACAAAGCTGGGTTAATTTGCTGATACCAAATCAAAAGCTGGGGGGAGGAGTGAGGGGGTAGGAAAGGGGAAATTGTAACGAACAGGGGACCAAGAGATAAAATACAGAAAGATGGGAACACTTAAGAAATGGGCAACAAGTAGCAAATATTGTTTAATGTGGATATAAATGCAAAGTGATGAAATTCAGATAAGCTATCAGCCCCTCCAGTGCTACAATTCCCCTAAACTATCTTCCTCTGACTCCAGCCACCCCTCCCGTCGCCCCACCACGGACATCTATGCCTTTGTTTTCGGTCCCCGCCACAAACTCCGTTCCCTAGCCACTGACTCCATCCCTCTCCCTAACATCTGTCTGAGGCTGAACCACACTGTTCGCAACCTCGGTGTCATACTTGACCCTGAAATGAGCTTCCGACCACATATCCGCAGCATAACAAAGACCACTTACTTCCACCTCCGTAACATCACCCGTCTCTGCCCTTGCCTCAGCTCATCCGCTGCTGAAACCCTCATCCATGCCTGTTACCTCTAGACTTGACTATTCCAACGCACTCCTGGCTGGCCTCCCACATTCTACCCTACGTAAACTTGAGGTCATCCAAAACTCGGCTGCCTGTGTCCTAACACGTACCAAGTCCCGTTTGCCCATCACCCCTGTGCTCGCTGACCTACATTGGCTCCCGGTTAAGCAGCACCTCGATTTCAAATTTCTCATCCTTGATTTCAAATCGCTCCATGGCCTCGCCCCTCCCTATCTCTGTAATCTCCTTCAGCCCCCCCCCCCACCCCCCGGCGATATCTGCGCTCCTCTAATTCTGCCCACTTGAGCATCCCGGAGTATAATCGCTCAACCTTTGGTGGCCGTGCCTTCTGTTGCCTCGGCCCTAAGCTCTGGAATTCCCTGCCGAAACCTGTCCGCCTCGCTACCTCTCTTTCCTCCTTTAAGACGCTCCTTAAAACCTACCTCTTTGACCAAGCTTTTGGTCACCTGCCCTAATTTATCCTTATGTGAATCGGTGTCAAATTTTTTGTCTTAAAAATACTCCTGTACAGCGCCTTGGGACATTTTACTACGTTAAAACATAGAAACATAGAACAGTACAGCACAGTACAGGCCCTTCGGCCCTCGATGTTGTGCCGAGCATTGTCCGAGACCAAGATCAAGCTATCACACTCCCTATCACTCTGGTGTGCTCCATGTGCTTATCCAATAACCGCTTGAAAGTTCCTAAAGTGTCCGACTCCACTATCACAGCAGGCAGTCCATTCCACACCCCAACCACTCTCTGAGTAAAGAATCTACCTCGGACATTCCTTCTATATCTCCCCCCATGCACCTTATAGTTATGCCCCCTTGTAACAGCTGCCTCTACCCGAGGAAATAGTCTCTGAACATCCACTCTATCTATCCCCCTCATCATCTTATAAACCTCTATTAAGTCGCCTCTCATCCTCCTCCGCTCTAAAGAGAAAAGCCCCAACTCCCTCAATCTTTCCTCATAAGACCTCCCCCCCAAACCAGGCAGCATCCTGGTAAATCTCCTTTGCACTCTTTCCAATGCTTCCACGTCCTTCCTATAGTGAGGTGACCAGAACTGCACACAATATTCCAAATGTGGTCTCACCAAGGTCCTGTACAGTTGCAGCATAACCTCACGGTTCTTAAACTCAAACCCTCTGTTAATAAACGCCAACACACCATAGGCCTTCTTTACTGCTCTATCCACTTGAGTGGCAACCTTCAGAGATCTGTGGATATGAACCCCCAGATCCCTCTGCTCCTCCACGTTCCTCAGAACCCTGCCGTTGACCCTGTAATCCTTATTCAAATTTGCCCTACCAAAATGAATCACCTCGCACTTATCAGGGTTAAATTCCATCTGCCATTTTTCGGCCCAGCTCTGCATCCTATCAATGTCTCTTTGCAGCCTACAACAGCCCTCCACCTCATCCACTGCTCCACCAATCTTGGTGTCATCAGCAAATTTACTGATCCACCCTTCAGTCCCCTCCTCCAAGTCATTGATAAAAATCACAAACAGCAGAGGACCCAGCACCGACCCCTGTGGCACACCGCTGGTAACTGGTCTCCAGTCCGAAAATGTTCCATCCACCACCACCCTCTGCCTTCTATGAGATAGCCAGTTACTTATCCAATCGGCCAAATTTCCCTCTATCCCACAACTCCTTACTTTCTTCATGAGCCGACCATGGGGAACCTTATCAAACGCCTTACTAAAATCCATGTATACGACATCAACTGCTCTACCTTCATCTACACACTTAGTTACCTCCTCAAAGAATTCAATCAAATTTGTTAGGCAAGACTTACCCTTCACGAATCCGTGTTGACTATCCCTGATTAAGTTGCCCCTTTCCAAATGGTCATAAATCCTATCCCTCAGGACCTTTTCCATTATCTTACCAACCACCGAAGTAAGACTAACCGGCCTATAATTACCAGGGTCATTCTTATTTCCTTTCTTGGAGAGGAACAACATTCGCCACTCTCCAGTCCTCTGGCACCATTCCCGTGGACAGTGAGGACCCAAAGATCAAAGCCAGAGGCTCTGCAATCTCCTCCCTTGCCTCCCAAAGAATCCTAGGATATATCCCATCTGGCCCAGGGGACTTATCGACCCTCAGGTTCTTCAAAATTGCTAAAACATCTTCCTTCAGAACATCTACCACCTCCAGCCTATCCACCTTTATCACACTCTCATCCTCAAGAACATGGCCCCTCTCCTCGGTGAACACTGACGAAAAGTATTCATTCATCACCTCTCCTATCTCTTCTGACTCCATGCACAAGTTCCCACTACTGTCCTTGACCGGCCCTACCCTCACCCTGGTCATTCTTTTATTTCTCACATAAGAGTAAAAGGCCTTGGGGTTTTTCTTGATCCGACCCGCCAAGGACTTCTCATGCCCCCTCCTAGCTCTCCTAAGCTCTTTTTTTAGCTCATTCCTTGCTACCTTGTACCCCTCAATCGACCCAACTGAACCTTGTTTTCTCATCCTTACATACGCTTCCTTTTTCCTCTTGACTAGACATTCAACCTCTTTTGTGAACTATAAATACAAGTTGTTGTACAGCCACCTAAGCCGTACACTCCCATAACCCCTCTCCTCCTTTAAGAAGCTCCTTATAACCCACCTCTTTCATTAATCTTTTGTTCACCTCTCTTTCTTTGGCTCAGCATCCATCTTTTCTCTATACCTCTGTGAAGCACCTTGGGATGTTTTTGTACATTAAAGACACTATATAATTGCAAGTTGGTGCTTGTGTGTCCTAATATTTGTTTATTATTCCTCGATTTTATTTGCTATCTGTATCGCTGTCTAGGGAGCAGAAGTGAGTCAATGATGCTACCATACAAGCTAAAGTGCAGAGTTTTTTCTTTTGTATGCAGCCTAGCACGATATCTTCTGGAGCTTTGTAATCTGAAACCAAATGGTGTTGATGGGTCATGGCCGCTGGGAAACCTGGACAGGTTGGATAAATGAACAGAATGTTTGATTCTCTAACATCTGTCCCATCTGACCTACTCCTGTTGAGAGGCTGGACACTGTCCCAGATTTTCCAGTGGAAAGGTCCAGTGTAAGGAGTTTGGGAGAAAATAAATACTGCAATGATACAGATCTTGTAGCTTTACATGACATGCAATTAGGAGACTCTATGCAATGCCATGACATTAATTACAACATGTCATTTCCCCAGATCAATTCAAGACTAGTTATATTCCTACAGTGTACAGAGGATACAGAATGAATAAAAATTCAACAGAATTTCCATTCCAGGAAACTATAAACCAGAAAATATATTTTTAGAATCAGATAATTTCTTACATTCATTGCCTTCTCTGAATAAAGTAAATATGGTCAGATTTGGTTTGTTCTTCTGCACTCTCCGCCTCCTCCTGTTCTTGTGAAGGGAATGTGTTCCTGCCATCCTACAACGGGGCAAAAAGTCCCATTTTCAGAAGCATTTGGTACTCTGCATTGTACTTCAAAATAAGCGTAGGAAAGAAGATTCTCATTCCCAACACAGAGTGGACTGTGCTGCTCTGTACACCATCAGGCATTCTCTCACTGAACATCATCTTCAGTTTTATTTTAAGCAACCGCCTGGATTACATTATGACGACATATCACTTTCACATGGGTCTGCACAGGATGGCCAACACATGTATGCTGTTTCGCTAATCTTAGAACAGAGCCATGAACTGCAATACTAAGAAAACTCCTGTGTACTTATAGTAAGGATTAAAGGTTTTAGTCCGAATGATAACTTTACTACTGTGAATTGTAATACAACCTTTTTTGTACAGCACTGAGAACTAATACATTCTCCTCCCCTCCTTTCCTCACTAGTTGTTCTGTTATAAGATGTAGTACTGACTATTTTCCTAGCCTTAAATTCCTCCCCTACGTAGTACCTACCTCCATTCCCAAAAACATGGCTCCACCATTGGATGAGGTCTTTTGGGCATCGCACATTATTATAAGTTTTTAATTTGCCATTTTATGCCAATTTTTTCTTTAAAAAATTCCAGTTGCAGAGCTATGGTTTTTTTTAATAGGTTAACAGGACCAGCAAACCTACACTTGAGCCAAATGGAAAGAAATGTGGTATAGGTACGTATCTGAAGTGCATACCCACATTTTCAGGGCTGGTATGGTGTAAAAATCATGCCTATTGAGAAAGATGCATCAGAAATCAGGGATCCAAAATGCTAGGGCTTTTTAAGCTTTCTGTATAAAAATTGCTTTCACTTCAATTCTCTTTTACATTAGATAGCTTTTAAATTGCCCACTTGATCTGGTATTTTCATTTACATTGTTGATCCAAGTAAACATTTTGTTTTCATTTTAGTTTAATACACAGAAGAGTGCCAATACCCAAACTAAATTATGATGCGACATGATGTTTATGCACTAATTAACTAAAAGGATTTTTTTTTAATTCAACATCCATCCCAACAACCCCCCCCCCCACCCCCCCCCCCACTCCTTCTCGATCAGCAGGGCAATCCACTGCAATTAGATTAGATCTGTCTGAGCAGCTTCAGTACTGTCCCGGACTTGCATACATGAAGGAAAAGAGAATAGAGGGAAAAGGGATTAGAGGGATACGGGGGCAGGGTGGGAAAAGGTAATTAGAGTAGTTCTGTGGCACTACCACCGTGCTAAATGGGATAGATTCAGAACAGATCTAGCAGCTCAAAACTGGGCATCCATGAGGCGCTGTGGGCCATCAGCAGCAGCAGAATTGTATTCCACCACAATCTGTAACCTCATGGCCCGGCATATCCCTCACTCTACCATTACCACCAAGCCAGGGGACCAACCCTGGTTCAATAAGGAGTGTAGAAGAGCATGCCAGGAGCAGCACCAGGCATACCTAAAAATTAGGTGCCAACCTGGGGAAGCTGCAACACAGGACTACATGCATGCCAAAAAGCTGAAGCAGCATGCTATAGACAGGGCTAAGCGATCCCACAATCAACGGATCAGATCAAAGCTCTGCAGTCCTGTCACATCCAGTCGCGAATGGTGGTGGACCATTAAACAACTAACGGGAGGAGGAAGCTCCAAGAATATCCCCATCCTCAATGATGGTGAAGCCCAGCACGTGAGTGCAAAAGACAAGGCTGAAGCATTTGCAACCAACTGCAGCCAGAAGTGCCGAGTGGATGATCCATATCGGCCTACTCCCGAGGTCCCCACCATCACAGAAGCCATTCTTCAGCCAATTCGATTCACTCCACATGATATCAAGAAACAGCTGAGCGCACTGGATACAGCAAAGGCTATGGGCCCCGACAACATCCCGGCTATCGTGCTGAAGACTTGTGCTCCAGAACTAGCCGCGCCTCTAGCCAAGCTGTTCCAGTACAGCTACAACACTAGCATCTATCCGACAATGTGGAAAACTGCCCAGGTATGTCCTGTCCACAAAAAGCAGGACAAATCCAACCCGGCCAATTACCGCCCCATCAGTCTACTCTCAATCATCAGCAAAGTGATGGAAGGTGTCATCGACAGTGCTATCAAGTGGCACTTACTCACCAATAACCTGCTCACTGATGCCCAGTTTGGGTTCCGCCAAGACCACTCGGCTCCCGACCTCATTACAGCCTTGGTCCAAACATGGACAAAGGAGCTGAATTCCAGAGGTGAGGTGAGAGTGACTGCCCTTGACATCAAGGCAACATTTGACTGAGTCTGGCATCAAGGAGCCCTAGTAAAACTGAAGTCAATGGGAATCAGGGGGGAAACGCTCCACTGGCTGGAGTCATACCTAGCACAAAGGAAGATGGTTGTGGTGGTTGAAGGTGAATCATCACAGCCCCAGGACATCGCTGCAGGAGTTCCTCAGGGCAGTGTCCCAAGCCCAACCATCTTCAGCTGCTTCATCAATGACCTTCCCTCCAACATAAGGTCAGAAATGGGGATGTTCGCTGATGACTGCACAGTGTTCAGCGCCATTCGCAACTCCACAGATAATGAAGCAGTCCATGCCCGCATGCAACATGACCTGGACGACGTTCAGGCTTGGGCTGATAAGTGGCAGGTAACATTTGCGCCACAGAAGTGCCAGGCAATGACTATCTCCAACAAGCGAGAGTCTAACCACCTCCCCTTGATATTCAATGGCATTACCATCGCCGAATCCCCCACTATCAACATCCTGGGGGTCACCATTAACCAGAAACTTAACTGGACCAGCCACATAAATACTGTGGCAACAAGAGCAGGTCAGAGGCTAGGTATTCTGCGGCGAGTGTCTCACCTCCTGACTCCCCAAAGCCTTTCCACCATCTACAAGGCACAAGTAAGGAGTGTGATGGAATACTCTCCACTTGCCTGGATGAGTGCAGCTGCAACAACACTCAAGAAGCTCGACACCATCCACGACAAAGCAGCCCGCTTGATTGGCACCCCATCCGCCACCTTAAACATTCACTCCCTCCACCACCGGCGCATCGTGGCTGCAGTGTGTACCATCTACAAGATGCACTGCAGCAACTCGCCAAGGCTTCTTCGGCAGCACCTCCCAAACCTGCGACCTCTTCCACCTAGAAGGACAAGGACAGCAGGCGCATGGGAACACCATCACCTGCAAGTTCCCCTCCAAGTCACACACCATCCTGACTTAGAAGTATATCGCCAATCCTTCATCGTCGCTGGGTCAAAATCCTGGAACTCCCTCCCTAACATCACTGTGGGAGTACCATCACCACACGGACTGCAGCGGTTCAAGAAGGCGGCTCACCACCACCTTCTCGAGGGCAACTAGGGATGGGCAATAAATGCTGGCATTGCCAGCGACGTCCTGATCCCATAAACGAATAAAAAAAGAGGGTCATGTGGAGTATAAGCATGGACATAGACCTGTTGGACCAAATGGCCTGTTTCTGTGTTGTAGATTTTATGTAATTCTATGATTGCTGCAAAGTGCGTTGGTAATGTGAATGGGTTCCCTGCCATTGTCTCCACAACTTGTACAATGGGGAAATTTCTGTGCAAATGGCAGTGGAGTCAAGTCCATTAACCAAAACTTTTAGCACAAAGCTACGCTCCCAGATCACCTCTAGGCGATGGTACTTAACCATCGCTGTGGCAAGAACAAGTCTTAATTCTAAGCTAATTAATAAAATAAACATCGAAGCCATTGAAATTTTCATTCTGTAACTCAACACTGTACAGTTGCAGGCAAGCTCCCGTCAATATATATCCAAGACAGCCTCGGTTGATCAAGCAGATTCGAATGCAGCAACTCCTATTAATACTGTTAGTTTTTGGCTCTTCTTCCTCTGTAGTGTAGCAATTATACCACATAATCGTTGCATGGAGTGATATTCTCAGAGTCAACAATGTGTGTGCAATTCCTATATCTAACAGAAACTGCACCTACATCTCATCCAAGCCCTTTTGCATCAGTTAGTTTCCAAAATAAAATGAGCAGAAGTGAACAGAAGACTGACAGAACAGACCTGAAAGGATTTATGAGTGCGCCTGGGATAAAGGATCTTGTGACTTGTTCGTAGGCTATGACCATAATGGCCTAGTATTAAAGGGCTGGAGTCACATGGCCCAATCAAAATCAACTCTCACTGAATGGCAAGTCTGTCCAAGGTCACAACAACCTTCAGACAAACAGGTGTTAATATAACCCTCATACTGTCCAGAATACAACAGCAATTTTGTAAAAGCCATAATGCACTGCTGGCACGTGTCGCTAGATTTCTTTTAACCCTTTAGTAGTTAGATTTCAGATCTCAAAATACAAACTAAAACAATCTGGAAATTTCTCATATCTAATAGTGTGCAATGGGAATATTTGGTTAAAGTGAACATTTGTTCACAAATATTTAAGGCTGGGTTGCCCACCTTCTCAAAACAAATCTTCATCAGCTCTACAACTGCTCCATTACTAGATGGGCAAGTGCAAGTCCTTTAAGATAAGTGAAAGACAGCCGTCAGGCTACTTAGATTGTCGTAACCTCCTGCTAACTGACTCACAACAGGCCCAATTCTATACAGCTCAATTGCCCAGTTGTGCAGCCACTCAGCACTAACTATAAACCTGTTACAGACAGGGGAAGGACATTACATAACACAGAGACAAATCATAATCAGAGTTTACTTCAAAAGGATTTTTCAGTAAAGAGAACTAACTTGCAACCGCTGAAGTATTTGAGCAAGAGGTTTCTGCTGTAAAATAGGAAGACTGCAGCACTAAAGAGCACTTGGTTTGTATGCTTGAATTTCTTTATTAAATCCAAAAATGTGAAAGTCTTAGCCACTGATATTGATGGGTATGTCAATATACAGGAAACTTTCGTTTATCCGGCATCGACGGGACCGGCGTGGTGCCGGTTTATCGAAAGTACCGGATAACAGAGAGTTATATCTACCGAGGCTATTTTTAACAAAGAGACTCCAAGCAGCACGGGAGAATCTACTCATGCTACTGCAATGTTTCGGACTTGCGACAGCGCCAGGAGGCCGAGTAGTGGCACTTTTGAAAAGTACCCCTACTGACTAAATCGGCGTTCGCGGACTCGGACTCGGACTCGGGATCGGCAACATTGCCGGTTATTTGAGAGGATTTTTCGGAGCACTCGGCGTTCGCGGAGACTCGACTGCGACTCGGCAACATTGCCGGTTATTTGAGAGGAGTTTTCGGAGGATGATTTTTGCCGGTTAAGCGAGAATTCCGGATATTTGGGTGCCGGATAAACGAAAGTTTCCTGTATTGCATTAAATTAAATTCTAAAGCATATAAAGTCTCTAAAAGCGATTCAGTATTTTACCCAACAATCTCACTCTCACCCTGGACTAATGCCATGTGTTGTAAAACATGCCCTCTTCCTGTCATCTAACTAAAGACTCGGCAGCAACAACAAGCGGCAATGGAAGATACAAACGTGCAACATTCAAACCCCAATAAAAAATAAACAGCATTTGCAAATGTGTTTAACTATGTATGGAACATGGACACCTGTATTCAGAGAGCTTAAGCCGGGAGCTTCTCTTCATTTATACGTAATGTTTGCGAGAGATTTTTTTCCAAGTCAGCATCAATTTGACCTTCATGAATATTTTCTTTAGAAACTATTACAGATGAACAGCATTTAAAAAAGGAACAGAACAAGGGGAAGGAAAACATAACCACACACGCAGGAAAACACGCAGAATGGCCTGTAAAGTGTTATTGTGGGGATCAGAAAATGGTTAAAGGGCAGAAGTGATATGCACAGGAGACCAAAGGGGGTGTAATGAGAGAAATACAGGACATATGCGAGACACAGAAAAACTAGACGGATAGGCAAGGGCAACACGGTGGCATAGTGGTTAGCACTGGTGTCTCACAGCGCCAGGGACCCGGGTTCGAATCTGACCTCGGGTGACTGTCTGTGTGGAGTTTGCACATTCTCCCCGTGTCTGCGTGGGTTTCCTCCGGGTGCTCCGGTTTCCTCCCAGTCCAAAAACGTGCGGGTTAGGTTGATTTGGCTATGATAAATTGACCCTTAGTGTTAGGGGGGGATTAAATATGTGGGGTTATGGGAATAGGATGGGATATGTTAGGGGGAATTAAATACATGGGGTTACGGGGGTAGGGTGGGATATGTGTACTGTGGGGATTAAAGCAGGGACAGGGTACTGGATTTGGATGATCAGCCATGATCGTATTGAATGGTGGAGCAGGCTCGACGGGCCGAATGGCCTACTCCTGCACCTAGATTCTATGTTTCTATGAATGGAGTGTATGAAAAACAGGCCAAGTTCCACCCCACTAGGATACTGGTGGAAGAAAAAAAAAAATAGGCTGGTTGAGTCCACCCCATTTCCTGTACTTCTGGACTCACCCCATCTCAGAAGTGTGATAATTCCCCCTCACCTGCCACTCCACCTAATTCCACATTCGACAGATCATCTTCCACCATTTCTGCCACCTCCCCACCCCTCTCAGCATACTAAAAGGGACTGATACCTCCGTTACACCCTGGTACACTCTTCCATTAAACCCCCCAACTGCTCGCCTCCCCTGGCACTTTCCCATGCAAACGCAGGAGATGCCCATTCAATACCCCCCCACAACACCATAACATTCCTTCCAGGCAAGACAGCAATTTTACACGTACTTCCTGCAACCTACTACACTGCACTCGCACTCAAAGTACAGTCTCATCTACAATGGTGAGACGAAATATAGATTAGACAAGTGATTTGCGAAACACTTCTGTTCTGTCTGCAAGTGTGACCCCGAACTCCCTGTTGCTTGCCACTTAAATTCTCTGCTCCCTTCCCAGTTTGACCTATCTGTCTTTGGCCTTTTACACTGTTCCAATAAAGCACAGCACAAGCTTAAGGAACAGCACCTCTTCTTTCTACTAGGCAGTTGGCTGCCCTCGGACTGTAACATTGACTTTAACAACTTTAGACCCTAACTATAGTTCCTATTTTCTCTCCCGCGATAGGTTTTCGGCAATGGGGGACAGGTGTGTGCCAGGGTTTCGAGGGATGTGGGAGGTAAGTTGTCTGATGCTAGGGATGAGGAATCCCTGATCCCCACTGACTTCAGTTTTACTAGGGCTCCTTGGTACCACACTCGGTCGAATGCTGCCTTGATGTCAAGAGCAGTCCTCGCACTCACCACTGGAATTCAGCTCTTTTGTCCATGTTTGGACCAAGGCTGTAATAGGGTCTGGAGCCGAGTGGTAGAACCTCAACTGAGTATCGGTGAGCAGGTTACTTGGTGAGTAAGTGCCGCTTGATAGCACTGTCAACGACACCTTCCATCACTTTGCTGATGATTGGGAGTAAGCTGATGGAACGGAAATTGGCCAGCTTGGATTTCTCCTGCTTTTTGTGAACAGGATGTACCCGAGCAATTTTCCACATTATCGGGTAGATGCCAGTGTTGTAGCTGTAATGGAACGGCTTGGCTAGAGAAGCACAAGTTTAATTTACTCTGTGTCTACTTTTAGTGAGTTTGTTAACACTTTTGCATTAAAATTCCTGTTTGTACTATTTTAGCAAAGTCATCAATCTGTTTATTTTAAAGGGAGTTAACAAGTGCATTAAAATAGGACAGACAGGAATTCAATCTGAATGAATCAACAGTGCACTAAGAAATGCACACAGATTTTTAAATTCCTTTGTCTATAGAATTCCATTTGTTCATTTTGTAGTGGAATTGTTAAATTTGGAACCTTAAAAGACTTGCATTTATATAGCGCCTTTCACGACCACCGGACGCCCCATAACGCTTTACAGCCAATGAAGTACTTTTGAAGTGGAGTCACTGTTGTAATGTAGGAAACGCGGCGGCCAATTTGCGCACAGCAAGCTCCCACAAACAGCAATGAATTAAATGACCAGATAATCTGTTCTTAGTGATGTTGATATTGGCCAGGACACCGGGGATAACTCCCCTGCTCTTCTTTGAAATAATGGGATCTTTTACATCCACCTGAGAGGGCAGACGGGGCCTCGGTTTAACGTCTCATCCGAAAGACGGCACCTCCGACAGTGCAGCATGCCCTCAGTACTGCACTGCAGTGTCAGCCTAGATTTTTGTGCTCAAGTCTCTGGAGTGGGATTTGAACCCACAACCTTCTGACTCAGAGGTAAGAGTGCTACCAACTGAGCCACAGCTGACACTTTGCCCTTTAATCAAGTACTCTAGCTGGGAAGGCATTTACTAGAACACTGCATGTGCAGGGCAAAGTGATCAATAAATGTTATCATTCAACCTGAAATGAGATTAGTTAAGTAACATTTGAGAGAGTATCATGTAAGCAGCACTTATTTATAGAATGTTAGCACCCCCTGCTGTTGAACAAGATTATAATAGAATAGCAAAATACTGCAGATGCTGGAAATCTGAAATAACAACAGAAAACACTGGAAACACTCAGCAGGCCAGGCAGCATCCGTGGAGAGAGAAACAGAGTTAACGTTTCAAGGGTCCCAGGCCTGAAACGTTAACTCTGTTTCTCTCTCCACGGATGCTGCCTGGCCTGCTGAATATTATAATAGCATCTTCTATTGGCATTTGTCTAAAAATACCTCAAAGGACATGTTCTTATGAGGAGAACTAAAAACTAAGAATTAGGAGCAGGAGTAGGCCATACGGCCCCTCGAGCCTGCTCCAGCCATTCAATAAGATCATGGCCGATCTTCGACCTCAACTCCACTTTCCCGCCCTATCCCCATATCCCTTGATTCCCCTAGAGTCCAAAAACCTATCTATCTCAGCCTTGAATATACTCACAAAGACTCAGCATCCACATCCCTCTGGGGTAGAGAATTCCAAAGCTTCACAACCCTCCGAGTGAAGAAATTCCTCATCTCGGTCTTAAATGGCTGACCCCTTATCCTGAGACTAAGCCCCCTAGTTCTAGACTCTCCAGCCAGTGGAAACAACCTCTCAGCATCTACCCTGTCAATCCCCCTCAGAATCTTATGTTTCAATGAGATCACCTCATTCTTCTAAACTCCAAGAGTATAGGCCCAACCTGCTCAATCTCTCCTCATAGGACAACCCTCTTATCCCAGGAATCAACCTTTGTTGCACCACCTCCTCGGTGATTATGCCTTTGGACATATTTGTGTAATTAGTTACCTTAAGGCAAAAATACAGTTTTTAAATGGTGTTTTATATGCAGCATTTAATAAATTGGCACAGAATAATCTACTATTCAGAGGTGTCAAACAAATTCTTCAAACAAATCAGTGGCTCGTGCATTGAAGACCATCAACTGCAATATCCACTTCCACTGTAGTGATACTACTTACAGTAATGAAGTTTCCAATGACAGGTATTATACCCTACCATTTACTGATTACCGTTTTAATTTCTGGGTTTAATTACTGTCAATGTTATTACTGTGTATGAAGGCATTCGCATAGCCACTTCTACAGTTACTCTACACATCTTAATGTAAGTAATGCCATTATTCCAAGTTGTGAACCATTATACACAGATTATGGGTATATCTGATTTTCAACTGATCAGTCTTTTCATACAAGACATGTGGAACCCTGTTTAAAAAGGATCAAATATTTAAAAAATTCCAAGTTAACAGATCAGAATTAAACTATTTATGTTCTACAAAATATGTTGAATTATAAAAACCATTAGCAAAATATTGATTTTTCTCCCTTCTCTGGTTTTCTATAGTGCCCTGAGCAGCAGCAGCATCTCTGTTGTTTTGCCTAAGTAGTCATTCACCATGCATGAGCCTGGATGGAGTGTCAATGCGCTATTCAACCACAGCGAGTGGAGGCTCCACAGCCAGCATGGGTCTTTGGAAAAGCAGAAGTGAGAACCCTGATCAGCTGAGACTAACTGACTGTAACCTTTGTGAGACCGGCTAATTCAGCAGAGACCTCAGTGTACCTTTTCAAATTTTCTGGGCACTCCTGCTTCTCTACCTCTGGGCTATGTAGAAAACTCACCAGGTTTTCTTTTTCGATCCTTGCCTGCTCCCGCTGTCTGTTCAGAGTGCTGTGGTAGATTCGGGCCGTCGCAGGCGAGATGCCCTTTGGTGTAACAACTGCTGGCTTTGTGGCTTTTCGGGTCAGTTCTTGTAACAATCTCTGATTTTCACGATCAATCCGCTTTGTCTCTTCGTTACTGAAGGTGTAGTTTTTCCTGTACCTCCGTGGTGGAAAATCAGCAACTATTTTTCGCAGCTCTCTCTTTTCCAAATGCATCATAGCTGAAAGAGGAAGAACAGTGTTCAGGTTACTTTAAATTCAGCACTTCAAACTTTATCACAACCAGTCTTGGGTAAATGAATAAAATGGCTCAAATGCAAAATTAGACAATAAAAGAATGGTTTCAGTAAATTTTTAGTAAAATGTAATGGTGGGTGGAAAAGTTTCATTGCCACACTGTTGATGGATTTTATCATCACAATTTTAGTGAAGTGCAATGGTGGCCATGTGAAATTTTCACATGCCCACTTGAAACATTAAAACCACCCAACCAACCAGCACAATTAGATTAGAGTCAAATTTCACTGTGCATCTGGAGAGGGTATTTTAACTAGGTAACACAGTACATCAGCATAGGTGCTGATAATGGTGGGAACAATTTAAGCTATTAAATTAATCACAAGCAACATATTGGCACACCATTAAAGTGTATTGGCTTTTCCCCCCCCCATAAAGGCATTGATACGAATAAGCTCAGTACATCTAGCGACAACACAGCTAAAATGTTTCTTCAGTGTGAAGTTGCATAACCCAAACTTCTGCAGAGACAAACACTCAAAACTAATGAGTTCCTGAAAGATTAGAGAGATTGTCCTTTTTTTTTTAATCCTTTTCTTGAAGCGTGACAGAAAACAGAAATTTGCAAAAATATAGATGCGACAGACAAAACACATCAGATGCACTATATGTCTAACTGTCTTTCTAAATATTCATTCTGCTTTCGCATTACACATGGGGAGTCAAGAGCAGGTATAGTCTTCAGGTGAAAGGGGGTCGTTAGAGACAAGGTTAATTGGACTAAAAACACAGACATACTTCAGTTCCCAATTTAAAGTTAGTGACACATTCTGTTCTCATCTGGTATAATAGTCAGATTTTATATAATAGTGAACATCAAAACTTATGGCAAGTTGGGAAGCAGAGAAGTAGTTGGTTGGAACATCCAAGTTTCTCTGCAATACCGGCTGAGGAGCCGGGAGATGCAAAACTGAGATGCTACAGCACCACCACTGGCAGGAGGGTAGAATTGTGGCACGACAGTAGAAGAATGAGAGGTGATCTCATCTCATTGAAACATAAAATTCGTAAGGGGCTTGACAGGGTAGATGCTGGGAGGATGTTTCCCCTGGCTGGGGAGTCTAGAATTAGGGATCACTAGTCACAAAATAAGGGGTCGGCCATTTAGGACTGATATAAGGAGAAATTTATTCACTCAAAGGAATGTGAATCTTTGGAATTCTCTACCCCAGAGCGCTGTGGAGGCTCAGTCGTTGAGTATATTCAAGACAGAGGTCGATAAATTTTTGGGAACAAAGGGAATTAAGGGATATGGAGATAGTGCGGGAAGGTGGAATTGAGGTCGAAGATCAGCCATGATCTCATTGAATGGCGGAGCAGGCTCGAGGGGCCGTATGGCCTACTCCTGCTCCTATTTCTTATGTTCTTATGACACATTTCCTTAAGGCTGTTGTCACAGGAAGTAAGGCTTTGCAGACAGCAAGTGCCAGATTTGTAATATATTAATAGACATATAGATAGATTATATATAAGGATAGGGTTCACTCCTGGGCAATTACTAGTATGTTTCTAGAACTGAAATAAAAGTTTATTAACGGTATAATAACTAACCTTCATCTGACAAAAAGAAACATTTTAAGTTTCACCTTTCAGTAGCTGGTTAAGGTCAGTGGCATCATTGAGGATCTTCTGGCTAAGTCTTTGATCAAGCCTCTTGGGCTCCAAAGAATCTGACTTTGAAGACACATTGCAAGACTGAGCTTCCCTCGGTTGCCTCCGCCTCTGTGACTTTTGCCTCCCTTGACCCCTTTCCCTATCAAAGCTTAATCTGTCCAGACTGCTGTAGACTGCCTGGCTAACATTTTCCTGTTTATTGCTGCTCTTTTTTCTGCAGGAGTTGGCCTTTGATTCCTTACATTGCTGAACAGAATGAGTGGGACTGCTATCTGGACTAGTGAGAGGAGTCACGTCGGTTACTGTACCCTCGGAGTCTTCGTCCTCGTTCTTGCCCTGGCAGAAGCCTTTGATCGGCCCTTTCCTGGACTTCGGGGAAGAATTGGGTCTCCGCTGGGATGCGGGGAAAGATGGAGATCGTTCCCCCGATGAAGAGGAGGACGAGCGATCCGAGCTGGAGCTGGTAGTGTCCGAGTCAGAATTTGATGCTGGATCCGAAGGAGCAGCTTCACCCGACCTGCAGCGTGAACTCCTCTGGCCACTGGGGCCAGACTGCGGTCTGGATCTAATCTCCCCGCTTCCTTCATCGCTGCTTCCCGCCTTGTCCCCCAAATTGTTGGAAGGTCCTGAGCTTTTCACCCGAGCTTCCCCTGGGAAGCTGGCCCCCTTTCCACTGGATGAGGAGGAGGAGGGGGGCGAGGGCGATTCGGAGGCGGGGGATGAGGGTGACACCGAGGCGGGGGATACAGAGGACAAGGAGGCGGGGGGTGAGGCTGATGAAGCCGAACTTCCCGGCCGGCCTCGGCTCGCTGAGGCAGCCTCGTTGCGCTGCGAGCCCCCCGGCGCCTCTCCGCTGCTCGAAGGCTGCGCCCCGGGGCCGGGGCCTCTGCCGGTGCGGGGACTGCGCCTCCCGCCCTCGCAGTCGCTGTCGAAGAAGGAGTGATCCACCTCCCCGTCCAGGTTCGTGTCGCTGTCCATTAGCGGGGGTCAAAGGGACTCAGTGCCGCTGCTGCACACACCGCCTCACAATCTGACCCCGTCACTCACCCTCTGACCCCGTCACTCACCCTCTGACCCCGGCCCACACACTCTGACCCCGTCACCCGCCCCCTGACCCCGTCACCCGCCCTCTGACCCCCGTCACCCGCCCCTGACCCCCGTCACCCGCCCTCTGACCCCCGTCACCCGCCCCTGACCCCGACCCACACACTCTGACCCCGTCACTCGCCCCCTGACCCCCGTCACCCGCCCCCTGACCCCGTCACCCGCCCTCTGACCCCGTCACCCGCCCTCTGACCCCCGTCACTCGCCCCTAACCCCGACCCACACACTCTGACCCCGTCACTCGCCCCCTGACCCCGCGCGCGCGATCTCAATTTTTTTATGGTTGTTTTGTCTTCGCTTCGGTTTTTCAGGAGCGTTACCAATAACGTCACTTCCGTCTCCTGCGTGCGCCGCATCCAGTGCTCCCCCCGGCAGCGCCGCGACCAACGGTTCCGCTGTATTTTGCGATGCGGCACATTAAATGACAAAAGGAAATCAGAATTTAAAAAAAAATCAAACTAAGCCTCAGATTTCAAAAGGCCCCTTTGGTCTCTCGAACCTCATCTCTCTTCGTACATTAGCTCACTCATAGAATTACACAGAAGGAGGTAGGGTTGCCAACTCTGGTTGGACCTATTCCAGGAGGTTCACTTACATGTCATTCGCTTCATGCTGTAAATGTTATTGAATTTACTTAATGGCTTGATATCTGTGCTTTGCTGAGGGTGTGAATGATTATGGCCATTGCCACTGTAGGCTATAATTGTAAATGACTGACCTGAGTATGATAGTGCTCAAATTGAACCTCAATTCTGTTATATTGGCAACCTGAGAATTTGATACTTATCTTGCAAATTAATCATCGCTGGACTCCCCTTCAGAGCTGAAGACCATTTCCTCCTCATCACTTGGCTCCTCCACCAGGTACAGGTCATCCTGCCCTACTAGTTCGTGGCAATAAAGCAAGTAAGACAAGTTGTTGCAGGCTCAGCGAATCTCCTTGTGGCAGGTCCTGCTCCACTGCCGTAACTTCATAGAAAGTGCGGCAGGCCTCCTCTCCGGTGAACTTATGGGCAGTGGGGGCGAGACCAGCGGCCAGCCACGAGGGATAGTCCAGCGGGAAATCGTTCAATCTGATGATAGACAGCACCTTCAGCTCTATGGAGGCAGATGGGATGATGTGGGGCAGGAATTAACAGCTCGCGGCGGGGATTGGCAGATCGGGCCCTTGGAGGCGCGCAGGTGCGAACTGGAATGCAGGAGGAGGCCATAAGAAACAGGAGCAGGAATAGGCCACTTGGCCCCTCGAGCCTGCTCCGCCATTCAATAAGATCATGGCTGATCTTGGGCTCAAAGCCACTTCCCCGCCCGCTCCCCATAACCCTTCACTCCCTTATCTTGCAAAAATCTGTCTATCGCCACCTTAAATGTATTTAATGACCCAGCCTCCACAGCTCTCTAGGGCAGAGAATTCCACAGATTTACGACCCTCTGAGAAGAAATTCCTCCTCATCTCAGTTCTAAAAGGGCGACCCTTTATTCTAAAACTGTGCCCCCGCGTTCTAGATTTCCCCACGAGGGGAAACATCCTCTCTGCCTCTACCTTGTCGAGCCCCCTCAGTATCTTATATGTTTCAATAAGATCACCTCTCATTCTACTAAATTCCAATGAGTATAGGCCCAGCCTGCTCAACCTTTCCTCATAAGTCAACCCCCTCATCTCTGGAATTAACCTAGTGAATCGTCTCTGAACTGCCTCCAATGCAAGTATATCCTTCCTTAAATAAGGAGACCAAAACTGTACGCAGTACTCGAGGTGTGGTCTCACCAATACCCTGTACAGTTGTAGCAGGACTTCCCTGCTTTTATACTCCAACCCCCTTGAAATAAAGGCCAACATTCCATTTGCCTTTTTGATTACTTGCTGTACCTGCATGCTAACTTTTTGTGTTTCATGCACAAGGACCCCCAGGTCCCTCTGAACTGTAGAATTTTGTAATCTCTCTCCATTTAAATAATAATTTGCTTTTTTAGTTTTCCTGCCAAAGTGTATAACCTCGCACTTTCGCACATTATACTCCATCTGCCAAATGTATGCCCACTCACTTAGCCTGTCTATATCCCTTTGCAGGTTCTTTGAGTCCTCTGCACAACTTGCTTTCCCACCCATCTTTGCATCATCTGCAAACTTGGCTACATTACACTCGGTCCCTTCATCCAAGTCATTAATGTAGATTGTAAATAGTTGAGGCCCGAGCACCGATCCCTGTGGCATCCCACTGGTTACCTTTTGCCAACCGGAAAATGACCCATTTATCCCGACTCTCTGCTTTCTGTTAGTTAGCCAATTCTCTATCCATGCTAATATATTACCCCCAATTCCATCCAGCCCTTCCTGCCTGTAGTGGCTCTCTGAGCTAGCTACTTAATCTCTTGCCCTTTCTTCATAAACTTTTCTAATTTTTCTTTTTCAAATATTTATCTTTACACTACAGCCTGCTTCACTGTTGAATCTGTGACTTATCAATAAAGTCTATCAAAAAGGACCATGTTGTGGATTAAGTTCATTGAATGTCACAAATCAAAATATGAGCATTTACGTCTAAGAAATTAGTCTAACAGGATGCCCCAGACTTCCCCTAGAAAGTAAATCTTGTGTCTTCAATACTTTTATCCGCTTACCATCTTTTCTGTACTTGTGGCATTTCTTGCAATATGTTGGGTATATCTACTACTTAAGTTCAACAGATCCATATCTCAATCCACTTCCAGTGTAGTTATTTGTTTTCACATCATTAGCTTATATTGAGGGCCAATAGTGTGTTGTTAGCTTTTTTGAAGTTGTTGGTCAGTTTTTGCCGTGATTCTGCCTTGGCTCAGTGGTAGCATTCTCTCGTCTGAGTCAGAACACCGTAGGTTCAAGCCCCATTCCAGAGACTTGAGCACATAATCTAGACTGTGTGCACTAACGAAGGGGTGCTGCGCTATCACAGGTGCTGTCTTTCAGATGAGATGTTAAACCAAGTCTGACCTCTCAGGTGGATATAAAAGATCCCAGAGTGCTATTTGAAGAGGAGATGGGGAGTTTTTCTGGTGTCCTGGCCAACACATCAACCAACACCTAAATAAAGCCCCTCAGATTATCTGGTCATCATCTCACTGCTGTTTGTGGGACCTTGCTGTGCAAAAAATTGGCTGCTGAATTTCCCTACATTGCAACAGTGGCTACAGTTCAAAAGTACTTCATTGGCTGTAAAGCGTTTTGGTTCGTTGGGAAATACACTTTGCTAGATTCCTAGAGTTGCATATGTGATCATGAACAATGTTTGCACGTATTGGCCTTGCCCCTCCCTATCTCTCTAACCCCCTCCAGCCCTACAACCCACTGAGATCTAAGCGCTCCTCCAGTTCTGGCCTCCTGTCCATCCTTAATTTCCTTCGCTCCAACATTGGCGGCCGTGCCTTCAACTGCCTAGGCTCTAAGCCCTAAGCTGTGAGGAGGCTGTAAAGGGACATAGACAGGTTAAGTGAGTGGGCAAGAACATGGCAGATGGAATATAATGTGGAGAAGTGTGAAGTTATCCACTTTGGTAGGAAAAATAGAAAATCAGATTTTTTTTAAAATGGCGAGTAACTGAGAAATGTTGGTGTTCAGAGGGACCTGGGTGTCCTTGTACAGGAATCACTGAAAGTTAACATGCAGGTACAGCAAGCAATGAGGAAAGCAAATGGTATGTTAGCTTTTATAGATTAGCATATGAGAGTAAAGGAGTGTTACGACAACTATATAGGGCCCTGGTGAGACCACACCTGGAGTATTGTGCACAGTTTTGGTCACCTTACCTAAGGAAGGATATATTTGCCTTAGAGGGAGTGCAACGAAGGTCACTAGACTGATTCCTGGGATGAGAGGGAGTGTCCTATGAGGAGAGATTGAGTATACTTGGCCTATATTCCCTAGAGTTAAGAATGAGAGGTGATCTCAATGAAACATATGGGGGGAAAAATTCGGTCGCGCTCCCTTTGGGGCATTAACTTTTAGCGCCCCGAAAAAGTTAGCACCCCGTGCCTGAAATTCACTGGTAGTGCCCCAAGAGGGAGGCGGGTCAATACTGGAAGCGCTCCCCCTCCCCCTTGGGGCACTACCAGTGAATATCGCGGCGCTACGTGCCGCGGTACTGCAGGCCTTCCTCCCCTTATTAAAGGGGAGGGGCCTAGCGGAGTGCGACCCAGGGCCCAGCTGGGCCACCAGGGATCGGAGTACCGGCAAAAGAGCCTGGCACTCAAGCGGAGTGCCGGGCTGACAGAGCGCGGCCGGCAACCCGCGAGGGGGCTGCATAGGAGGCCGGGGACGGCAAAGGGGGCAGGTGCTGGCAGGCGGCCAGCAACAAAAATGGCCACCCGGCACCTCCCCTTTAAATATCGTCACCCCGGCCACATGTACGCCCCCCTGACCCTGTCGGCGGTCAGTCAGGGGGCGCTACCAAAGTTCGCGAGTGGAGCGCTGCACATGGCGATGATGTCATCGCTGGAGGCGCAGCGCCACAGGGCGCTACCGGTTACCGCCGCGGGAGGCGTTAGCGGCGCTGCGCCCGGGTGCTAGTTGCTTTGCGCTCCGTTAGCGCCCTCTTCAGGAGTTAACGGGAGGCGCAAAGCAACCAAATTTTGCCCCCATAAAATTCTTAAAGGGGCTTGATAGCGTAGATGCTGGGAGGATGTTTCCCCTGGCTGGAGAGTCTAGAACTAGAGGACATTAGTGAACCAGTTGGGTTTTTTACAACTGCACCACAGCTTGATGGTCACTTTTACTGATAGCAACTTTCATTTTATTTGCAGATTTTATTTTAAACTGAATTCAAATTCTCAAACTGTCATGCTAGCAATTTGAACTCGCATTCTCTGGATTATTAGTCCAGTAACATAACCACTACATTACCGTGTCTGTTTTTCTCCATCTTCCCCGGTGTCCTGGCCAATATTTATCCCTCAAGCAACATCACTAAAACAGATTATCTGGTTATTAACACATTGCTGTTTGTGGGAGCTTGCTGTGCACAAATTGGCTGCTGCATTTCCTACATTACAACAGTGTAATGTTCCCCGTAATTCTTTTTGGGACCACGCGGCCCCTTCAAAGGTCCTCGTTGGCTGTAAAGCGCTTTGGGATGTCTGGTGGTCGTGAAAGGCGCTATATAAATGCAAGTCTTTCTTTTTCCTCCAGTTGGTAAACTAGTATATCGGAACAGGAGTAAGCCATTCAGCCCCTCGAGCCTGCTCCGCCTTTCAATGAGATCATGGCTGACCTGCAACCTAACTCCATATACCCACTTTTGCCCCATATCCCTTAATACCTTTGGTTAACAAAAAGCTATCAATCTCCGATTTAAAATTAACAAATGATCTAGCATCAATTGCCGTTTGCGGAAGAGAGTTCCAAACTTTTACCACCCTTTGTGTGTAGAAGTGTTTCCTAACTTCATTCCTGAAAGGTCTGGCTCTAATTTTTAGACTATGCCCCCAGTCCCAGAATCCCCAACCAGCGGAAATAGTTTCTCTCTATCTACCCTATCTGTTCCCCTTAATATCTTGAAAACTTCAATCAGATCACCCCTTAACCTTCTAAATTCTAGGGAATATAACCCTAATGTGTGTAATCTCTCCTCGTAACTTAACCCTTGAAGTCCTGGTATAATTCTGGTAAACCTACGCTGCTCTCCCTCCAAGGCCAATATATCCTTCCTAAGGTGTGGTGCCCAGAACTGCTCACAGTGCTCCAGGTGTGGTCTAACCAGGGTTTTGTACAGCTGCAGCATAACTTCTACCCCCTTGTAGTCTAGTCCTCTAGATATAAAGGCCAGCATTCCATTAGCCTTTTTGATTATTTTTTCTACCTGTTCATGACATTTTAATGATCTATGTACCTGGACCCCCAAGTCTCTTTGGACCTCCACTGTTTTTAGCTTTACCATTTAGAAAGTACCTTGTTCTATCCTTTTTAGGTCCAAAGTGGATGACCTCACATTTGTTTACATTGAAATCCATTTGCCACAGTTTTGCCCATTCAATTAATCTATCAATATCCCTTTGTAATTTTATGCTTTCATCTACACTGCCTACAATCTTTGAGCCATCAGCAAATTTGGATATATGACTTGCTATGCCATCATCTAAGTCATTAATAAATATTGTGAATAGTTGAGACCCCCAACACAGATCCCTGCGGGACACCACTAGTGACATCCTGCCAATTTGAGTACCTGCCCATTATCCCTACTCTCTGTCTCCTGCCGCTCAGCCAATTTCCTAACCAGGTCAATAATTTGCCCTCAGTTCCTTGGGCTTCTACCTTAGTTAACAGTCTCTTATGTGAGACTTTATCAAATGCCTTCTGAAAGTCCATATGAAAAATATCCATATACATTCCCCTGTCCACTACTTTAGTCACCTCTTCAAAAAATTCATTCTGGTTTGTCAGGCATGTCCTACCTCAGGGGTATAAACTGGTTCTGTATCACATTAAATTCTTTTTTGAACATCTCCCACTGATCTGTCGTTTTACCCAAATAGATTTGCCCAGTTTACTGTGGACAGTCTCTGCCTCACCCCATTGAAGTCGGCCTTACCTAAATCTAGAATCTTAGTAGCTGTTTCACGTTTCTCCCTTTCAAATGCTACGTTGAACTTGATCATGTTATGATCGCTATTGGATAAATGTTCACGCACAGTTAGACTGTTAACTAAATCTGGCTCATTACTCATTACTAAATCTAGTATGGTTTGCCCCCTTGTTGCCTCTAGGACATATTGTTGTAGAAAACTATGCCGGACACACTCAAGAAATTCACTACCTTTCTGACAGGTGCTAGTCTGCTTATCCCAATTTATATGAAAGTTAAAATCCCCCATTAAAACCACTCTACCTTTACTACACGCTTGTCTAATCTCTGCATTTATCCAGTCTAGCACTTCACAGCTGGGAGCCAATACACAACTCCCACAACAGTCTTAAATCCTTTCCTATTTCTTAATTCTACCCATAAAGTCTCCACTGCCTGCTTACCTCTCTTTATATCCTCTAAGAACATAAGAAATAGGAGCAGGAGTAGGCCATTCAACCCCTCGAGTCTGCTCCGCCATTTAATAAGATCATGGCTGATCTTCTAACTCAACTCCGCTTTCCTGCACTATCCCCATATCCCTTGATTCCCTTAATATCAAAAAATCTATCAATCTCTGTCTTGAATATACTCAACGACTGAGCCTCCACAGCCCTCTGGGGTAGAGAATTCCAAAGATTCACCACCCTCTGAGTGAAGAAATTTCTCATCTCAGTCCTAAATGGCCGACCCCTTATTCTGAGACTGTGACCCCTGGTTCTAGACTCCCCAGCCAGGGGAAACATCCTCCCTGCATCTACCCTGTCAAGCCCTGTAAGAATTTTGTCTGTTTCAATGAGATCACCTCTCATTCTTCTAAACTCCAGAGAATATAGGCTTAGTCTACTCAATCTCTCCTCATAGGACAATCACCCCATCCCAGGAACCAGTCCGGTGAACCTTCGTTTCACTCCCTCTATGGCAAGTATATCCTTCCTTAGGTAAGGAGACCAAAACTGTACACAGTACTCCAGGTGTGGTGTCACTAGGCCCGTATATAAGCTCTGGAATTCCCTGCCAAAACCTCTCCGCCTCTCTACCTCTCTTTCCTCCTTTAAGACGCTCCTTAAAACCTACCTCTTTGACCAAGCTTTTGGTCACTTGCCCTAATTTATCCTTATGTGGATCGGTGTCAAATTTTATGTCTTAAAATACTTCTGTGATGCGCCTTGGGCGTTTTACTATGTTAAAGGCGCTATATAAATACAAGTTGTTGTTATATAATTGCAGTAAGACATCTTTACTCTTATACTCAAATCCTCTTGTAATAAAGGCCAACATACCATTTGCTTTCTTAATTGCTTGCTGTACCTGCATTTTAACTTTCAGTGATTCGTGTACAAGGACACCCGAGTCCTTCTGAACACCAACATTTCCCAATCTCTCATCATTTAAAAAATACTCTGCTTTTCTATTTTTCCTACCAAAGTGGATAACTTCACATTTCTCCACATTATATTCCATTTGCCATGTTCTTGCCCACTCACTTAGCCTGTCTATATCCCCTTGAAGCCTCCTTGCATCCTCCTCACAACTGACATTCCCACCTAGCTTTGTATCATCAGCAAACTTGGATACATTACATTTGGTCCCCCCATCCAAATCATTGATGTAGATTGTGAATAGCTGAGGCCCAAGCACTGATCCTTGCGGTACCCCACCAGTTACAGCCTGCCAACCCAAAAATGACACGTTTATTCCTACTCTCTGTTTTCTGTCTGTTAACCAATCCTCTATCCATGCTAATATATTAACCCCCCAATCCCATGAGCCCTAATTTTATTTAATAACCTCTTATGTGGCACCTTATTGAATGCCTTCTGAAAATCCAAATACACCACATCCACTGGTTCCCCCTTATCTATTCTGCAAGTTACAACCTCAAAAACTCTAACAGATTTGTCAAACACGATTTCCCTTTCATAAATCCGTGTTGACTCTGCCCAATCCTATTATTATTTTCTAAGTGTCCTGTTACCACGTCCTTAATAGTAGATTCTAGCATTTTCCCTAGTACTGATGTTAGGCTAACTGGTCTGTATTTCCCCGTTTTCTCTCTTACTCCTTTCTTAAATAGTGGGGTTACATTTGCTACCTTCCGATCCGCAGGAACCGTTCTAGAATCTATGGAATTTTGGAATATGACAACCAATGCATCCACTATCTCTATAGCCACCTCTTTCAAAACCCTAGGATGTAGGTAGCAGGTCCAGGGGATTTATCGGCTTTCAGTCCCATTAATTTCTCCAGTACTATTTTTTTACTAATACTATCCTCTCTTATCATTGAAGTGATTTCATCCTTAATAAGGCTACTCCTCCCCTTCTGCCATTTTCCCTATCTTTCCTGTAGACCTTATAACCTGGTATATTTAGTTCTCAGTCCTGACTGTCTTGCAGCCATGTCTCAATAATGGCTACCATGTCATACCTTCCAATTTGAATTCACGCCTGCAGTTCATTTAATTTATTCCTTATACTCCGTGCGTTTGTATAAAGAATGCTTATTTGGGCCACACACCCTAACCTGTCCTTCAGCTCTAATGTTTTACTCACATGTTTCTTATTTCTCTCTCCTGACTTTACATCTTTTAGTTTTCCCTTTACCTGTAGTGCCTAAAGCACAATTTCTGACTGTTACTCTACTCTCTTCCCTTTCGTTTGTTTTTGATCTACTATTTGTTCTACAATTTCCACCTGAGCCCTCCCCTCCCATTTACTAGTTTAAAGTCCTTCTGACCGCCCTATTTATCCTTTCCGTTAGGACCCTGGTCCCAGACCGGTTCAGGTGGAGCCCGTCCCAACGATACAGTTCCTTCCTGTCCCAATACTCGTGCCAGTGCCCCATGAAATGGAACCCCTCTTTCCCACACCACTCCTTTAGCCACATGTTCACTTCCCTAATCAGCTTATCCCTACGCCAATTTGCACGTGGCTCAGGTAATAATCCAGAGATTATAACCCTTGAGGTCCTGTTCTTTAATTTAGCTCCTAGTTCCTGGTACTCCCCACACAGGACCTTGTCTACTCTTCCCTATGTTGTTGGTCCTAACATGGACCACAATGACTGGATCCTCCCCTTCCCTCTCCAATATCCTTTCAAGCCGGTTCGAGATGTCCCTCACCCTGGCACCAGGTAGGCAACATACCATGTGAGACTCTCGATCTTGCTTACAAAGGATGCTATCTGTCCCCCTAATTATAGAATCCCCTACAACTACCACATTATGCTTCCTCTCATCCTCCTCCTCCTCCTCCTCCCCCCTTAGGACAGCCTCCTGCTCCAAAGTGGCAAGGTCCGCATTCTGGCTGTCCTTCCGACATTCTTTATCCTTATCCTCGCAGGTAGCAAGTACATTGTACCTGTTGGATAGGATCAGTTTCTGTGGATCCTCGTTCCCTTTCTTACCTGGGTTCTCCTTACTCCACACACTATCGGTCACACCAACCCCGTTCTGATCCTGCACCTCTCTCCGAGGTGTGACCGAACTCTGGAACAAACTGTCCAGATACTCTTCCCCCCTCCCTTATGTGTCGGAGTGTCTCCAACTCGCACTCCAGCTCAATGACTCTGAGCCGGAGAGATTGGAGATGGAGACATCTCCTGCAGACGTGTTCGCTCAGGACAGTCTCGCCGTCCACAAACTCCCACATACTGCAGTCCAGACACACAACCTGCCCTGCCATGTCTTAGTCTAACCTTATTTTATTTATTTAATTAGTTAAAGTCTTTATTCAATGATTATTTATAGTTATATTAATTCATTTAACTAGTTAAGTTATTAATTTAATAAAGTGCGTTATAGTATGCCAGCTCTTAGTTTAAACCACTGTCCTAGCTTAGAGAGAAAAAACGTTAATACTCACCAACCAATCACCTACCTGCTGTCCTGTGACGTCACTCCATGTTTTTTTTGTTGTTTTTGAATTTGCCGGATTTGTACCGCCGACTCCTGGCAGGTCCGCGCTGTCCCCGCCTCCCGCTCTATTTATCTGCCTCGGGTGCTGCCGACTCCTGGCAGGTCCGCGCTGTCCTCGCCTCCCGCTGTATTTATCTGCCTCGGGTGCTGCCGACTCCTGGCAGGTCCTCATAATCAGAAAATGCTGGAAATACTCAGCAAGTCAGGCAGCATCTGTGGAGAGAGAAATGTTTCAGGCCGGTGACCTTTCGTCAGATCTGGAAAATGTTACAGATATAACAGGTTTTAAGCAAGTACAGAGGCAGGGAAAGGGGAGAGGGGAGGAAAGAACAAAAGGGAAGGTCTGTGATAGCGTGAAAGGCAGGAGCGATTAAATGAACACCAGAATCATTACCAACAGCTACTGTCCCAAAAAATGGGAGCAGTGGTTATGATCTGAAATTGCTGAACTCGATGATGAGTCCGGAAGGCTGTAAAGTGCTTAATCGAAAGATGAGGTGCTGTTCCTCAAGCTTCAGTTGAGCTTCATTGGAACAGTGTAGGAGGCCGAGGACAAAGAGGTCGGAGTGGGAGTGGGACGGAGAAATAAAGTGGCAAGCGACCAGAAGCTGAGGGTCACGCTTGCGAGCGATCACCCAATCTGCGTTTGGTCTCCCCAATGTAGAAGAGACCGCATCGTGAGCAGCGAATACAGTATACTAAATTGAAAGAAGTATAATTAAATCATCGCTGTTTCACCTAGAAGGAGTGTTTGGGGCCCTTGACGGTGGGAAAGGAGGTGGAAGGGCAGGTGTTGCATCTGCTGCACTTGCTTGGGAAGGTGCCGTGGGAAGGGGAGAGGATGTTGGGGGTGATGGAAGAGTGGACCAGGGTGTCGCAGAGGGAACGGTCCCTTCGGAATGCTGAAAGGGAAGGGGAAGATATATTTGGTGGTGGCATCACGCTGGAGGTAGCGGAGGATGATCCGTTGAATGTGGAGGCTGGTGGGGTTGGAGGTGAGGACAAGGGAGACCCGATCGTGGTTCTGGGAGGGAGGGAAGGGGTGAGGGCAGAAGTACGGCAAATGGGACGCACACAGTCGAGGGCCATGCCAACCACAGTGGAGGGGAATCCTTGGTTGAAGAAAAAAGAAGACATCGGAAGCACTGGTGTGGAAGATATGCCATGTAACACAAACAGTGAATATTAAGCAGGCAAAGCCTAGGTTTTGTATTATTTCCAGATATACTCCACATGCTGTTTTTTAAAATTTAATTTGCACCTTAGGCTCCAGCACGTTGCCACCAACCTGTTTCTCCTTTTGTGCCACGACTTTCGTGTTTGCTGACTGTTCTTGGCAGGATTGCACTCTCTCTCTCTGATTCCCAACATACACCGTAATACAGAGAACGTAAAACAAAATGTCTCACAGGCCAAATTGAGAAAAATCAGTTCCCACTTTGAAATGTCACGTATTGCAGCGGCCATTTTAATTTAACGCCTCTTGACTCGAATGTAAAGTATCTTCAAAACACGTGTAAATTCAAAGAGACATCAAAAAATCTTGCCCGTATCCTTACATTTCCCCCCCAAATCCTGTAAAAGACAGGAATGTTTGTATGGGTAGCAGCGCTGTCATTATTACAGCGTTTGACTGAGGTAGTTTTGGAGCCTGAGGTTGGTGTAGCTGCAACAAAACAGATTATGCAAATGAGGTGATATTAAATAACGGAAGTTGTATCCAGTGCTGTGCCATATCGGAGAAATGTAAGTAGAGGATACTGTTTAGGTGGGAGATTAGTAAAATGAATCTTTTCCTGCATAGGCTTGACAACCTAAAAAGGGATACATTAGGTACAGGCAGTACCCTAGTACCCTACTGCATTTAATGTTATGCTTACACTGCAAAACACTAAAGTACGATGGAACTGGATGTTGTACATCTCCGTGACCTAGGTTCAGCCCAGACTTTAAAAAAAAACTCTGGTGCATCTTCTAATCTGGGTCAGGCCTAACCCAGTTCTTAGTAGGCGTGGGTCCACATCAAAGAAAATGCCACAGAATTCAGCACAATTTAACACCACATTGCCTCTCTCACCCAGAGAGGTCATAAAGATAGCTGCTGTAGCCCACGAGAATGTCACATTGATACAATAAGGAGCCCTCTTCTGAGGTTAGGGTCAGAACAACGCTGGGGGTGAACTGCTTCTCAATTGAAGATACTTCTTGTGAAAGCCTCAAGTTCTAGCTCTGATCTGAGTTATCTGATCGTCATCAGGACGGCAACTGGGGCACTGCAATTTGTCTCAGCACCCACACGTAAAGGAGGAGGAAATAAAATCAGTCCAGCTTCTTAATCTCTATCTGCTTTCCATGCTGGAAGTACATGTGTGTAGGTGATGGGTGAGTGCAGGGTCTTGCTTGGGTTTGGATGTTGTGCCCCCCCCCCCCATCTCCTCCCATGACCGAATAGCCAGCTGACACCCACTGTCTGGGCTCATACATGAAAAACACTTGGGTGAGGTATCTGAGGGTGTCTGTGGCACGATACCCCAGTAAGGAGTCAATATATTTAGGAAAGGGGAGACAATTGAGGGAGAAAAAAAACCAAAATACCATGATTAACCAGGGGGCATAGATTTAAAGTAATTGCCAGAATGATTAGAGGGAAGTTGAGGAGAACTTTTTTCACCCAGAGGGTGGTGGGGGTCTGGAACTCACTGCCTGAAAGGGTGGTAGACAGAAACCCTCATCACATTTAAAAAGTACTTGGATATGCACTTGAAGTGCCGTAACCTGCAAGGCTACGGACCAAGAGCTGGAAAGTGGGATTAGGCTAGATAGCTCATTTTGGGCTGGCACAGACACGATGGGCCGAATGGCCTCCTTCTGTGCTGTAAATTTCTATGATTCCCTTCCGTTTGAGTTGATCTCAAGCCTGCTTTGATTTCTTGTGCAGGTACAGCTTTAAATTGATGGAACATGATTATTGTGAATGTGAGTTAATATTTGAGATTGCACAGCCATTAGTTTTACAGAGATAATGATGAAAGACTGCAGGTGTATGTTTTGACAGTTTTCACTGGGCTCATCTCAAAAGCATGAGGGGTTCCAGTAACAATGTAACCAAGAAAATGTCATCTGTGGAAAGCGAACAGCCAGGTTAGAATAGTAGAGGTGTGGCGGTTGAATGGGTATTCTAGAGCTTCACTTGCTCACTTTTGGGCTCAAGGCAAGATTATTTTGAATATTTATTTAGATGTCAATCGTGGCTCAGTGGTAGTATTCTCGCCTTTGAGTCAGAAGGTTGTGGGCTCACGCCCCACTCCTTGAGCACAAAATCTAGGCTGACACTCCAGTGCAGTACTGAGGAAGTGTTACACTGTCGGAGGTGCCGTCTTTCGGATGAGATGTTAAACCGAGGCCACGGCTGCCCTCTCAGGTGGATTTAAAAGATTCCATGGCACTATTTCAAAGAAGAACATCGGAGTTCTCCCGGTGTCCTGGACAATATTTATCCCTCAACCAACATCACTAAAACTGATTATCTGGTCATTATCACATTGCTGTTTGTGGGAGCTTGCTGTGCGCAAATTGGCTGCCGCGTTTCCTACATCACAACAGTGACTACACTTCAAAAGTACTTCATTGACTGTAAAGCACTTTAGGACATCCTGAGGTCATGAAAGGTGCTATATAAAAGCAGTATTATAATTTCATGCTTATTTTTCACTGCTGTGTCACTGTAGTAGTCTTGTTTTCTTTTATTGGACTTAGTATTGTAGTTGGCAGTAAAGAAAGCGCCCAGAAAATAGTGTTTCAATGTTTGCATTATTTCAGCAAACTCAATAAACTAGAAATTTAACTCTGGGAATAAACTCATACAATTGCTGCAGAAATGTAACTAGAGGCCATCAATATAAGATAGTCACCAAGAAATCCAATAGGGAATTCAGAAGAAACTTCTTTACCCAGAGAGTGGTGAGAATGTGGAACTCACTACCACAGGCAGTGGTTGAAGCGAATAGCATAGATGCGTTTAAGGGGAGGCTAGACAAGCATATGAGGGAGAAGGGACTAGAGGGTTATGCTGATAGAGTTAGATGAGGAAAGACGGGAGGAGGCTCGTGTGGAGCATAAACACTGGCATGGACTGGCTGGGCTGAATGGCCTGTTTATCCTATGTAATCCTATATTCCTTTTGTGAGCGACTGATTGGTTTATAATGACAGTTTAGTGAAAGATTTCTTTTAACTGTACACAACAGAAGGAAATATACCCTTCATAATTTAAAAAGAAAGTTAACTCCCGGTTTTTAAACTACACCACTAGATGGGGCTCCTTGCAACTAGAGTCTCCAGTTCAAAACGGAGTCGAAGCCCAGTCATCTTGATTTACTGCAGGTGAACCTCTTCAAGGTCAATCACTGTGTTGTGTAAAATAAAATAACCATTCAAAAAATATTTTAAAAATAGAAATGCAGAATTTTGGGGCGTCCACATCCTATAGCAACTCTTAATTGAATGGCCTCCGTGGTGGCTGTCAGTAAAAACGAGGGGTTAGACAAGAAGATGGTTCCATTTGCAGAATAAAGTTGGACGTCTCTGCGCTGTCCTGTACGCTGTTTCTCACTTTGGTTTTGCAGATGGTGTTTGCAAAGTCGCCAGATTTTAGTTAGTCTGGCAATCTGCAGGTGCAGAGGAAGCATCACTCACTTTCTCTTAAACAGGCAATTCTTCTTCTGCTGGATTATGATTATTCCTTTTTGAGATGTGAATGATTTAAACCATTAAAATCTATTCAGTGTGAACGTTACTGGAATGCCTTGCCGAACCTCAGTGTCTCAAGTTGATGTGGTTTGTGAGAAACATCATTTCTCCAGCTGCTTTGCTGGATTTAATCGACATTCCCAGAAGCGTGTGTGTTCTGTGAATTTAACCCCTTGTGAGCTGAACTTAACGTAATAGCAACATCTTAATATCAATTAATCTGAAATCCCTCCGAGGCAAAATAGTCAAAACATCACAATATATAAAACAGAGAAAGTAAAATAAATAGAAAGAGAAGTTAATTGCTGTTTTAGTTCTTACGAGCGTTTGGAACCATTTAATCAATGAAACATTTCTTTTTTACCTGGCTTGGTGCAGGAGTTGCAAAAACTTTTGTTAACATCCATACATTACCTTTAGGGTACGGTAGCATAGTGGTTATGCGACTGGACTAGTAATCCAGAAGCCTGGACTAATGATCCAGGGACAAGAGTTCAAATCCCACCACGGCAGCTGGGGAATTTAAATTCAGTTAATTAAGTAAATCTCGAATAAAAAGCTAGTGTCAGTAATGGTGACCATGAAATTACCGGATCTGGTTCACTAATGCCCTTTAGAAGGAAATTTGTCGTCCTTACCCGATCTGGCCTATATGTGACTCCAGACCCACAGCAATGTGGTTGACTCTTAACTGCCCTCTGAAATGGCCTAGCAAGCCACGCAGTTGTACCAAACCACAACAATAACAATAATAATATTAAGAACAACAATAATAAGACCCCTTGGCACCGGCTTCGGACACGACAACGGCACACCCAGCCCAGTCGCCCCTGCAAAGTCCTCCTCACCAACATCTAGGGACTTGTGCCAAAATTGGGAGAGCTGTCCCACAGACTAGTCAAGCAACAGCCTGACATAGTCATACTCACAAATTCATACCTGTCCCAGACTCCTCCATCACCATCCCTGGGTATGTCCTGTCCCACCGGCAGAACAGACCCACCAGGGGTGGTGGCACAGTGATATACAGTCGGGAAGGAGTGGCACTGCAAGTCCTCAACATTGACTCCGGACCCCATGAAGTCTCAGGTCACGGATGGGCAAGGAAACCTCCTGCTGATCACCACCTACTGCCCTCCCTCAGCTGATGAATCAGTACTCCATGTTGAACACCACTTGGAAGAAGCACTGAGGGTAGCAAGGACATAGAACATACTCTGGATGGGGGACTTCAATGTCCATCACCAAGAGTGGCTCGGTAGCACCACTACTGACCGAGCTGGCCGAGTCATGAAGGACATAGCTGCCAGTCTGGGCCTGCGACAGGTGGTGAGAGAACCAACACGAAGGAAAAACTTACTTGACCTCGTCCTCACCAATCTACTTGTCGCAGATGCATCTGTCCATGACAGCATTGGTAGCAGTGACCACCGCACAGTCCTTGTAGAGACAAAGTCCCATCTTCACACTGAGGACACCCTCCAACGTGTTGTGTGGCACTACCACCGTGCTAAATGGGATAGATTCAGAACAGATCTAGCAGCTCAAAACTGGGTATCCATGAGGCGCTGTGGGCCATCAGCAGCAGCAGAATTGTATTCCACAGCAATGTGACCTAATGGCCCGGCATATCCCTCACTCTACCATTACCATTAAGCCAGGCGACCAACCCTGGTTCAATGAGGAGTGCAGAAGAGCATGCCAGGAGCAGCACCAGTTGTGCCTAAAAATGAGGTGCCAACCTGGGGAAGCTGCAACACAGGACTACAGGCATGCTAAACAGCAGAAGCAGCATGCTATAGACAGAGCTAAGCGATCCCACAATCAACGGATCAAAAGCTCTGCAGTCCTGCCACATCCAGTCATGAATGGTGGTGGACAATGAAACAACTAATGGGAGGACGAGGCTCCATGAATATCCCCATCCTCAATGATGGTGGAGCCCAGCACGTGAGTGCAAAAGACAAGGCTGAAGCGTTTGCAACCATCTTCAGCCAGAAGTGCCGAGTGGCTGATCCATATCAGCCTCCCCCGGAGGTCCCCACCATCACAGAAGCAAGTCTGCAGCCAATTCGATTCATTCCATGTGATATCAAGAAATGGCTGAGCGCACTGGATACAGCAAAGGCTATGGGTCCCGGCTGTTGTGCTGATGACTTGTGCTCCAGAACTAGCCGCGCCTCTAGCCAAGCTGTTCCAGTACAGCTACAACACTGGCATCTACCCGACAATGTGGAAAACTGCCCAGGTATGTCCTGTCCACAAAAAGCAGGACTAATCCAATCCGGCCAATTAATGCCCCATCAGTCTACTCTCAATCATCAGCAAAGTGATGGAAGGTGTCATCGACAGTGCTATCAAGCGACACTTCCTCACCAATAATCTGCTCACCGATGCCTAGTTTATGTTCCGCCAGGACCACTCGGCTCCAGATGTCATTACAGCCTTGGTCCAAACATGGACAAAAGAGCTGAATTCCAGAGGTGAGGTGAGGTGAGGTGAGAGTGACTGCCCTTGACATCAAGTCAGCATTTGACCGAGTGTGGCATCAAGGAGGCCTAGTAAAATTGAAGTCAATGGGAATCAGGGGGAAAACTCTCCACTGGCTGGAGTCATACCTACCACATAGGAAGATGGTTGTGGTTGTTGGAGGTCAATCATCTCAGTCACAGGACATCGCTGCAGGAGTTCCTCAGGGCAGTGTCCTAGGCCCAACCATCTTCAGCTGCTTCATCAATGACCTTCCCTCCAACATGAGGTCAGAAGTGGGGATGTTCGCTGATGACTGCACAGTGTTCAGTGCCATTCTCAACTCCTCAGATAATGAAGTAGTCCATGCCCGCATGCAGCAAAGTCTGGACGACATTCAGGCTTGGGCTGATAAGTGGCAAGTAACATTTGCGCCACAGAAGTGCCAGGCAATGACTATCTCCAAATAGAGAGAGTCTAACCACTGCCCCATGACATTCAATGGCATTACCATCGCCAAATCCCCCACCATAAACATCCTGGGGGGGTCACCATTAACCAGAAACTTAATTGGACCAGCCACATAAATACTGTGGCAACAAGAACAGGTCAGAGGCTGGGTATTCTGCAGCGAGTGTCTCACTTCCTAACTGCCTAAAGCCTTTCCACCATCTACAAGGCACAAGTCAGGAGTGTGATAGAATACTCTCCACTTACCTGGATGAGTGCAACTCCAACAACACTCAAGAAGCTCGACACCATCCAGGACAAAGCAGCCCGCTTGATTGGCACCCCATCCACCACCTTAAACATTCACTCCCTCCAATACCGGCACACCGTGGCTGCAGTGTGTACCATCTACAAGATGCACTGCAGCAACTCGCCAAGGCTTCTTCGGCAGCACCTCCCAAACCCGCGACCTCTACCACCTAGAAGGACAAGGGCAGCAGGCGCATGGGAACACCATCACCTGCAAGTTCCCCTCCAAGTTACACACCATCTTGACTTGGAAATAAATCACCGTTCCTTCATCGTTGCTGGGTCAAAATCCTGGAACTCCCTCCCGAACAACACTGTGGGAGCACCTTCACCTCACGGACTGCAGCGGTTCAAGAAGGCAGCTCACCACCACCTTCTCAAGGACAATTAGGGATGGGCAATAAATGCTGGCCTTGCCAGCGACGCCCATATCCCCAGAACGAATTTTTTTAAAGTTATTTTGTTCTTGAATATGGTCTCCCAGAGTGTTGTTCATAGTGATTTGGAGGAAACTATTTTATAGGATGGACCCGTTAAACACTGTCAGACGCATGCCTGTCACTCCTAGCAGAGCCAGAGATGCCCTCACCAGCTCATTGGGGTTTCTTCTCTCTTTCCACACCCACCTCCACATTCTTTCCTCCTCTCCTTCAGTGCAGTGTACTCCCTCAACAGGTTTTCTCTCCCTACCTGTCACAAAAGGGTATCTCTCTTCATGCTTTTCTCAAAAGGTTTCTCTCTCTCTTCCCATCCATCCAAACAGGATAACTCTACCAGTGTATATCTCTACTTCCTCCAATGGGTTCCACAAGGTCTCTCTGCTCCCCTCCCCTCCCCCCAAGAGTCTCTCAGTCCCTTTCCTTAACAGCACCTGTTTCTATCTTTTCCTCTGTTTCTTTGTATTCCCCAGGCTTCAGGGCTGCATTCAATGTTGCCAGGTTTTCTGGATGTTTTTAAAGGCCAATAAACGAAGAACTAGTTCCAAATTGGTTTAAAGGGACTTCAGTAAAAATGAAGAATATAATATTCAAATATTGGTAATGTTGCTTTAAGAATCTCTGGGATTGTTACATCCTATCTCACTGTGAGGTCAGTAATCTACATGCTTTGCTCAAATTACATAACCAGAGATAACAGGCTCAAACCAGTTCTAAATGAAGTACAGGGAAAGTACGAACTAATAAAAAATATCTGATTTTTGCAGCTTACATCTGTTACTTCTGGAGTAACATGTCTCAATGCACACATTTAGGCATAACAGTGTGCACCGCCAGGCAAATTTGCCCTCTCATTCTCCCTTCTTCTGAGGAAACACTATGACTTTGGAGTCTAAATGGCCCTGTTTAAATCAGGTGCTCACAGTCTTACTAAACACCAATAATTCATTTTATTGAATAGTAATTTTTTTTTTCATTCAAGTTGAAAGAAATATATTATTAAGGATAAGCCCTCAGTCTCAGTGACGGATTTATCTGACACCAACTGGATTTAGGTGCAGTGACAGAAAGAATAGTGAGGCCCGTGTCATTGGGGAAATAGGGTTAAATTACAGGGAAGAGCACATTCAAACTCCGAGTCAGGCCGCCACAAGGTATGTTTGGTGTAGAAGGGTCATTCCTTTTTTTAAGATTTTTGATTAAAGCTAATTTGTCAAAAAACGTTTTATTAACGCTATTGTTTCAAGCAGTAAATTAGCAAATTTTGTTAACTAAGAAAGTAATGATATTTTGTGGATCATTGCAGATCACCATAGATACCTTTAGCCGTATATTCCGATGCCTACGGGTGTGTACGGGCTGTGTACACACCCGTAGGGACATCAGAAATGCCAGTTTCAGGCAGGCGAAGCGCATGCGCTGAAAACCGGTATTTCCGATCTGTCAAGAATGCTCTTGACAGATCGGACTCCTGCCCTGGAGAAGGGCCTCTACGGGCGGATAGTTCCGCTTTCTGGAGAACCTCCGCCCGCAGAAAACCCTTAGAAATCTTACTCCTGGTAAAAGCGTAAGGCCTGCTTTTACCAGGATAAGAGTTGAAAAAAAGTTTTAAATTTTTTTTTCACTCATTTAAAAATATTTTTAAAAGAGGTTAGTTTATTTTTAGCCCCGTAAAAAACTTTAACTATTTTTTTCAAAAAAATAAATTTTTGTTTAAAATATTTAATTTATTGAAATTGCAACTCATTTTAAAAATGTGATGGGTTTTTTTTAATTTATTTAATGTTTTACTGTGTTTTTGGGGTGATCTCCATTCATATATTTGACAGGTCTATCTGTCAAGTGTATGAAGGGAGATTCCCTTCTCCTATTGGCTCCCCATGGCCCACGTGATCCCAGGGACGCTTGCGAACCGCCTGCGCCTCTGGGATACGTGGGCCCTGCGCAATTGGAGTTTGGAGAGGCCCAGGAGCGGAAGTATACGCACCTCGGGAGCCCTCGGGTAAGTTCGTAGATTTTTTCCAGATCGGAGGCCTCCGCACACGGGAGGACTCCGATCGGAAAATACGGGCCATTATGTTTCATTAGCACTTTTGCGGTCTTGTCAATAATTTGGGGCATTAGTACAACATGTTGAATAGCCACGAGCAGGTACAATTGCATGAGCTACAATGGTAACTATAATGTTAACTACACTTCTTATAGTGAAATGGCCAACCACCATCTTCTCGGGACAACTACAGATGGGCGATAAATGCAGCCTTGCCAGACTAGTCCACAGCCAAGAAGATTTTTTTTTTAATTGGGTCATTTTGGGACGTGTGCTCCGCTGGCAAGGCTGGCATTTGTTGCTTATCCCTAGTTGCCCGGAGAAGGTGGCAGCAATTTTATACAACTGAGTGACTTGCTAGACCACTTCAGAGGGCAAGAGTCAACCATGTCGGTGTGGGACTGGAGTCAAAAATAAAGATTTCCTTCCCTAAAAGGACATTAGTGAACCACTTGGGTTTTTAACGACAAACCGACAGCTTCATGGTCACTTTTTACTAATACCAACTTTTTATTCCAGATTTTTTTTTAAATAACTGAATTAAAATTCTCAAACTGCCATGGTGGGATTTGAACTCGTGTTTTCTGGATTATTAGTCGCAGACTCTGGATTACTGATCCAAGACCATAAGCACGACGCTACCATAAAACATGTATAGCCAGCTTTGCATGTGCATGATGATGTGATTGTACCCAAATATTTAGAAAGAGTCGAGGAATGCCTGTTTAATGCAAAAGCACACAATTCTGGAATTAATACCCAGCTACAAACACTTTTCTTGATGGCCTCGAACTGGGTTAGGTTGATTTGGCTATGATAAATTGACCCTTACTGTTAGGGGGGTATTAAATATGTGAGGTTATGGGGATAGGATGGGATATGTTAGGGGGAATTAAAATACGTGGGGTTACGGGGGTAGGGTGGGATATGTGTACTGTGGGGATTAAAGCAGGGACAGGGTACTGGATTTGGATGATCAGCCATGATCGTATTGAATGGTGGAGCAGGCTCGACGGGCCGAATGGCCTACTCCTGCTCCTAGATTCTATGTTTCTATGTATGTTTCTATGGGTTCAGGCATCAGCCAGTGTAAACTAACCTATACAGTCCAGAAGATTGATTCCCAGTCTGTGCAGATTTAGCTGATGAGTTGCTACAATTCGTCTTAGTGCTGTGGCACAGTTGACAAACCTGCAAGGGGCGGGGTGGGGTGGGGGGAGGGCAATAGGGAAAAAAACATTTTGAATCTCTGAAACATCATAAAATTGTGATTTTAATAAACAGAACTTTCTGAGTTGCCTCTTGAGTTTGTGCTTGTTCTTTGCTACAACAATCCAAAACAATCCCATTGAGCTTATCGTGGATGATTCCATTGACATCAAGGCCCTGACGGAGACTTGGTTGAGGGGTGATGACACCTTACCCTTAATTGAAGCCTCCCCGCCTGGCTATATACCTTCCACCACTTGCCCCGCTCAGACCGCCGTGGTGGCGGTATGGCTCTCATCACCAAATCACACCTTGGTCTGTCCCCCTACTCCTCCGGCACTTTCTCCTCCTTTGAGCATCTCACCTTATTCCACCCCTCTCACCTCTCATTTAAAATTCTCGCTCTCTACCGCCCACCCAAGTACCATAAAAATGTTATTACTGAGATATCTTCACTGCTTTCTTCCCTCAGCCTCTGCACCGAATGACTTCTCATCCTCGGTGATTTCAACCTCCATTTCAATTCATCATGTTCTCTCTCCTCTGAGTTCATTAGCTTCCTATCCTCCCTTAATCTCTCTCTCCATGTAAACTCCCCAACCCATATTCACAGCCACCCTCTCGACCTTGCCATCTCTTGTGGCCTCACTACTCCTATCGTGTCAATCGCAGATAAGGCCATCTCTGACCACTTCCTCGTATCGCTCTCTACCCACATCCCCCTTCCACCCTCCCCCCACCAAACCTTACTTCCTTCTGTGTCCACCCCGGAAAAAACTCTCTCCGAACTCTCTTACAACTGCACTTATGAAATCCAAACTGTCCAGCCTTTGGCTCTCCATTCACCACGACATTTCTGCAGCTACCAATCTGCTCAACCACACCTTCATCACCACATTTGATGCCCTAGTCCCTATTAAAACAATTACTCTCTCTCACTCTGGCCATTCCCCCTGGTACGGCCCTCATCTTCGCTCCTTAAGTCCAAGGGACGCAGACTCGAACGGGTATGACAGACAACTGGTTTAGACATTCACCGCCAGATCTGGCTGGACCACTATCGGGTCCTACTCCTGTCTGCCAAAATTGCTCACTATTCTAGAATCATTCTGGAATGCAAAGATAAACCGGCTTCTATTTTCCACTGCAAACCATCTTCTTAAAGCCCTCTCCCCTGTCTCCTCCGACAACAAGTGCGAGGAGCTCATGGACTTCTTTGTCTCTACGATTAAGACCATCCGTTCAGCTGCCTCTGCCACTTCCCTTCCTTCCCCTAGCCCACCGGGCAAAACTTCCTCTAAGGTTCCCCCCTACCCTAGCCCTGAAGTCACATCTTTCTCCAGTTTCTCTCCGATCTCCCTTCATGACGTTTCCGCTCTCATTTTGTCCATGAGACCCACTTCCCGCTCCCTCGACCATATTCCCACCAAACTGCTGACCGCCCAACTTCCTTTTCTGGCTCCCATGTTAGCTGATATTGTTAACGGTTCTCTCTCCTCAGGTACTGTCCCCCTCTCCCTCAAATCTACCCTCAAGTCACCCTTCTCCTCAAAAAACCAAATCTTGACCCCTCCGTCCTTGCAAACCACCGCCCCATCTCCAACCTCCCTTTCCTCTCCAAAGTCCTTGAACGTGTTGTCGTCCTGATCAGCCATGATCTTACTGAATGGCGGAGCCGGCTCGAGGGGCTGAATGGCCTACTCCTGCTCCTATTTCTTATGTTGACCACTTCATCCTTCTCCAACGCCTCTCCACTGTCATCCAGCTGGGTGGGACTGCAGTCGCCTGGTTCCATTTTTATTTATCTAATTGTAGCCAGAGAATCATCTGCAATGGCTTCTCTTCCCGCTCCCGCACAGTTACCTCTGATGTCCCCCAAGGGTCTATCCTTGGCCCCCTCCTATTTCTCATCTACATGCTGCCCCTTGACGACATCATCCGAAAACACAGCGTCAGTTTCCACATGTACGCTGATGACACCCTGCTCTACCTCACCACCACCCCTCCACGGTCTCTAAATTGTCAGACTGCTTGTCCGACATCCAGTTCTGGATGAGCAGAAATTTTCTCCAATTAAGTATTGGGAAGACCGAAGCCATTGTTTTTGGTCCCCGCCACAAACTCCGTTCCCTAGCCACTGACTCCATCCCTCTCCCTAACATCTGTCTGAGGCTGAACCACACTGTTCGCAACCTTGGTGTCACAATGAGCTTCCGATCACATATCTGTGGCATAACTAAGACCATCTATTTCCACCTCCGTAACATCGCCCGTTTCCACCCGTGCCTCAGCTCATCCCAAATTACAACAGTGACTCTACTTCAAAAGTACTTCATTGAATGTAAAGCGCTTTGAGACGTCCGGTGGTTGTGAAAGGCGCTATATAAATGCAAGACTTTCTTTTGCTGAAATCCTCATCCATGCCTTCGTTACCTCTAGACTTGACTATTCTAACGCACTCCTGGCTGGCCTCCCACATTCTACCCTATGTAAACTTGAGGTCATCCAAAACTCGGCTGCCTGTGTTCTAACTCGCACCAAGCCCCGTTCACCCATCACCCTGTGCTCGCTGACCTACATTGGCTCCCGGTTAAGCAACGCCTCGATCTCAAAATTATTTTCAAATCCCTCCACGGCCTTGCCCCTCCCTATCTCTGTAATCTCCTTCAGCCCCACTACCCACGGAGATATCTGCGCTCCTCTAATTCTGCCCTCTTGAGCATCCCCGATTATAATCGCTCAACCATTGGTGGCCGTGCCTTCTGTTGCCTAGGCCCGAAGCTCTGGAATTCACTGCCTAAACCTCTCTACCTCTCTTTCCTCCTTTAAGACGCTCCTTAAAACCTACCTCTTTGACCAAGCTTTTGGTCACCTGCCCTAATTTCTCCTTAAGTGGCTCGGTGTCAAATTTTTTGTCTTATAATACTCCTGTGAAGCGCCTTGGAATGATTTACTACGTTAAAGGCGCTATATAAATACAAGTTGTTGTTGTTGTTTATTGCCCCATTCTCTTTCCCCATAGCCCTGTGTCTTCCAGTCTGTAAATGCCATGTTAGATAATGTACTTCAGCTACACCACTATATATAAACCAGTGCACACGTTTTTTCTTTAAATTTTTTTCTTAAGATGTTTATATTTTGATCTTAGAATTTAAAATGCCAAAATGTACAGCACATTCGTCCATTAAACTTGTGCTAGCTTTCTGAAAGTGCTATCCACTTGCTCCCATTTCCCTGCCCTTCCCCCATCCCCTTTTAAACGTTTCCTTTAAAAACATCTATCCACTTGTTAACTGCTTGATTGTTTTCTTGTTTGAATCTGCAAGCTCTGCTTGACTTCTCAAAATAAAAATTATTTTTAAAAAAATCAGCTAACAATATTATTTCTGCCACTAGATGTTGTTAGTTCACTTAGTAAATGCAGTGCTGTGAACTGTAGGGCTTTGGAAAATGTGCAGAAGATATTCTGGGCTAGAAATTCGTCTCGGGTGGTGGCGAAAAGCGGGCAGTATCGATCGGATGCCCGTTATACGCAGCACCTGATATTCAGTTCTATTGCAGTCAACGGAACTGAATACCAGGCACTGCGCACAACAGGCCTTATTGGCAGCTCAACAGAACCACACTATTTTATTCAAATCACCATGTAAATAGGGTGTTGATGCAACCGAACATCTTTATGAATGTAAACATTGTTATAGATATTTTATTAAAGCAGGGGTTTCTAACTGTTAAGAGATACTTAAAGTAAAAAAAAAACCTTATTTGTGATTTCACTGTTGGATTTTTACAGAGTAGCCTTTTTAAAAAAATAGTAAAACATAACAAATGGTGAAATGTTTTAATTTGTTTGACAAATCCTGCAAAGAAACAAGTAAATGTTTTGTGATTCTGCACATTTTTCTAGCTTGGCTTTATGTTAATATTTTAATTTGGATAGTTTCTGATAACAATTATATTTTGAAAGTTGTCGGGGAAATTCAGAGCCCATAACTCTTAATTAACTGCTTTGAGGACAGAATTTCTTTTCCAGCTTTCAAAATGCACGGTTGTTTTCTTCTATCGTATATCATTCCTCCATATTCCCATAAGAAGAAAAGATAGGGCATCCAAAGCTAGAGCTCCCGCGATGACCAATGAAATAGAGGTTAAAATAAAAGAGAAAAAGGAGGTTCATGACAAATGTCAGGTACAGAATACAATCGAAAACCAGAGAGTGCAGGGGGAAATTGAAAAAGGATACAAGAAGGGTAAAGAGAGAGTATGAGAATAGATTAGCGGGTAACATAAAAGGGAATCCAAAAAATCTTTTAGAAACATATAAAAAGTAAAAGGATAGTTAAAAGAATGGTGGGGCCCATTAGGGACAAAAAGGGAAATCTTGTGGAGGCAAAGGGCTACTTCTTCACAAAAGAAGAGAATGAAGTTAATGTCGCAGTAGAGGAGGGGGGAGTAGAGATATTCGATAGGATAAAAATAGATAGAAAGGAGGTGCTAAATAGGTTGGCATCACTCAAAGTTAACAAGTCACCCGATCCAGATGGGACGCATTCTAGGCTGCTGAGGGAATCTAGGGTGGAGATAGCAGAAGCTCTGACCACAGTCTTTCAATCCTCCTTGGATATGGGACTGGTGCAAGAGGACGGGAGGATTGCAAATGTTACACCCCTGTTCAAAAAAGGGGAGAGGGATAAACCTGGTAACTACAGGCCAGTCAGTCTAACGTCATTGATGGGAAAACTATTAGAGACCATTGTCAAGGACACAATTAATTCTGTCTTGGAGAAGCATGGGTTAATAAGGGCCAGCTAGCACAGATTTGTAAAAAGCAAATCGTGTCTGACTAACCACAAGTGCGAGGAGCTCATGGACTTCTTTGTTTCTAAGATTGATACCATCCGCTCTGCTGCCTCTACCACTTCTCTTCCTTCCCCTAGCCCACAAGGCCAAACTTCCCCTAAGGTCCCCCCTCCCCCCCACCCTAGCCCTGAACTCACTTCTTTCTCCAGTTTCTCTCCGATCTTCCCATATGACTTCTCTGTGCTCATGTTGTCCATGAGACCCATTTCCTGCTCCCTTGACCCTATTCCCACCAAACTGCTGACCACCCAACTTCCTTTTCTGGCTCCCATGTTAGCTGACATTGTTAACGGTTCTCCCTCCTCAGGTACTGTCCCCCTCTCCCTCAAATCTGCCGTCATCACCCCTCTCCTCAAAAAACCAACCCTTGACCCCTCCGTCCTTGCAAACTACCGTGCCATCTCCAACCTCCCTTTCCTCTCCAAAGTCCTTGAACGTGTTGTCGCCTCCCAAATCCATGCCCATCTTTTCCGGAACTCCATGTTTGAATCCCTCCAATCAGGTTTCCGCCCCACCACAGTACCGAAACGGCTCTCATCAAAGTCACAAATGACATCCTTTGTGACTGTGACAAAGGTAAACTATTCCTCCTCGTCCATCTTGACTTGTCTGCAGCCTTTGACACGGTTGACCACTCCATCCTTCTCCAATGCCTCTCCACCATCGTCCAGCTGGGTGGGACTGCACTCGCCTGGTTCCATTCTTATCTATCTAATCGTAGCCAGAGAATCACCTGCAATGGCTTCTCTTCTCGCTCCCGCATTGTTACCTCTGGTGTCCCCCAAGGATCTATCCTTGCCCCCTCCTATTTCTCATCTACATGCTGTCCCTTGGCGTCATCACCCGAAAACACAGCGTCAGTTTCCACATGTATGCTGACGACAACTGGCTCTACCTCACCACCACTTCTCTCGACCCCTCCACGGTCTCTAAATTGTCAGACTGCTTGTCTGACATCCAGTACTGGGTGAGCAGAAATTTTCTCCAATTAAATATTGGGAAGACCGAAGCCATTTTTTTCGGTCCCCGCCACAAACTCCGTTCACTAGCCACTGACTCCATCCCTCTCCCGAGCATCTGTCTGAGGCTGAACCACACTGTTCGCAACCTTGGTGTCATATTTGACCCTGAAATGAGCTTCCGACCACACATCTGCGACATAACTAAGACCGCCTATTTCCACCTCCATAACATCGCCCGTCTCCACCCTTGCCTCAGCTCATCTGCTGAAACCTTCATCCATGCCTTTGTTACCTCTAGATTTGACTATTCCAATGCACTCGTGGCTGGCCTTCCATGTTCTACCCTACGTAAACTTGAGGTCATCCAAAACTCGACTGCCCGTGTCCTAACTCGCACCAAGTCCCGTTCACCCATCACCCCTGTGTTCGCTGACCTACATTGGCTCCCGAGCAACGCCTTGATTTCAAATTTCTCATCCTTGTTTTCAATCCCTCCATAGCCTTGCCTCTCCCTATCTATGTAATCTCCTCCAGCCCCACAACCCACAGAGATTTCTGCACTTTTCCAATTCTGCCCTCTTGAGCATCCCTGATTACAATCGCTCAACCATTGGTGGCCGTGCCTTCAGTTGTCTAGGCCCTAAGCTCTGGAATTCCCTCCCTAAACCTCTCTACCTCTCTTTCCTCCTTGAAGACTCTCCTTAAAACCTACCTCTTCGACCAAACTTTTGGTCATCTGCCCTAATTTCTCCTTATTTGGCTCGTGTCAAGTTTTTGTCTTATAACGTTCCTGTGAAGCACCGTGGGACATTTTACTACATTAAAGGCACTATATAAATACAAGTTGTTGTTGTAACCTGATTATGTTCTTTGATGAAGTAACAGAGAGGGTTGATGAAGGTAGTGCTGTAGATGTTGTATATATGGACTTTCAAAAGGCATCTGATAAAGTACCACATAACAGACTTAATCGGAAAATAGAAGCACATGGCATTAAAGGGATGGTGATAACTTGGGTACATAATTGGCTAAGGAATAGGAGGGAGAGAGTAGTGGTGAACGGATATTTTTCTGACTGGAGTGAAGTATGCAGTGGGGTTCCCCAGGGGTCTGTATTTAGCACCATTGCTTTTCTTATAATATATAAATAATCTGGACTTGGGTATAGGGAGTACAATTTCGAAGTTTGCGGATGATACCATACTTGGCAACAATGTTCCCCGTAATTTTTTTTTTGGTGCGTGGGCCCTTTAACTGGCTGAGCAGCCCATTAATTTTTCGCGCATGCGCGGTTATTTCCATTGTAAAGCCAGTGAGCGGCCGGCGCGGGACTGCCAGACTGCTGCCTGGCCGCGCAGCTTAGCAGGAACGATGCTGGGCAACATAGTAAATAGTGACGAGGATAGTAGTAGACTTCAGGAGGACATACACAGACTGGTGAAATGGGAAGACACATGGCAGATGAAATTTAATGCAGATAAATGTGAAGTGATGCACTTTGGGAGGAACTTGGAGAGGCAGTGGAATCTAAATGGTACTATTTTGAGCGGGGTGCAAGAGCAGAGGGGCCTGGGGGTGCACATTCACAAATATTTGAAGGTGGCAGAGTAGGTTGATAAGGCGGTTAATAAACCATATGGGATACTTGGCTTTGTAAATAGGGGCATTGTGTACAAAAACAAGAATGTCATGCTAAACCTTTAAAAATTACTGGTTAGGCCTCAGCTGGAGTATTGTGTACAATTCTGGGTACCATACTTTAGGAAAGATGTCAAGGCCTTGGAGACGGTACAGAGGAGGTTTAAAGAATGATAGCAGGTATGAGGGACTTTAGTCATGTGGAGAGATTGGAGAAGCTGGGATTGTTCTCCTTAGAACATTAGAACATAAGAACATAGAAATAGGAGCAGGAGTAGGCCAATCGGCCCCTCGAGCCTGCTCCGCCATTCAATAAGATCATGGCTGATCTGATCCTAACCGCCAATCTACTATCTATCACAGAACCATCTCCTGCATCTAACAGAATTGCACACATGAAATAGGAGCAGAATCAGGCTACACGGTCCCTGGGCCCGCTCCACTACCCACAGGGCCATGACCGATCCGAACCTAGACTCATGTCCAAATTCCTGCCCGCTCCCCATAACCCTTAATGCCCTTTACTTAGAGCAGAGAAGGTTAAGGGGAGACCTAATAGAGTTGTTCAAAATGATGAGAAGTTTTGATAGAGCAAGCAGGGAGAAACTGTTTCCTCTGGCAAGTGAGTCGGTAACCAGAGGTCAGAGATTTATAATAATTGGCAAAAGAACTAGAGGGGAAAAGACGAGAACGTTTTTCACACGGAGGGTTATTAAGATCTGGAACACACTACCTGACAGGGTGGTGGAAGCAGATTCCATAGGAACTTTCAAAAGGCAATTGGACGTGTACTTGAAGAGGACTAATTTGCAGGGTTATGGGGAAAAAGCTGGTGTGTGGGGCTAGATTGGACAGTTGTTTCAAAGAGCCGGCACAGGCAAGACGGGCTGAATGGCTTCCTTCTGTGCTGTATGATTCTTTGATCATCTGCAAAATAAAATTTTGTACTGCAGAATTTTGTGAATGAACAACGGTTGGTATAATTCATTTACACATCCATAGAATTTCCATGTTAACAAAGCTCATCAACACCTCAAACTCCGGTAAACTTATTCAGCAAAACTTCCCTCCCATAAATCCATGTTGATTCACTCTTACCTTGGCATGGTTTGGACCATCTGTGAGTTACACACCTGATTTTTCTACTCTTTCCATTCACTCACATATTTCCTTTAAACATCCATAATCATTGGGAAATAAGATAAATTGTTCCTAGAAATATATTTTGAATGCTGATTGAGCATTGCATTGTGCTCAATTAACTTGTTAATGCTACCATGACATTGCTGTAATGCAATATGTTCATGGACTTCAGCCAGGGCTTTTAAGTATTTACTCAATCTAGTGGATCTTGTCAGCAATTAGTTCTGTGTCCCTGCTCTAACTCCTGAAGTAGCTTTACGAGAAGATATTCGAGGGACCACACACAGTTTTGAAAAAATCAGCTAGGGAGGGGCTATGAAAATGAATTTCCACTACATGTGGGCACCGCAGGACATTGTGTTCCTTATCAACGGCGAGAACAAAATCATCATTTAAGCATGATGTGGAGATGCTGGTGTTGGACTGGGGTGGACAAAAATGAGAAGTCGCACAACACCAGGTTATAGTCCAACAGTTTTATTTGAAATTACGAGCTTTCGGAGCGCTGCTCCTTCGTCAGGTGCGCTCCGAAAGCTCGTAATTTCAAATAAAACTGTTGGACTATAACCTGGTGTTGTGCGACTTCTCATCATTTAAGCACTCATTTTTAGTTTGACTGGACCGCCCATTTTGTATTATCAGACACTCCCTCAGGCTTGTAATTGTATTTGTTCCACTGGTAATCAACTCATGTCCAATGTTAGTCTATTAGCCCAAATAAAAACAAAGCCTATGAATTGCACTTTGGGAGGAACTTGGAGAGGCAGTATAATTTAAATGGTACTATTTTGAACGGGGTGCCTAATCCAACATTTAATGAGAGCTTCGCTTTGCTGCTTACTTCAATGCCAATATTATTGCACGGCGCAACCTTAACCGTGTCTGGGAGGTACGGCTCAATCAGTGCCTATCCAGAGGCTTATTGATTGTATTTCCATCTTGTGGGGCCCACCACCCTCACCTCTCAATGCAATGAAGGTAGGAACAGTTGACTTTTTAAAAAAAAAAATGGAAAGTGCACTCTTTCTGCAAAAACAAATGGACTGGAGTTTAAGCAGTGAAGAGCCTGGTGGGACCCGCTGAGGATTGGAGCTTGACCCTTTTAAGCTGTGGTTTCCTTTCCGGATTGTGCTGACGCTGTGTGGCACAGGAAACTCACGGATTGAAACTGACGGGTCATCATCGGCTTGTGTCGGAGGGAGGGCGGGGGGAAAAACACACACACACTTACAGACACACATGCCATCTGATGGATGGCAACAAAAAATCCTCGGACTTTCTCTCTTAGCTTCTTTCCCCCTCCCTCCTTTTATGTATTGTTAGATTCATTGGGGAGATAGCTTTAAAACGAGGAGCAGCCTGGAAGTGTTTGCAGCAGACACAACACACTGAAGAATGATTTGAGAAAGCAAGACGGACCGGAACGTTTTCATGCACCGGAGATTCGCCCGTCCAAAAAAAAAATAAGAGAAAGAGAGAGAGCGATGACAAATCTGTGGGTTTAAGCAATTAAACGACTCAAGGTGACGAGCGATGGGTTGTTGGCTGCTTGTTCCCTAGTCCACGAGCAGAGAGACTCGGTCCCGGGGAACATGTAGAATCTGCAACAAAAAAAGAGGGTTGGTTGCCCTTACTGATCTTATGTTCTTGTTTCTTTGTAAAAAATTTTTTGGAGGGGTGGGGGGGAAGGAGTTGTGTCAATTGCAATTTTTTTTGTTTTATTATTTTTTTTCCTTCTTTCCCCCCCCCCTCCTCCAGGTGTCGCGGATTTAATTCCCTGTCTTAAGTGCCTTCTACATGTTGGCTGCAAGTGTTATGGACGTGAATGTGTTTAAAAGGAGAAGGTCGAGCTTGGATTGTGCGCCGGAGGAGATGCGATGGTCACTATGTGTCCTGATGGCAGCCGCGGTTACTGCTTCCTCCTGGCCGGACTCTGCCTCTTCTTCGCCGCCTCCCTCTTCCACTCCGAGGACGAGCCTTCTTCCCTCTTCGCCTGGCTCTTCTGCAGGCTCCTCTTCTACGCCGCGCTGTCGCTGAGCAGCCTCCTGCTGGGCACTCTCCTGGTGCTGGCCAAGCAAAGCCACCTCAAGCCGCTCCGCTTCCCCAGAGAGAAGGAGAGGTCGGTCGCCGGGGCGCCCCAGTTGCTGCGCCAGCTCACGGTAAGGTGGTGGTGGTAGGGGAAACCTGACAATGCAAAGACCACACAGTCTACAAAATAAAACGGAAAAAAAAAACACACACCAGGTTTTGGTGGGTGGGGGGAGGTGGGACTTAGCTTGAAACCAGCATACAACCAACCCCCTGTCCCCCAAAATGATAATTGACAAAAAGAACCAGAGGGGAAATGAGGGGATTTTTAAAAATTTACACAGCCAGTTGTGATGCTCTGGAATGCTGCTGCTGCTGCTGCTTCTTAGGCAGTCCCTCGGAACCGAGGATGACTTGCTTCCACATTCAAAATGAGGAGGCTTTGAGGGTGCCCTTGAAGCGTTTCCTCTGCCCACCTGGAGCTCTCTTGCTGTGTCGGAGCTCCAAGTAGAGCACTTGTTTTGGGAGTCTCGTATCGGGCATGCAGACGATGTGACCCGTCCATCGGAGCTGATCGAGCGTAGTCAAAGCTTCGATGCATTGCCTGAAAGGGCGGTGGAAGCAGATTCAAAAGTAACTTTCAAAAGGGAATTGGATATATACTTGGAAAAGAGCATTTTGCAGGGCTGTGGGGAAAGAGCAGGGGAGTGAGACTAATTGGACAGCTCTTCCAAAGAGCCGGCACAGGCGCAATGGGCCAAATGGCCTCCTTCTGTGCTGTATGATTCTATGGTCCTGGCATAATATACATGAAAATACAGTTGAAAATCTGTTCTGTCGGCAATAGCCACCTTTTGAGACTGTTTTCAGCTGCAAATGTCATTCATTTCTAGTTGATGTTGATCTGATCAGTAGATAGGTTGGATTATGTACTGCTGCATGATCTGATCAGTAGATAGGTTGGATTATGCACTGTTGCATGATCTGATCAGTAGATAGGTTGGATTATGTACTGTTGCATGATCTGATCAGTAGATAGGTTGGATTATGCACTGTTGCATGATCTGATCAGTAGATAGGTTGGATTATGTACTATTACATGATCTGATCAGTAGATAGGTTGGATTATGCACTATTACATGATCTGATCAGTAGATAGGTTGGATTATGCACTGTTGCATGATCTGATCAGTAGATAGGTTGGATTATGCACTGTTGCATGATCTGATCAGTAGATAGGTTGGATTATGTACTGTTGCATGATCTGATCAGTAGATAGGTTGGATTATGCACTGTTGCATGATCTGATCAGTAGATAGGTTGGATTATGCACTATTACATGATCTGATCAGTAGATAGGTTGGATTATGCACTGTTGCATGATCTGATCAGTAGATAGGTTGGATTATGCACTGTTGCATGATCTGATCAGTAGATAGGTTGGATTATGTACTGCTGCATGATCTGATCAGTAGATAGGTTGGATTATGCACTGTTGCATGATCTGATCAGTAGATAGGTTGGATTATGTACTGTTGCATGATCTGATCAGTAGATAGGTTGGATTATGTACTGTTGCATGATCTGATCAGTAGATAGGTTGGATAAGATTGGGTCCATGTACTGTTACATCTATGTGATATGTTCCCTAGTGGCGTAAAAAGATCTGAATTTGTGTGGGAATGTGGATTAATTTCCCACTCCACCACCTGAATCAGACACGGGTTCTGTTTTGGTATCGGGGCATGTTTTGTTTCAGAACTGATCTGGATCTATATCTAGTACCTTTTGCTCTTCTCTCTCTCTCTCTCTCTCTCTCTCCCTCCTTTACTGCTTGTTCTCTCTCCTGCCCTCTTTCTCTCTTATTTCCGTTCTCTCTTTCTGTACTCTCTCATATTTGCTTTCTCCAGTTATGGCTCCTGCTCAGTGGTTTCTCATCTGCTCTTCCCCTCTCTGGTTTATGCCGTGTTAAAATCTGCAAGTAAACACAATTAATAAATAAATAAATAAATAAATAAATAAAACTGCATGTTATTCTTTCTAAATGTGAATAGCTGAGGGAACTCGACTGTACAAGTGGGTAGGGTGGTGCAGGTTAATTTATTTGCTGCCTCCTGATTCTTGGAGCTACTCTGCAATGTAAGCAACGTTTCCATGAACTGGGAGGCACCAACTGAGCTCAGATAAAGATGTAAAGGCTCGATATAAATGTGAGCTGTGTTAAGTGATCGTCCTGCGACAGAGCTAAGTGATGTATTTGGTTTTCTTTTGTGGTGCGAGAGGTTGGTAGAAAAATCAGTTCATTTTAGGAAGCTAAATCATCAAATGGGCTATAATGAACAAGATGGTATCTATACAGGGGTTTTGCATGAAGTAAAATGTTATAGTTTAAAAACCCTGATTATATGTATGCCCCTGAGTTCTTTTGCTATCTTTTTGTAAACATCCAGTTTTGGGACGAGTGTGTTCGGTTTGCTTCAGGCTATTGATAAGTTAGTCATACTTTAGTGTTTAAATTGAGTCATGTAGGTAACATAAGTAGACATTCTCTGTAAGTAGACCGGGTATTTGCAGTGCCTTTAAAGTCATTTACAACAGAGATGTCAATCCCCTCATGATCTAATGGTTTAACATGTCATTTCCAGAGCTTTGGGTGGGAAAGCTGATGGGCAGTGGCATTGATCATGATCTTTCCTGTATCGTGTTTCAGGCAGGTGACTGTTGGATCAACAGCATCAAAATTGCATTTGTTTAGCACCTTTTAGATGCAGTGAGGGAAATCACCAGGTGAAGAGTTAGAGAGGGGGAATTCCAGAGGATTGGGGCAGGGAATGGCTGAAAGCTCTGCCACAAGTGAGGAATGGTGGGAGGAGAATGCACAGGAGTGAGAGGACCATAGGGCTGGGATATTAGGTTGGAGGAGCTGTAGAGATAGGAGGTGGGTGGGTCGTGAGGCAGTGGAGGGATTTGTAAATAAAGACAAGGTTTTTGAATTCATTATATTGGGAGACAGGAAGCAAGTGAAAGAGCAGTGAGGGCAGGGATGATGCTGAACGGAACTTAGTGCGGAATGTTATGTGGGTGGAAGAGCTTTGGAAAAATTAGAGCCTGTATTGCTGAGCAGGGCATTTGAGAATTCAATGCTTGAGGTAAAAAGACGTATAATGGCTTCAGCAACAGAGGAAACAGGAAGGTAGACAATTTTGCAAGATGGGGGTTTGTTGTTTTGGTGATGGATAGGATATGGGGTTTCAAGGCTTCGAATACCAAGGTTGTATATGCTGTCTGGTTCAGCTTGAGTGAGTAGCTCGAGAGGGGGATAGAACTGGGAGAAATGGTACAACGTTTCTGGTGAAAGGCGAATAACGCCACCAACAACAACAACTTGTATTTATATATTTATATCGCACCTTTAACGTAGTAAAACATCTCAAGGTGCTTCACGGGACGGTTTATCAAACAAAATTTGACACCAAGCCACATAAGGAGAAATTAGGGCAGGTGACCAAAAGCTTGGTCAAAGAGGTAGGTTTTAAGGAACGTCTTAAAGTAGGAAAGAGAGGTAGCGAGGCGGAGAGGTTTAGGCAGGGAATTCCAGAACTTAGGGCCCAGGCAACAGAAGGCACGGCCACCAATGGTTGAGCGATTATAATCAGGGATTCTCAAGAGGCCAGAATTAGAGGAGTGCAGATATCTCGGGGGTTGTGGGGCTGAAGGAGATTACAGAGATAGGGAGGGGCGAGGCCATGGAGGGATTTGAAAACAAAGATGAGAATCTTGAAATCGAGGCGTTGCTTAACCGGGAGCCAATGTAGGTCAGCGAGCACAGGGGTGATTGGTGAACGGGTCTTGGTGCGAGTTAGGACACGGGCAGCAGAGTTTTGGATGACCTCAAGTTTACGTAGATGGCTTTGGTTTTCCAGCTGTTCAGCTGATGCCAGTGTAGTCCTAATTTTAATAGATATCGTCAGCAGGCTCTGTAACCTGCATGCATGTTTAATTCACTTCATATTGTTAACCTGTCATTCTTAAAGATGGCTGTGGTGCCCTTACCAGGTGTCTGTCTACAAATGTTACCATTATAAATTGCATGAAAAATGTAGTGAAGGAGCTCTGCTTGTTGTTCAGGAAAAATGATTGCTATAGCGATGCAAATACTAACAATTTAAAATTGTAGGTAGGCAAAACTCCCTCCCCTCCCCTTTTTTTACTCGCTACATATTGTGCATTTTCTTTGGCCTCGGGGAAGGGAGGAGGAGAATTAAAAGCCCTTCCACCCCCACACACACACGCACACAACAATTGTATGTAACTTTTTTTCTCACCAAGCTGCAGGATATCAGCACTGGCAACTTGTTTACATTCTTGTGCGCCCAATATTAGCATCAGGAAGTCCCTGGTGAGGAACAGTACGGCCAGTTGTAGAGTAAAATTGGCTTGGCGCTGTGACCCTCGAGCGTAGCCTCTGAATTTTTCCCCATTTCTCACACCATTCCTCCGAGTGAGGTTTGATGATTTGTGACAAATGGTGAGGGTTTTTTGTGCGGTGAGCTCATGCCCACAGGAACAGTGTGAACATAAGAAATAGGAGCAGGAGTAGGCCATTCAGCCCTTCGAGGCTGCTCTGCCATTCAATGAGATCATGGCTGATCTTCTGCCTCAATTCCATTCACCGGCCCTATCGCCATATCCCTTGATGCCCTTACTAGTCAGAAATCTATCGACTTCTGTTTTGCATATACCCAATGACTGAGCCTCCACAACCCTCTGGGGTAGAGAATTCCAAAGATTCACCACCCTCTGTGTGAAGAAATTTCTTCTCATCTCAGTCCTGAATGGCCTACCCTTTATCCCGCGGCTGCGGCCCCTGGTTCTAGACTCCCCAGCCAAGGGAAACATTCTCCCAGCATCCACCCTATCAAGCCCTGTAATAATTTTGTATGCTTCAATGAGATCCCCTCTCATTCTTCTGAATTCAAGAGAATACAGGCCTAGTTTACTCAATCTCTTCTCATTCGACAGTCCCTGTGAGACAGTTTAAAACTTGTATGACTTATGCCTTACGGCCGGCTGAGGGAAAAAACTTGCGTCCCATCAGCGTGGGTTAAATTCAAACTCGTGTCCCAGAGTGAAAGGGTAGTGCGCCACTCAATCTCCAATTTATTTTGTTTTTTTAAAAGGACAGCTATAACCTCCCAAGCTCAAGGGAAGACTCTGACTTCCAAACCTTAAACTCTTATAATTGGGTGGCCCAGCTCAGATATTGGAATACAACCTTGCTGCAGAGCCCATGGCTGAGTGTGGGAAGCTGAAACATCCCATCCTAACTCACAATCTGAACTACCCAGCTGTGGCTCAGTGGGTAGCACACTCGCCTCTGAGTCAGAAGGTTGTGGGTTCAAGTCCCACTCCAGAGACTTGAGCGCATAAAGCTAGGCTGACACTCCAGTGCAGTGCTGAGGGAGTGCTGCACTGTTGGGGGTGCTGTCTTTCGGATGAGACGTTAAACCGAGGCCCCGTCTGCTCTCTCAGGTGGACGTAAAAGATCCCATGGCACTATTTCGAAGAAGAGCAGGGGAGTTATCCCCGGTGCCCTGGCCAATATTTATCCCTCGAGGGTCACCGCGCAGAGCCAATTTCACTCTACAAATGGCCAACAGAACAAAAACAGATTATCTGGTCATTATCACATTGCTGTTTGTGGGAGCTTGCTGTGTGCAAATTGGCTGCCGCGTTTCCCACATTACAACAGTGACTCCACTTCAAATAGTACTTCGTTTGCTGTAAAGTGCTTTGAGACGTCCGGTGGTCGTGAAAGGCACTACAGAAATTCTTTCTCTCTTTCTCGCTCTCCTTTTTCTCTCTCCCTCTCCCTCTCCCCCTCCCTCCCCTCACAGACTGGCTGGAAGCCAGAAGGAGTAAACCAACGCCCCATGATTACATTAATGCCATTGATCTGGAAAGAGGCTTGCATAGGACTGAAAATCTTGCTGGGTGTGCCAGCCCTTTTTCCAGTCTGGCACGGTCACAAGTGGGTTCAGAGTGGAACTCGCTGCCTGAAAGGGTGGTAGAGGCAGAAACCCTAACCACATTTAAAAAGTACTTGGATGTGCACTTGGTCCGTAGCCCTGCAGGTTACAGCATCCCAAGAGCTGGGAAGTGGGATTCGGCTGGATAGCTCTTTGTTGGCCGGCGTGGACACGATGGGCCGAAATGGCCTCCTTCCGTGCTGTAACTTTCTATGATTCTCGAACCTGGCATGGTGGGGGCATCACTAGGCTTGGCCAGCTCCTTCACGAGGATGAGATCTTGTCCCCTCCGCAATTAATGGACAAATTCATCTTACTCAGTGGGATATGTCCAGGTATCTCTAAATCAAACACTTTCTCCCAGAGGTGGCGACACTTCAGTGAGAGCTGCCCTCTCTACAGCTAATAGTTATCAACCCTCAGACACTTGTAAATCTACCTTTGCTCGCTACATTGCACTCACCCCACACTTGATAGAACCCACAGAAAGGAACATATGTGTGTTCAAGGTCACCAACTAATGAAGGGGAATCTGAAATAAATCCTCACAATCATCACTTGCAGTAAAATATGTGAGGGTCAACTCAAACACAAACATAATCGATTCTGCCCCTCTCTGTCAGATGAATGCTGGAGGGAATGTGATCTGGGTGCATTCTTGCACGCGCCAACTTCTGCACCTAAACCCAACGATTCTGGAAAGTGACCTGGGATGCTACAAAGGCCAGTATCGATGTAGGCATTCCCTTAGACCCACTTTCCTGTCTGCCAGGGGTGTGGAATCTGCCAGAGATCCACAGACTTAACAACATTCGCAGATAGTGGCAAGAAGTTACATCCCTGTGCTATGGTGAAACCTTATCCTTCCCACCCTAATACACCTATGGGACATATGCTAGTCAGAGCACATGATATACAACTTCCACCTAGAAATAGGAAAGTACCAAGAATTCTGGACCCCTGTCCTGGAGGCGTGTATAATAAGTCCCCTCATAAACTCAACAACGCACCCTGCCAATGTGAGCACACAGCCATTCATTTCCAGCTTTACAGAAAGTGTGACCCAATCCAAATACACCTGCAGAAAAGGGAAGATAGAACCTTTGTGCCTGTGTACGACTTTGCTGCCCTGATCCTGAAGAGCATTAAACTGCTGAATGATCATGTGCCATAAATGTTCCCTGTTGTAAATGCTGTATTAAGAATATAAATGGCTACTATAAGAGTGGAAAAAAAGTGTGTGTTCTCTTTTTGTCGGGGGGGAAAAAAAGCCAAATTGTTTATCCCTTGACCATTTACTGTTTAAACCCGTTTAATGATTGGCTTCTTGAAATAAAATCCTTTATAAACAACACAAATTAGGAATTTCACTCCTATTACTGATTAACAAGAGCCTATCTGCTTTCTTCTGCAGAATATGTGGAAGAGACCGCTGATGACTCTGTAATCTCCATCATGTGTCTGGGACATTGGGTGGAAGTGCAGAGGGTATAATTGATATGATGCAAAGCTTCCCTTTCTTATTCTTGATCTTTGTGCTCCTCCAATTGGCCTCTCGTGCAATCCCAATTTTAATCGCTCCACCATTGGCGGCCGTGGCTTCAGCTGCCTGGCCTTAAGTTCCTTAAACCTTTCTCCCTCTCTCCTTCTTTAAGACGTCTTTAAAACCTTCCTCTGACCAAACGTTTTTGGTCCTGACCTGTCCTAATATCTCCTTATGTGGCTCGGTGACATTTTGTTTGATTATGCTCCAGTGAAGTGCCGGCGCTATGTAAATGCAAGTTGTAGTTGTTGCTGGTAGATGCAGTGTGGAGCGGACAACCTGCATTTCTTTTAAGATGATCTTTGGGAGAAAATAACTTGATTATATTGAAAGACGTGTTTCAATAAGGTTAGGGGCATTGAATGTTACCGTTTATAACACTCCAAGGAGGTAGTCGACGTGTGTAGGAACTTAACCTAACGTAGCTGGAAATTATTCTTGGTTATGGCTGGAGCTCACGGGGGGTGTTTGTGGAAACAATAGTATCGTAAAGGACAAACGTAGGTTCACCCTAGATAGCTAATGCTCTTTTGTCACTGTCTGACTTCTCAGTCTCCCTGGGTTTGATTTTTGTTTTTGATGTAAATGTGGAAGGTGTCATCTTGAATAGTATGATCGGATACATCCTTTGCCTAAAGATTGGGAGAGGTGTCCGAGACTTGTCATGTTTGGGGAGATGTGTGAATTGTAGCAAAGGGGGGAAGTAAGAAGTGCAAATGGGATTTTGTTTTTGCAAATGGGATTATTAGAATACTTTAGTACACTTTTACCACAAATTGATATTAAGGTACGGAGTATAATCTAATTAAAAATGGAATTGGCTAAGTATTGGAAAAAGAAAAATATAAAAGGATTCAGGAAATGGGATTGGAGTGGATAGCTTTAGTTGAAGAGCTAGCACAGGCGTGATGGTCTGGGTGGCTTTCTTCTGTGCTGTAAGCGCTACAATCCTATAGCATTATAATAGCCCAGGTGATCACAGTGAGCACGCAATGCTAGCTCCTCTTGAGAAGGAATGAGGAGGTGACAGCATTCCCCCTCAGTAGTCAATGGGGCCATTCAACTATGGAAATCTATCCAACATGTTCTGCCATAGATTATACAGGCATTTGTGGTTCAACATGCACTGAGGCACCAAGTGGAGAGAGAAAAAAATCAAGAGTGTCACCCTGGTCTATCCTTTCACTATTCCTTGTTTGAATACTAGATCAATTGTTAATTTTAAACCGGAGATTGATAGCTTTCTGTTAACCAAAGGTATTAAGGGATATGGGCCAAAGGCGGGTATATGGAGTTAGGTTGCCGATCAACCATGATCTCATTGAATGGCGGAGCAGGCTCGAGGGGCTGAATGGCCTACTCCTGTTCCTGAGTAGTATTTGGCAGAAGCTTACAAGCAGCTCGCCCTCATAACCAGGGATGGTATGGTACAGGAAATTACAGATTTTGGAAATAATTTTTTGAAAAATAGGAGAGTCTCTCCCTCCCTTTAAAAGAAAATGGCCACTTGGTGTTTGGGTAGTTGGAGACATTTGAGTTATATGGGTGATCTCTTGCTATCTCCAGAAGGTAGATGATCGGTCATTGTAGGTCCATGGATGTGTTGTGTACTGTGGTGTTTATAATGAAGAATAGTAATTGTAAGGATACCAATTGCATGCACCAATTTGATCAGCTGTGCTGTCCATCTAGCCACGCCATCTTTAGCCATTTGTAGGAAAAAGCTTTCAGGAATTGCAGGTTACAGGCCAAATTTAAGTCTAAATGGTCCTTTTGAATGAGAATGGTTGCCTAATAACACAGGGAGGCATTGGATATACATATTGACTACACTTGATAGTGCACCGGGTCAGAGTTCCCTACTACTTATGGTAGTACTCTTACCAGTATGTTTTGGCCTGATTTTACGACTGATAATGAATTTGTATCTTTTTCGCTCCGTATCTAGAAGTTTCTAATCCGTGGTCAGAAACTGAACGTAAAACATTTCTCATGAAAATATATGTTAGTTTATAGGAAGCATGTGCTCTCCAAGGGGATCTTTTTTGGTTGACCTTGCTGGTTTGTGACAAACTGCCTTTTATAGGGGCCGAACTTTGCTGTGAGCGGCGAACGATCGGCGCTAGGCGTTTGTTAGACTTGCACTTGCCCATAGACTTTCCGTGGGGTTTTGCATGGCAAGTTGCTGTCAGCGGGACATCCAAATGGCGCAGCGCCCTCTACAGGGCATCTGGGACCTGTGTGAACCGGGCAAGCAACTGTGTATCTCCTTAACCAATCAGATTGAAGAATCGTTAATGAGCAGCGCAGTGTCTGAACCAGGAAGTGTAAGCTAGAATAGTGAATTCAATGTCAAATCAGGTACAGAAGAGAGGGAAAGAAAGATTGGATTAAGAGAGAGAGATGAAAGAGACAGAAAGTAAAAGAAAAATTACTTTTTAAAAAATCTCCAACAATAATTAAAAGCTGAAGGTATGAGACTCCACACTTGTAATTAAGACTTACCACACCGTTAAAAGGGTACTTAGACTGGAATGGCAAGCCCTAACTTTCTGCGTTGAGTTTAGTCCGTATCTACGACGTCCCTATAGGAACTTTCAGCCAGACGGCGAGATGCCCGTGTTTACGCAGGAGCGGCGCATCTCGGACAGCAATCTCCAGATTTTCGAGATTAACCGTGCATCTCCGCTCACCGGAAGTTTCTGTCCGATTTGCGCATAAATAATGGTTAGCGCCCTTAGCCTCACTGTTATTTTCACAGCAAAATCGGGCCCAAGTTGGTTGATTATCTTATGGGAGAGAAAGAAAAATAACTTGCAAGTCCAGGGGTAAATATTTACAATACCCAAGTACTGTCTGCTTTCAATTTTCTGAAACACATTTCTTTTGATGTTCACTATTTGCAAACACTTTAGCTAAGTCAGTGTCCTGGAGTTAGAATAATTCCTTATTGAAGGAGTGCATTAGTGTGACTATCTTGCTGCAATATTGCAATGCATTTTAGATGGTGATATGTAGTTATATACAGTGCCTGAACAAAGTGTCAGTATATCCACGTACTATCCCTTAGTGTCGTAGTTGCACATTGTTCTCGTACCTTGTGTTGTATGACATTGTCTGGTGGCTTGCCGATCAGTGATGGCATTTGCCTTGACTTAGCTTTTTCAAACCATGCTTCATTGACTCCATGATTAAGCAGTGAGATGGGTCCATCTAATTCCTGCAGGAGTGAAATTGAAGTCCTGCCTGTGCATGCAGTGAGACTGCTGTTAGCGAATCAACAGCAGGCTTTGTTTTTTTTTTGATGTACTGTATTTTTGTGACTGCTGACTCATTTTAGGATTGTAACGTGTAAAGGCACCTTGGATGGTTATCTGTACATTTCCAAATGAAAACCCCTTCTTTACCCATCAGCCAAAAAAGTGAAAGTGACGGTGTTTTTCCCCATAAATCTGGCATAATGTGATTATGCACCTACTTCTGAAGCTGGCTGTGTTATATGCCATTAGATGTATGCACACGTAGAATTACTTTTCCCAGGTATTTTTGTATAAATCTTGCCCTCTATTTGCTTCTTTATTTTAAACAAGATCTGATTTCCTTCCCAATTTCCCCCCCACCCCCCCCACTTCCCGCCTTGGATTTCAAATAAAATCGGAAGAGGAATTAAATCCACTTCAAACACATCCCTGGACCAGCAATATGTACCTTCTTTAAATTCTCCATCCTTTTTCTGCCCATTTTCTCACCTCCTCCCCTCTGGCTAGGCGTCGACTCCTTGTCAGGGTGTGGTTTTTGCACAGGCTTGGTTGTCTTCTGATACTTTGCTCAAGTGGCCGTTCTTCATGTGTCAACCTAGGCAATGAGTGTGACCAGGCTATTTACTAATGGAGAAGTAACTGCACCGAGCCAGACCCCCCTGTTCTCGCCCCACACGCGTTCACTACCAGCAGGGTTCGGTGAATAGCGAATAGAAGCTGAGCCTCCAGCTGACTTTTCTCCCCCCATGCCCAGTGAACTCAATTATTGATTTCCCCCTGCTACCATCCTGGCTGAGAGCAGCTAACTCGGCCTTCCTTCCCTATTTAGTTCGGCTGCTCCCATTCTGTGCCAGCTTATCCATTGGCTGATAATACATAGCCGTTATTTGAAGTGTCTATTAAATTGCTACAGACGCTGACATCAATCGTTTATTTCTGCTTGCCTGGGTGACATCTGCTGAAATAAATCTGTTGCATTTACGTGCAGTAAATATGTATTTATATGAAAAATAAGTTGAATTACTTTACTCTGTATAAGCACATCAAGTTATCTTTTTAATGAGAAGAATTTTGTGTGCAATATCGTCAGTGTTTCTATTGCATCAAATGTGAGCACCTTTCCTAAAGTGATCGGAATAAACACAGAAAATGCTGGAAATACTCAGCAGGTCAGGCAGCATCTGTGAAGAGAGAAGCAGAGTTAACGTCTCGGCTTGATGACCTTTCGTCAGCATTCGCAGTATTTTGCTTTTCCAAAAAAGATAGGATATTGATTCAGTGACGTGTTCATTGAGACCCGTGTTTTGTTTGGTTTCTCTCTGGGTTTTAGCAATAGCATATCTCCTGAAAGATTTATGTGAAAGACCAACCTCTATTGGCCTTGTCGTCTTGTAGGTAGTGAGACTATCGTGCAGTAAACAGGTTTGGAGAATTGTGCATCATCTACAATGGACTTGTGCAAGTTACCTTGTTCCCGTTCTGGCGAAAGGTCACCAACCTGAAACGTTAACTCTGTTTCTCTCTCCACAGATGCTGACTGACCTGATAAGTATTTCCAGCATTTTCTGTTTTTTTAAGTTAAGGTAATGCAGCTCTGATTACTTATGTCTGCACGCTGAAGGATCTACACGAACCTTCAGGCTTTGAGGGGCGAGTCCTGCCAGTGCAGCCGTTGAATTTGTCCAAGCACTGATGTTTGTGCAAGTGCCAAACACCATCTCATCTGTTCATTGTTGCTATTGATTTGTAATGTTAAGGTGTTCCAGAAGCGAGGATCTCCCTCTTCTTGGCAAGGCTTGATCACTTGTATGTATTGAGCGAATGGCAGAAATGTTTAGCTTTTGAAGTTTAAGTTGAGGGACTGCACCTTAGCAGTGACTCTAGGTTTTGGATGTAGAAATAGCAGGTCCTATTAGAACCATTGGAGTCTACAACAAGGCCATTTGGATCATGGTGTCTGTGCCGACTTTGCTAGAGCAATCCAAAATAATCCCACAGCCTTCCTCGTTCCCCATGGCCCAGCACCTTTGCTTCAAATATTCAAATTTCCCTTAAAAGCAGAAATGGTTTTGCCTCAACCACTTCCTGAGGCAAAGCAGTCTATGCTGTAGAAACCATATGTAGAGAGATTTCTCCTAACTCCTCTTCTCACTCTCATTATTTTAAATTGATGACTCCTTGTCATTGATTCCCCAACCAGAAGAAATATCCTTTCCCTATTTACCCTATCTATCAAAACCTTTCATTATTTAAAAATCTCTAATAAGTCTCCCCTTAACCTTCTCTGCACCAGTCCCAGTAGCTCAAGTCTCTCCAAGATGCTATAATTTCCCATCCCTGCCATCATCCTGGTGAATCTATGCTGTACGCTCTCTGCGACTTTAGTGTCCTTTCTATAATGGGGTGCTTAAAACTGTACACAATACTCCAACTGTGGCTTAACCATTGCCTTGTACAAACTGGTTGTTTAGACTTGAACTCTATGACCCTATCTGTAAAACACAAAATGTTGTCTGCCTTTTATTTTATGGCTTTTTCTATTTGCACGTGTAAGGAATTCGGGTCGAATTCTAGGTTCATTCACTGCCTTCGGTGTCTTTCCATTGAGTGTACGACTCCCATTCCTTGTTTTTCCTCACAAAATGTATCACATTTATACCAAAGGCAAAAGCGGACCTAGCGCTGACCCCTTTGGAGACCTGTACAGTTGCGAGGAATGTTTTTCTTGGTGTTAGTTTGAACTAGTTGCGTTTCTTCTGATGCTGATAATGTTGCTGTTGTGTTCTGTGAACTGAGCCGAAGCCTTAGCTCACATCAGTGAGAGATCTTACAAAAAACTTTTCTTAAAAGAATTTAAAAAAAAACTGTTGAACCAATTTAAAGTAAAATATTTTAAGTGCTCTGATCAATAGTTTCATGCAAGGGCCCATAAACTAAAAGAAGTGCGGTCTGAGGTCTAAGAAGTATGTGCTGTTAGAAGATCATATTGATGCCTGAGGATTTTATCTTCTGTTTGTGCACTTGTGACACAGAGGATTAAAATTCAACAGTGTAGGTTTTTAAAAAGCCTGACTTTTATTAAGTAAATGACAATTGATATAGTGCTATTTAGGTTAATACAGTCGGGGTTATATGTGCCAAAATAATCAAATGCTTTGAAAGAGGAGTTGATGATGTTTGACACTTGGGATAGAGTGTTTATCTCTTGTGCAGGCAATGGAGATGTAGGGGAGGATCCAGCTGTCTGTTCCAATCATGGATCAGCAGTTCTGTTGTAGTTAAAATGGTGCATTTTTAGTTGCAGCAAATTGCCATGTTGTGTCAAATTTTGTTTGCTAACGCTCCTGTGAAGCACCCTGGGATGTTTTTACTACGTTAAAGGAGCTATATAAATGCAAGTTGTTGTTGTGTCATCTGAAAAATCCTAATATAAACCACAACAGAGGGGTCAGGTTGCTTGTCACTGGCAAATGCACTGTTTTTATTACCATATAAGGAATTTGTGCCGCACATTCTAAAATAGCACTTTATAAATATTTTCTTTTGAAAAGCTCTTCAAGGCATTTTCCCACAATTTAATTGAAGAGCTCGGTCGTTGAAACTGCATTTTTCTTGTGCTGGGTCCAAGAGAGAAGTGGGATGAGTCCCAAAATGTGTCCTTTCCTTGGCTGTTCTCTTCAATCATCCCGATTCACGTTAAAGGAGCTATATGTAACGATTCACAAAATGGTGGCGACAGCAGCGCTGAAATTGTGAATCTCCATTTCATTAATATAGGAAAAAACCTACAAAATAATTGGAAACGGACAACTATTATTGCAATCTATACCAAGCATGCAGGGGAAAGGGAACTGGAACTCTGGAGAAAAATTTAGGCAATTGCAAAACAGCTACCGAGATACTTTGGAGGAGCAAAAGGGGGTGGTTGGGACGTGCCTAGCAAGATAGCACTGTGATAAACTTGCAGTCGCGTCTTATCACTGCAGCTGATCTGGAGGGAGGTGAGACTGACTGCATTAGGAAATGATTCCCGTATTATTTTAAAAGAAGGGTTGTCTGATTTATAAAAGCTGTATTGAAAAATAATGGGGCTTGATGACTGGAGATATACTGCCAGCTTGACACGGTGCTGACTCCTTAACTGGTGTGAAACTCCCTCCAGGAGGTTGTCCCACTCTCTGCTTGCATTTGGCACTGGGTGGATTATAACTCCAGCCTAAGTTTTATATTATTTTGGTAAAGCAAAATAAATTGGATTTATGTATTATAATGAAAGCTTGCAGCACTAATTTCCATTCCAATTGGCTGTGTCTTGTGTTGTCTACAGTGATTTGTAGCAGAATTAAAAATGCGTTGATGAAAGATCCTTGTTAAAGATGCAAGATATTGACACTTGAAATTGTGTAGGCAATTCCACAGATTATTTATTTGTCTGGAATCCTTCTACGACCAGTAAATGAACTGGGGAAGGCACAATTGGCAGTTGCTGTGACCAATCTTACGCTGCTCCAACAGATTAGAAAATTAAATGTGCATGGGCAGTACTTAGCACAGTAGAGGGACAGTATAATTTTTGTGTTTTGACCCTAAAGATTAAGACCATCCACCTGACTGTCTGTGCTGTGTCCCCTCCCCTTTCCCAAAAGGCAAACCTCCCCCAAGGCTCTGATGTCATGTCTTTCTCTAGTGTCTCTTCCATCTCCCTCATACATCCGACAGTGATTTCTGTACATGGTCCCCTAAATCTCTGCTCATACATAGTTCCTAGCTTCTTACCATTTAGAAAATACACTGATCTATCTTTCTTGAGTTCAAAGTGAATAACCTCGCACTTCCCCAGACTGAACTCCATCTGCCACAGTTTTGCCCACTCACTTAATCTACCATGTCCTCTTCAAGACGTTCTTGTCCATGAGCCCCACCTCCTACTCCCTTTGACTCCATTCCCGCTAAACTGCTGACCATCTAACTTCCCTTCTTGGCTTCCATGCTAGCTGACATGGCAAATGGTTCCCTCTGCTCAGATACTTTTCCCCCTTCCTCAGACAAACCCACTTTCAACCCCTTGCAAACGATTGCCCCCCTCTTCCACCTCCTTTTTCCTCAAAGTCCTTGAATACGTCACCCAAATATGTGCCAATCTTTACCATGTTTAAATCTTTCTGATCAGGTTTCTGCCCCTGTCACAGCACTGATGCAGCTCTAATCAAAGATCGTTCCTGTGAATATGACCATGGTACATTTTTCCTCCTCGTCCTCCTTGACCTCTCTGTAGCCTTTGACATGGTCGACCATGCTATCCTCCAACGTTAGTGTTAGGGGGGGATTAAATATGTGGGGTTATGGGGATGGGATATGTTAGGGGGAATTAAATACGTGGGGTTACGGGGGTAGGGTGGGATATGTGTACTGTGGGGATTAAAGCAGGGACAGGGTACTGGATTTGGATGATCAGCCATCATCGTATTGAATGGTGAAGCAGGCTCGATGGGCCGAATGGCCTACTCCTGCTCCTAGATTCTATGTTTCTATGTTTCTTCTTCGTTGTCCAGCTCAGTAGTCGGTCTTGTTTGCTTGGTTCCACTCTTAACTATCCAATCATAGCTAGAGCAGTTTTTGCAATGGCTTTTGAAAGGATATACTTGCCATAGAGGGAGTGCAGCGAAGGTTCACCAGACTGATTCCTGGGATGGCAGGACTGTCGTACGAGGAGAGATTGGGTCGACTAGGCCTGTATTCACTAGAGTTTAGAAGAATGAGAGGGAATCTCATTAAAATTCTGACAGGACGAGACAGACTGGATGCAGGGAGGATGTTTCCCCTGGCTGGGGGGTCTAGAACGAGGGGTCACAGTCTCAGGATATGGGGTAGGACATTTAGGACTGAGATGAGGAGAAATTTCTTCACTCAGAGGGTGGTGAACCTGTGGAATTCTCTACCACAGAAGGCTGTGGAGGCCAAATCACTGAATATATTTAAGAAGGAGATAGATAGATTTCAAGAAACAAAAGGCGTCAAGGGGTATGGGGAGAGAGCGGGAATATGGTATTGAGATAGAGGATCAGCCATGATCATATTGAATGGCGGAGCAGGCTCGAAGGGCCGAATAGCCTACTCCTGCTCCTATTTTTCTGTTTCGATATTTCTATGTTTCTTCTCTTCCCACTCCTGTACCGTTACCTCTGGCGTCCTCCCAAGGATCTATCCTTGGCTCCCTCTTCCTCATCTACATGCTGCCCCGAAGACATGCGATCAGCTTCCAAGTGTACATTGACAACATTATGCTCTACCTCTCCACCACCCCTCTATCTGTCCACTGCCTCTGTGCTGTCAGCTTGCTTGTCCGACATACCGTCTTGTATGAGTTGCAGTTTCCTCCAGTTAAAATATTAGTAAAGCTGAAATCATTGACTTAGTGCCGGCAACAAACTCCATACCTTCGCCACCGATTACAACCCCCTCCCCAGCCACTGTCTCAGATTGATCTGGACAATTGGCAGTTTTGGCATCCTATCTGACCCCTGGCCTGAGCTTTCGACCCCATATCTTCTCCATCACTTAAGTCCACCTACTTCCACCTCCATAACATCTCCCGCCTTCGCACCTCCCGCAACCCACTGCTGCTGAAACTCTCTCCGGCTCTGTCAAGACCCGAATATTGCAGTGCTCTCCAGCTATCTTTCATCCTTCACCTTCCAGAAAATTCAGCTCAACCAAAATCCTACCTGTATCCTATCCTGCATCAAGTCACACTCACTCATCGCCGTTGTCCTTTCTGATCTACATTGGCTCCCGGCCCCCCATTGCCTCCAATTTAAAATTTTCATCCTCTTGTTTAAATCTCTCCATGGCCTTTCCCCTCTCTATCTCTATAACCACCTCCAGCATTACAACCCAACCTTTCTGCCCCCGCCCCCAAAACCAGGAACACTCTGACTTGTGAATTCTACCCTCCCTTTGCCCAAACATTGGCGGCTGTGCCGTCACCCGTCTAGACCCCATGTGTTGGAATTCCCTCCCTAAACCCCTTTCCTCACCAGCTCCCTCAACTGCTTTAAGACCCTCCTTAAAACCCACATATTCAACCAAGCTTTTGATCACGCCGCGTCATCTCTCCGTCTCTGGCTCGGATCCCATTATTGTCTGATGACAGCTCTGTGAAGCGCCGTTGGTCATTTTTCTAAGATAATTGCAAGTTCTTGTAAGGACACTAATTTAACAAGTCTGGAAGCTGCGGTGCTTTAATTGAGCTGTAGCCCAAAGTAGTGCTGGACCTGGTCCAGCAGAATGCCATACGACAGACAAAAATTCTGTTTTGATTTCTGCTGCAGTAGTGTGTGTGGGAAAACATAAGGGGGGAAAAATTTGGTTGCTTTGCGCCTAACGGGGCGCAAAGCAACTAGCGCCCGGGTGCGGCGCCACCAGCGCCTCCCGCGAAATTCAGCGGGAGGTTAGCGGCGGCGGTAACCGTTAGTGCCCCGCAGTGCTGCGCCGCCGGCGATAACGTCATCGCCGTGCGCAGCGCCCTGCTCACACGCCGGCCGCGATCTTCGGTAGCGCCCCCTGACTTACCGCCGGATGCTATGTCCGACGGGGTCAGGGGGGCCTACCTGCGGCTGGGGCGGCGCTAATTAAAGGCGAGGTGCCAGGCGGCCATTTTTGTTGCTGGCCGCCTGCCAGCACCTGCCCCTGTTGCCGTCCCCGGCCTTCTGAAAAGCTCCCCCACGGGGTGCAGGCTGCGCTCCCTGAGCCCGGCACTTCTCTTGAGTGCCGGGCTCTTCCGCTGGCACTCTGATCCCCGGTGGTCCAGCTGAGCCCTGGGTTGTGCTGCGCAAGGCCCCTCCCCTTGAAGAAGTGGAAGAAGGCCTGCAGTACCACGGTGCGATGCGCTGCGGCATGTAGCGTCGTGATATTGACTCGCTGCGCCCCAAGAGGGATGCGGGGTGCTTCCAGTAGCGCCCCTCCTCCCTCTTGGGGCGCTACCTGGGAAAATCGGCCGTGGGGGTGCTAATTTTTTCGGGGCGCTAAAAGTAGCGCCCTGGCGAAGTTAGCGCCCCAAAGGGGGCGCGACTCAATTTTTTCCCCCAAAGGGTTCAAGAAAGTTTTAAGCAGCTTAAAAAGCACTTTCTGGACTCGTACTCCAATTAGACCAAGGCAGTTGGAATCGATAAGCCAGGTAAGTATCTGGCTCCCAGATAATGGCTCCCAGTCAGCTGTGCGAACGGGGTGTAACACATAACCTGAGGGTAAATGCTGAACGGCATGTTGTATGTTTATTGAAGTATTGGCATGGGATCTTGCAGTGTGCTAAAATGATACATTTATCATGAAGTTTAGCAGTGAGGTTTGTGAATTGGTATCTAATTACAACAGGATGGGAAATTTTTTTTAATATGGTGCAACAGCATAAATGCTAAGATACTTTGTCTAGTGTAGTGGGTGGAAGTTGCTCAAAGGGGCACAATTGAGCGATCAGTTCATGGTTAGGGAAGGTGTGGTCTAATGTTTGTATGATTCTGTACACATGAATTTTTTTTTAAAGGATATGGGGGAAAAAGCGGACAAATTATTAGATCTCCCCAAAGTGGAGCCAAGTCCTGGTAAAAGCAGAATGAGCCGAATGGAGAGTGTTGAAATATCTATGTTCTTGGCTCATGGGATGTTTTTCCTCTTTTTGGTTGTTGCAGAGACTTTGGTCCAAATGTTCCAAGTAACCAGGCCACATGGAGAATTTTAGGAAAGGGAGCTCAGCTTTGGCCAGCATTGTAGCTTCTTGTTAATATTACAACTGCCTGGTAGTTCACTCTAAATTCTGGTTTTGTGTGGCCATGTGCAATCAAACCAATTACTGTGCACATCTGATAAACAAATAATTGAGTTGTTTGTACACAGCACCAACTGTACCAGTGCAAGTGAAAACCCTTCCTAATCTACATAGCATGTGGTGCTCATGAGTTCTAGGCACTTTAGTTGTGAAAGAACTGTATTAATCCTGTGGCCCCTTGTCCATTATTTTTTTACAAATTGTCCAAATGCTTTCGATATTTTCACATTGGTGACATTTTGAATTCTCTTGTTTACTGAACCAGATCCAATACTGTTGTACTAGAGGCTTTGGTGTGCACCACTTGAATATTTGTGTGCGTGTGCGCGTGCGCGCGTTCTCCTTTCGTGGCTGTCGAGGACACAGTAATCTGAAGTCTCTGAAGCAAATAAATTGAATGATGGTATTCTCATAGAACTCTTCCTTTCAACAGAAAGGCTTTCTTTCTCTGGTTTGGAGATAGTCGATTGGATTCCTAGTCGACCAAATATCCATATCCAGAGATTTTTTTTTTACAGTTTGATTTCTTCCCTTCTCTGCTGAAACTTTTGCCATCAATCTAAATATGCTTGAATTGAAGGGGGTACATGTAGCTTCCAGTCATTTCAACCTATCTGGCCTGACAACAGCAGCCATGGTTCCTTCTTTCATTAAGCACACCACTTCCACTACAAACCAGTTATCATGTGTCTCCTGGTCTTTTTGGGTAGCCCATTTACAAAATGGTGAGACAGACGCTTTCATTTGCAGTCACATCCAGCTTGGGCAATGTTTATTCAGCAACCATAATCATTGATAATTTGTGGTGACTCACTGTGGGTAGATGTCATTGCTGTTTAGATGAATAAAAATGAAGGGATTACTCCAGGATGGCTGAGAAAAGCTATTTCAATGCTGCTTGCATTGTCATTCTCTTAGATTTTCAGCAGTGTTGGAACACACGTTAACTTTTACAGCAAAGGCTGTGGGCCCCGACAACATCCCGGCTGTCATGCTGAAGACTTGTGTTCCAGAACTAGCCGCGCCTCTAGCCAAGCTGTTCCAGTACAGCTACAACACTGGCATCTATCCGACAATGTGGAAAACTGCCCAGGTATGTCCTGGCCACAAAAAGCAGGACAAATCCAATCCGGCCAATTACCGCCCCATCAGTCTACTCTCAATCATCAGCAAAGTGATGGAAGGTGTCGTCGACAGTGCTATCAAGCGGCACTTACTCACCAGTAACCTGCTCCCTGATGCCCAGTTTGGGTTCCGCCAGGACCACTCCGCTCCAGACCTCATTACAGCCTTGGTCCAAACATGGACAAAAGAGCTGAATTCCAGGAGTGAGAGTGACTGCCCTTGACATCAAGGCAGCATTTGACCGAGAGTGGCATCAAGGAGCCACAGTAAAACTGAAGTCTATGGGAATACATGGCAGATGCAGTATAACGTGGATAAATGTGAAGTTATCCACTTCGGTAGGAAAAACAGAAAGGCCGAGTATTAAATGGTGATAGATTGGGAAATGTTGATGTACAAAGGGACCTGGGTGTCCTTCTACACCAGTCACTGAAGGCAAACATGCAGGTGCAGCAAGCAGTTAGGAAGGCAAATGGTATGTTGGCCTTCATTGCAAGAGGATTTGAGTACAGGAGCAAGGATGTCTTACTACAGTTATACAGGGCCTTGGTGAGACCACACCTGGAGTACTGTGTGCAGTTTTGGTCTCCTTACCTAAGAAAGGATATACTTGCCATAGAGGGAGTGCAGGGAAGGTTCACCAGACTGATTCTGGGATGGCAGGACTGTTGTATGAGGAGAGATTGGGTCGACTAGGCCTGTATTCGTTAGAAGAATGAGAGGGGATCTCATTGAAACGTATAAAATTCTGACAGGGCTAGTCAGACTGGATGCAGGGAGGATGTTTTCCCCTGGCTGGGGGCTCTAGAATGAGGTGTCACAGTCTCAGGAAACGGGTAGGACATTTAGGACTGAGATGAGGAGAAATTTCTTCACTCAGAGGGTGGTGACCCTGTGGAATTCTCTACCACAGAAGGCTGTGGAGGCCAAGTCACTGAATATATTTGAGAGGAGATAGATAGATTTCTCGACTCAAAAGGCGTCGAGGGGTATGGGGAGAGAGCGGGAATATGGTATTGAGATAGAGGATCAGCCATGATCATATTGAATGGCGGAGCAGGCTCGAAGGGCTGAATGGCCTACTCCTACTCCTATTTTTCTATGAATCGGGGGGGAAAACTCTCCACTGGCTGGAGTCATACCTAGCACAAAGAAAGATGGTTGTGGTGGTTGGAGGTCAATCATCTCAGCCCCAGGACATTGCTGCAGGAGTTCCTCAGGGCAGTGTCCTAAGCCCAACCATCTTTAGCTGCTTCATCAATGACCTTCCCTCCAACATAAGGTCAGAAAAGGGGATTGTTCGCTGATTGCACAGTGTTCAGTGCCATTCGCAACTCCTCAGATAATGAAGCAGTCTATGCCTGCATGCAACAAGACCTGGACGACATTCAGGCTTGGGCTGATATGTGGCAGGTAACATTCGCGCTACAGAAGTGCCAGGCAATGACTATCTCCAACAAGCGAGAGTCTAACCACCTCCCCTTGACATTTAACGGCATTACCATCGCAGAATCCCCCACCATTGACCAGAAACTTAACTGGGCCAGCCACATGAATGCTGTGGCAACAAGAGCAGGCCAGAGGCTAGGTATTCTGTGGTGAGTGTCTCACCTCCTGACTCCCCAAAGCCTTTCCACCATCTACAAGGCACAAGTCAGGAGTGGGATGGAATACTCTCTGCTTGCCTGGATGAGTGCAGCTCCAACAACACTCAAAAAGCTCGACATCATCCAGGACAAAGCAACCCGCTTGATTGGCACCCCATCGACCACCTTAAACATTCATTCCCTCCACCGCCAGCGTACCATGGCTGCAGTGTGCACCATCTACAAGATGCACTGCAGCAACTCGCCAAGGCTTCTTCGGCAGCACCTCCCAAACCATGACCTCTACCACCTAGAAGGACAAGGACAGCAGGTGCATGGGAACAGCACCACCTCCAAGTCACACACCATCCTGACTTGGAAATATATCGCCGATCCTTCATCGTTGCTGGGTCAAAATACTGGAATTCCCTCCCTAACAGCACTGTGGGAGTACCTTTACCACACGGACTGCAGCGGTTCAAGAAGGCGGCTCACCACCATCTTCTCGAGGGCAACTAGGGATGGGCAATAAATGCTGGCCTTGCCAGCGACGCCCACATCCCATGAATTAATTTTTTTTCAAAACTTAATTTCATTCAAATCACTTGCATGCACGTAAATTTTGAACCTTGTTAATCAGTCTTTAATGGTCCCTGGAGCTGAGTTGCAGCAGTGATGCAAGCATTTGGCAGCAGCCTCTTCAGGGATGATGTCATCTGTACTATCCTGAGGGAATGCTGCATTGTTGGAGGCACCTTTCTTCTAATGACGCCCTGTCTTCCAGTGGTTCGCGTGTCTGCTGAAGAATCCATAGCAATCCAGGGCGGCACGGTGGCATAGTGGTTAGCACTGGTGCCTCACCGCGCCAGGGACCCGGGTTCGAATCTGACCTCGGGTGACTGTCTGTGTGGAGTTTGCACATTCTCCCCGTGTCTGCGTGGGTTTCCTCCGGGTGCTCCGGTTTCCTCCCACAGTCCAAAAATGTGCGGGTTAGGTTGATTTGGCTATGATAAATTGACCTAGTGTTAGGGGGGGATTAAATATGTGGGGTTACGGGGATAGGATGGGATATGTTAGGGGGAATTAAATACATGGGGTTACGGGGATAGGGTGGGATATGTGTCGGTGCAGGCTCGATGGGGATTCTGTGTGGGAAAGCAGGGACAGGGTCCTGGATTTGGATGATCAGCCATGATCGTATTGAATGGTGGAGCAGGCTCGATGGGCCGAATGGCCTACTCCTGCTCCTAGTTTCTATGTTAATCTATGTTAAAATGGCTGCCACGTTTGCCTGCATAATAACAGTCACTGCCCTTAAAAGTAGTTCATTGTATTTGAAGAGCTGTGAGACATTAAGCTGCTATGTAAATCCAACTCTTTTTCCCATGGGCAGAGTCATTAGTAGGTAAACAACTTTGCCATGTGATAAGTATGATGCGATGAGGAGGACTTTCTTCACTCAGAGGGTTGTGAATCTTTGGAATTCTCTGCCCCAAAGGGCTGTGGATGCTGAGTCCTTGAGTATATTCAAGGCTGAGATCGCTAGATTTTTGGACTCTAGGGGAATCAAGGGATATGGGAATTGGGCAGGAAAGTGGAGTTGAGGTCGAAGACTGGGTATTATGTAATGAGAAAGGATTAATTAGCAATCTTGTTGTACGAGGCCCCTTGGGTCAGAGTGATCATAATATGATAGAATTCTTCATTAGGATGGAGAGTGAAGTAGTTGAAGCAGAGACTAGGGTCCTGAATTTAAATAAAGGAAACTACGATGGTATGAGGCGCGAATTGGGTAGGATTGATTGGGGAATGTCACTCAAGGGGTTGACGGTGGATAGGCAATGGCAAACATTCAAAGACTGCATGGATGAACTACAGAATTTGTTCATCCCAGTGTGGCATAAGAATAAAACAAAAAGGGTGACTCAACTGTGGCTAACAAGGGAAATTAGGGATAGCATAAGATCCAAGGAGAGGGCATATAAATTAGCCAGAAAAAGCGGTAGCCCTGAGGATTGGGAGCAGTTTAGGATTCAACAAAGGAGGACAAAGGGATTAATTAAGAAGGGGAAAATAGAATATGAAAGTAAGCTTGCTGGGAACATAAAAACTAACTGTAAGAGCTTTTATAGATATGTGAAGAGAAAAAGATTAGTGAAATCAAGTGTAGGTCCCTTGCAGTCAGAAGCGGGGGAAGTTATAATGGGGAACAAAGAAATGGCAGACCAATTAAATGCATATTTTGGTCTGTCTTCACAAAGGAGGACACAAATAACCTCCCAGAGATGTTGGAGAACATACGGTCTGATGAAAGGGAGGAACTGAAAGAAATCAGTATTTGCAGGGAAATGGTGTTAGGGAAATTGACGGTATTGAAGGCCGATAAATCCCCAGGGCCTGATAATCTACATCCTAGGGTACTTAAGGAAGTGGCCCTAGAAATAGTAGATGCATTGCTGATCATCTTCCAACATTCGATGGAATCTGGAACTGTACCCATGGATTGGAGGGTAGCTAATGTTACCCCACTATTCAAAAAGGGTGGTAGAGAGAAAGCGGGGAATTAAATCGGTATTGGGGAAAATGCTAGAGTCCATTATAAAGGATGTAATAGCTGAGCACTTGAAAAACAGTGACAGGATCGGACAAAGTCAACATGGATTTACAAAAGGTAAATCGTGCTTGACTAATCTACTGGAATTTTTTGAGGATGTAACTGGGAAAATAGATAAGGGAGAACCAGTAGATGTGGTGTATTTGGACTTTCAAAAGGCTTTCGATAAGGTCCCGCATAAGAGATTAGTGTGTAAAGTTAAGGCACATGGGATTGGGAGCAAGGTATTTACTTGGATAGAGAACTGGTTGGCGGACAAAAAGCAGAGAGTAGGAATTAATGGGTCTTTTTCCGAGTGGCAAGCAGTGACTAGTGGGGTACCGCAGGGATCGGTCCTTGGACCCCAGCTATTCACAATATACATTAATGATCTAGATAAGGGAACTAAATGTAATATCTCCAAGTTTGCAGATGACACAAAGCTGGGTGGGCGTGTGTGCTGCGAGGAGGATACCGAGAAACTCCAGGATGATTTGGATAGGTTGGGTGAGTGGGCAGAAGCGTGGCAGATGCAATATAACGTGGATAAATGTGAGGTTATCCACTTTGGTGTCAAAAACAGAAAGGCAGACTATTATCTGAATGGCAATAGATTGGGAGAAGGGGAAGTGCAACGAGACCTGGGTGTCCTTGTGCACCAGTCGCTGAAAGTAAGCATGCAGGTGCAGCAGGCGGTGAAGAAGGCAAATGGTATGTTGGCCTTCATAGCGAAAGGGTTTGAGTATAGGAACAGGGATGTCCTGCTGCAGTTGTACAGGGCCTTGGTGAGACCACACCTGGAGTACTGTGCAGTTTTGGTCGCCTTATCTGAGGAAGGATGTTCTTGCCATGGAAGGAGTTCAGCGAAGATTCACAAGGCTGATACCTGGGATGGCAGGAATGACATTTGAGGAGAGACTGGGTCGATTGGGCTTATACTCGCTGGAGTATAGAAGAATGAGAGGGGATCTCATCGAAACATATAAAATTCTGACAGGTCTGGACAAACTAGATGCAGGAAGAATGTTCCCGATGGTCAGAGAGTCCAGAACCAGGGGTCATAATCTAAGGATAAGGGGTAAGCCATTTAGGACAGAAATGAGGAAGAATTTCTTCACCCAGAGAGTGGTGAACCTGTTGAATTCTCTACCACAGAAGGTAGTTGAGGCCAAGTCATTAAATATATTCAAGAATGAGTTAGATATATTTCTTAAAGCTAAAGGTATCAAGGGATATGGGGGGAAGGCAGGTACAGGGTACTGAGTTTGGATGATCAGCCATGATCTCATCGAATGGCGGAGCAGGCTCGAGGGGCCGAATGGCCTATCTTCTAAGATCAGCCCATATGACCTACTCCTGCTCCTAATTCTTATGTTCTTATCTTATGTAGAGGATTTTCAAGCCAGAGATTACTTTTATAGCTGTAGCAGGAACTGCCGGGATGTACCCGGCATTGTGTATGTGCATGGTTGTTTCTGTAGTGTGTAGGCATAAGTAGAGTATACCTCTTGGACATTTGTGATCCTGTTACAGTCCAGGTTTGGAGGGCGTGGTGATTATGCTGCTGAGAAGTAGGGTGGATTTTTGTGTGTGTGTGGTCATACAGTGGAGTTTTATAGGATTTAAAAGAATTGCAGTAAAAAAAACGTTGTCCTTTTATAGCTTGTCTTTACCATTGTAGTTAGAAAGACTTGATTTAGTATTTTCCCCCTTCCTGAGCCACTAACTGTTACCTGAGAAAGTGTGGGGAGTCGAGCTGCTTTCAAGCCTCTGTGACTGCTTTGCCATAATTAGCTGGAGAGATGGCCTGAATCGACTTGCTCAATTTATTTCATTATGTCGCCCGTTTCCCCTGTGCCATCTTTGCTTCCCTTTAGTTGTTGGCCCGACTGAGACTGAGAACTCTGCTTAGGAATCAAGAAACATAAAGCCCTGTAAAACCACCTACAAACTGTGGCACAGTATTCAAAGAGAGAGCTTGTTTTGCAGCAAGTGCTGCACAGACGTGCTTTACATTTAGCTTTCGACAAGGTTACCAGTGTAGATGCTGAACCTAAAACCATGGTAACGTGGTTGGGATCTGCAGTTTGGAGTTGGGAATCCTTTCAGGCTTCTGTCTTTAGCATCTTTTGTAAATTATAATGGGATGCATTTATTAAAGATGCTGATATATTAAGTTGCACTGAGTCAACCTTGAATTTGATTATACTAACTGTTTTTCCAAACTGGGCTATTTGAATATATCTTCTGTAATTTCTAAGGGGCATGTTGCAGTTTTAAACTGCAGAGAGCGATGAATAATCTAAATCTCTTGAGTTATTTAACTAAGGAACACTATGTTCCCAACCCTTTTGGAAGCGAGCAGATGCCATCTATGGAACATCTGTAGGTTGTAATGTTAGAGCAATGCCCTGGAGTTTTTTTTTTCATGATCACCTTCACGTGGTCAGGGAGAAACATCAGCATTGTATCAATTTTTATCTACTTGGAAATTCTCCCTACTCAGGAGGTGAGGGTAGCTGGAATCCAGCCTAGTGCTGTTTGGTTCTATACTTGTGTTCTTCATTTGTAGTGATATGGGTTTTAAAGTGCTATCAGCCAAATTCACTTTATATCGATCATGTTTGCCCCTCCCCCCCAGCACATAGTTTCAGCATCAGATCTTCCTTCAACAAATAAGAATGGATAGTAGTGATATTTCCTGATGGGTAGATCAGATTTTGTTCACGGAAAAATAAAAGATTTTGACTTAATTGTTGATGTTTTATCTTTTTGTCACCATGTGATTTTCGGTTGCCTTGGCTCAGTTGGTAGCACCCTGGCCTCTGAGTCAGAAGGTTGTGGGTTCAAGTCCCACTCCACAGACTTGAGCACAAAAATCTAGGCTGACACTCCAGTGCAGTACTGAGGGAGTGCTGCACTGTCGGAAGTGCCGCCTTTCAGATGAGATGTTAAACCCCGTCTGCCCTCTCACGTGGACGTAAAAGATCTCTTGGCACTATTTCGAAGGAAAGCAGACGAGTGCTCCCTGGTGTCCTGACCAATATTTATTCCTCAACCAACATCACTAAAAAGCAGATTATCTAGTCATTATCATGTTGCTGTTTGTGGGAGCTTGCTGTGCGTAAATTGGCTGCTGCGTTTCCTACGTTACAACAGTGACTGCACTTCAAATGTACTTCATTGGCTGTAAAGCGCTTTTGAATTCCCTGAGGTCGTGAAAGGTGCTATATAAATGCATATTCTGCTTCTTCATGTTAATCAGTCATTGGATATTAGGGCACATAGCTAAATCTAACATTGTTTGATAGCAATATCAAAAAATAGATAGGCCAAATATAATTTTAAATCCCTATGGCAGATTTAGTCCCACTCGCTGTTTGCCACTGATGTACATGAATTCAGTGGCCTGTCTCGAGAATGAGTGACCAGTCACCCAAATAGTTGCAAGTTAGAGATATAGGGATATTACTTTTAACACACTGGGTGTAACAAACCAATGTGACATTTGATCCCTCTTTTAAATATGAGGGGAAAAAGTCTTTGTTTTTTATTAATAGTTAACTTTCTTACCAACTGTGTGCAGGATTGGTGTGCTGAGCATTGACATGGGAGCTGCAGGCTTAATTTCCTAAATGATCAGTCCCAGCTCTGACTGCTGTGGGGATCTACTTATTGTAGGTTAGGCAAGGGTACAGAAAACTAGGGAGAGCTATCCACTGGATTGGCACCGTTTTTAAAAAAAAAAAAAAAAAAATTGTTCTTGGGATGTGAGTGACACTGGCAAGGCTGCACTCATTGCCCATCCCTAGTTGCCTTGAGAAGTTGGGCCTTTACTTGAAGCAATTGCTTTTACAACCGAGTGGCTTGCTAGGCCATTTCAGAGGGCATTTAAGAATCAGCCATGTAATGTGAGATGGAGTCACATGTAGCCCAGACTAGTTTGAGATGGCAAATTCCCTTTCTGAAGGACATTGGTGAACCAGTTGGGTTTATACAACATTCCAGCAGCTTTCGTGATCATTTTTATTTTTCATGAGCTAGGCTACAAATTTACCAGGTTTATTGAATTAAGTTTCACAACATGGTGAGATTTCAACTTGGGATCATAATCACAACACTATCGTGCATCTCCTAAACACTGGCCAAACGGCATTGACGGAGGCCTGGGGGCAGTTCGAGTATCCACCCTCACCTCCACGAGAGATGCTTGGCCTGCGAGACTGGGGAAAATGAAAGAGATGCGGCCCCTCAACAGTAAATCTTTTATTTAAACAAAAACAGTTGACTTGGAAATACAACAAATAAAACCAAGCTGCCATTAATGGGGGAAAAAATCCCCAATATCTCCGAATTTAGTGAGAAGCAGTCTGTTGTAACATTAAAATGTTGAGGACAACTAATCCAGCTACTTTATGAACATTTAATATTCTTCCCTTATTGATGGAAGTTTGGGAAGTGTCCAGTGAATGTGAGAGGTGAGTTCACATTGAAATGATGGACTGAATGGCCTTAAGTTCCGAACTTCTTTGTATTCTCCAGGTCTCTTGCTTATTAGTGAAGTAATTTAATCTGTAATGACTTTCTGGTCAGTTTTATGTCTAAAGTTCTGCACATAATGTGTTGGCCTTTTTGATTTTACCCATCGTAGAATCATTAACTTTCAAGTTCAAGAGTAAAAGGACTGATGGCATTCTATATACTTGTACAATAACATATTTATTTCAGCGGCATTCTGCTAAAACTGCGAGCTTTTCTTTATAGTGGTTCAAGGCCTGCTTTATAGACTCCAAATTTACTGGGGAATCTGAGAATTTCAGATCTACACACAATCCTCAAGGCATACATCACCAATATCCTGCCTCTCAAAAAGGGTTTCTTGTGTCCAGAAACAAAATGGTAGTTCACATCATCTAATGGCAGAGTGAATGCAGAACCACATTGGGAGATGAAGAAAAAGAAATCCAGGAACCAGTGCCATCCTTAAATTGACAGATAAGAGAGTGGTTATGATGGTGTCCTTATCCAACCTGTGTCAAGTTGCTTGTTGGATGTCCTGGCCACCATGCTAGAGCTCAGGTTGCCAACCCTCCAGGATTGTCCTGGAGTCTCCAGGAATTGAAGATTAATTTCCAGGACACTGCTGTGAGCAACCTGAGCGAAAAATCGAGGACGATTATAAAAAAAATTAGTTTTTTTTTCATTTTCTTTGAACAGTTTTGTTTATTAGTTATAAAAATATAGTAGTATGGGGCGGGGGGGGAGGAAGGCTGTTGACAATCAAGAATAATCCAATTAAGTCATTAAGAGTCTGTTGGCTTTCCCATTGGTGTAGGAAGATGGTGTGCCATGGGATGGATGTGTTGGATGACCAGTTGTGGGAGCAGGCCAGTGGGAGGTAGGTGGTCATATAATTAAACCCCCAGGAAGACATCCCACTTAGAGCATGAAAAGCATCTGTTGACCACAGTGAATTAGTTTGCAGCTTTTTAAAAGAGAAACATAGAATCAAATGGAATCTGTGCTCCAGACAAGTAAGTTCATCATGCTTAAATATTTAATTTCAGGGCCGTCTGTCGGGCAGTTCATCTGAGCCTGTGCCGACACGAAGAGTGGTCCTTTCGCACAACATGGATAAAGCTTTGAAAGAAGGTATGTTTGTTTTTGATAATTCTTAAAGGATGATTTTTCAAGGAAAAGTGAATAGATAATTGGGTTGAAGTAATGACAGTTTATATAAATACACAGATTGGAGAGGATCTTACAAATGTAGAACGTGCATGAGGACTGGACTCAAATTATCTAAAGGCATTGAAAAATAATTGGTACAGAAACAAGTAGCATGCTGTTTATGATGGCAAATGATGCAAACAATAATTCTATAACAATTTGCATACTGAAATAAGATGGCCAATAATGACCACGTTTGTTCTTGTACCAGTATTTCCAACTTTTTTAAAGAAACATTGCAATTATTTTACAAGCTTTTTTAAAACTCATTGTATTGTGGCTAAACTGGGACCAGGACCTATCATTATTACTGTGGGTGCAGAGGCTGTTTCATTTATCTTCGGTTTCCCACCACTCATTGCTGTTTACTGAAAGTTGGGTTATGTGGAGCTGAAGGAAGCATGTGTTTATGAAGAAACTCGAGGGCTAAATGTCTTCAGGGCATCTTGACCAGATGCCATATACCCTAGAATGCAAGTTAGGCAAGATTCTGGCTGCTATTTTTAGGAGCGCATGAATAGAGATTCTGTATCTGAGCACTGATGGATACTGAGTGCTACCCCAATATTCAAGATGAACCCAGGAATTGTAGACCAGCTAGTTTCACATCCCAAAGATGTGGATAAATGCAACTTGGTCTTGTGCATTGGAGCAGGAAATGTGTACATGATAAAGAGATATCCATTACAAAGGTTAAAAAATGATTTTGGGTGTTGTTGATCTTTCACTGAAAGTATCCAGTCAATGTTAGGTTGTTCAAGTGAATATTTTTCCCTGGATGAGTGCAGCTCCAACAACACTCAAGAAGCTCGACACCATCCAGGGCAAAGCAGCCTGCTTGATTGGCACCCCATGCACCACCTTAAACATTCACTCCCTCCACCACTGGTGCACTGTGGCCGTAGTGTGTACCATCTACAAGATGCACTGTAGCAACTCGCCAAGGCTGCTTCGACAGCACCTCCCAAACCCGCGATCTTGGACAAGGACAAGGGCAGCAGGCGCAGGGGAACACCATCCAAGTTCCACACCATCCGGACTTGGAAATATATCACCGTTCCTTCATCATCATCATAAATCCTGGAACTCCCTCCCTAACAGCACTGTGGGAGAACCTTCACCACACAGACTGCAGCGGTTCAAGAAGGTGGCTCACCACCACCTTCTCGGGCAATTAGGGCTAGGCAATAAATGCTAGCCTTGCTGGCGACGCCCGCATCCCAGGAACGAATTAAAAAAATATTTATGCATCACAAGCATATTTGATAAGTTGAAACAATTTTTTTTTTTTTAACCTCATTTTGTAAGTCCACGTTAGATTGTGTACTTTAACGTCAATGGGACACTGACTCATTGAAGAGAGTCAAGAGAAAATGAATAAAGATGGCCCCTTGACTTGGGCTCTTGTTCTGAATTTAATTGCAGAACTGCACTTATTTTCATTGGAAACAGAGGCTTGAGAAAGGCTATGATCCAGGACCGAGAGTGCAAAACTTGCTGACACAGAACAGAATGAACATCTCTTAACAGAGATTAGAAGAACTTACTGTCCTCTCTTCCTTCCCCTTCCACACAGAGTAACAAACATTTATAACATATTCCCAGCAGAGCTAATCAGTGTTGCATTCCAAATGTCAAACTGGATCACATTGGGGGGGGGCTGTTTTTCAAATACACATTTTTGAGCGGGCAACGATTGAAAATTGGGGCAGGGGGCACCTTGGTTGTCCCATTAACGCTCAAGCTGATGATTGGATTTGAAACTAGATTCTAGAGGTGAAAAGCCTGTGTCTACCCCACTGTGGTACACAGCTCCCCTACTTAAGTTTTACTGCTCAGTGATTTAATCCTTTGTCTATCCGTCGCAGTCCCAATCTGATTTAAGTACATTATAATTTCTGTATAGTGCCTTGTCACTGAGGTTGATTTAGTTTCAGCACCCTATGTAAAATCAATAACATTGAACTGGGAGAGTGGAGCCAGGCTGCAATAATGTTTTATTGATATAGTGCCAAATATGGCATTTCATTTCATCTGTGAGGAGCAACAGAAGCCGTAAACTAGGTTATCATAATGGATAGGTTAGCATCTGCAAGATGTAAAGTGGTATTGGTTGTCGATTTACCAACCTTTCACCTGTTCAAATGAATGACCAGTACAAGTACATGAACATTTCTTATTTTTTTTCCCCCAGAAATTTGAGATCACTAAAGCTAAATTCTGTCTAACTCTTAATTCCCAAGGGTTGACAGCATGCAGGTTCAACTATTCCACTCTTGTCTGTTCGCAAACAGAGGTTAGGTGTTTGCACACACAGGTCCTTTTGGGTGGAAGGACAGAAGGTACTGTGAAAATTAATTGTTCCAAGAAAAATGACTTAACGAGAGGGGCCATGAACTGGTGCAAGAGAAGTAATGAGAACAAAAATGTGAGCATGCTCAGGAGTCGTAAAAAAAGTTGTTGGAGTTTTTACTATCTGAAGAAGTTAGTGATAGATCAGAAGACAGACAAAGAAGAATGTGGCTGAATGCAGAAATGGTTTGGGCAAGTCTCATCAGCACAAGCAGACACTGAAAATGATGTCGTGCATTGGCCACTAACTTCCACAGTGGAGAAGATAGAGAGAACGAGAGAGCAATGTTTATTGGGCCTTTTCCATTTTGAGTTTGACCCGTGGATGCACATTCACTCCTGTATGGCGGATATTTTCACCTCCTCCCACTATCGTTTTTTGTCTTCAGTGTAAGTTGAGTTGTTTGGCTGTTTTGTGTTCTGTTCTAATCTTGCAGCATTATGTTGGTGGAATGTGCCTGAACTTAATTAAGTAGATTTCTGGACAGAACTTGGGGGGGTGGGGGGGACACAAAAGTAACATGATTTTTTTGAAAAAGAATGACACGTGAGTTATAAACTAGTTAATATAACGTCCGCATTGGGGAAATCACCTGGGACTAGCAGTATTCATCTGGAGAGCATAAGTGGTGCAAAGTGTAATCAGCGGCATTTAGAGGCAATGTGTCTGCCTCCTAAATCTATTGGAGTTCTTTGTGGAAGTAACTGAGTTAATGGATAAAGGTTCCCTAGTTGATGTATCTTAGATTTCAGAGTGCATTTAATAATGGTCCACATGTGAAGCTTTGCAAGGCAATTAAGATTATGGAATTAATGAGAAATCTACCTTGCTGGGAAACAGTCTGCCTTCGGTGTATGAGTAATGGATTTCTGCAGGAGCTGCAGTTCACGCTACTGATGAATGATGTGGAGCCATTTGCTTTTGATGATAACACAAAATTTGCTGATGACATTGAGCAAGGTGGCCAGGTAACTAATGTAGATTGTCCAGATCTCTCTGCTTGGGAATGGCAGGTATCTTTTAATGTGAGTAAATTTAAGATAATGTGCATTGACATGGGAACCATGAAACAATCTTGTGTACAGCAAACTTTGGGTCTGCTAAGAAGAGCAGAAAAGGCTAAGAATTTTATGACTTTTTCTTTGTTGCACTGATCATCCGACCACGTTTCATTCTGCTAAACCTTGCTTAAGGTGTCTGGTGTTGTGAGTGTATGAAACTACTCCACAGATGTGTCTTTTGGCCAGCCATTATATATGACATAGCACCAGAGGGACATCTCTATCCAATATACTTCTCCAATCCCCTACTGATAGGAAATGCAGGCTGCAGCTCCCGTTTTAGATCAGGAGCTGAGTAATATCGAACCTGCTACCTTCCGTTGATGCACTGGAGAGAGTTGAGAGGAAATCAAAATAAAGGTTATTCTGGTACTTAATTTTGCAATTGTCAAGATCGCCTCAGAGAATTGAACTTGTTCTCCTGGGAGAAAATGGGATGTCATCCAAGTCTTTAAAATGCTGAAGGGCAAGACGAATGTAAATGCAAACACGTTCTGTAAATTATTATTGTGGGACAAGAAGCCACACACACAATTAATAAGCCTCAAGTAAGATTAGAGATTAATATAATTTCTCTTCTCACCAGAGTGTTAGATGTGTGGAATAGGCTCTTGGAGCAAAAGCAGTTGCTGTTGCGTCAGGTAACTAACTTACTTTTAAACCAAGCTGGATGAATCTTTGACTGGACAAAGGGATGCAAAGTTGTAAGAAGTGTAGTCTTGTAAGATCCAATGTTCTGTGGGAGACTGATTTCTGTGCAACTGGGAATATGGAAATGTTTGCTATAGTATGCAACTAGTCTAGATTGGATAGGATAGGATAGAATAGAATAGAATTCAGTGGTAGAATGGAGTGTAATGTTTGGCTGTTAGCCTTAGTCTTTCACTAGATTACCAGAGGGTGAGGGAAGGGAAGGTCCAGGAGAAATTTATATAGAATTTATCTTGAAAGTTTCACCTGTGATTATTCAGCTTCTGTTGTCCGGCTTGGCTTAGTGGCAGCACTCTCAACTCTGACTCTGAAGGTCATGGGTTCAATCTCCACTCTAGAGACTTGGTCACATAATCCAGACTGACTGTTTAGTGCAGGTGGACATAAAATATCCCATGGTACTATTTGAAGAGCTAGGGAGTTCTCCTGGTATCCTGGTCAATATTTATCCCTTACTCAACATCACAAAAACAGATCATCTGGTCATTAATTTCCATGCCATTTGTAGGACTTTGCTGCACGCAAATTGGCTGCTGCATTTCCCTACATTACAACGGTGACTACACTTCAAAAGTATTCCATTGGTATGAAACGCTTTGGGATGTCCTGAGTTGTGAATGCTATAAAACTGCAAGTTCTCTTTTCTTCACTTTTTTTTTTTAGAGATGAAGTTGGACAGAGTTCCCAAAAAACAAGTTTTCCAAATACTAGCGTCCCTCACCAAGATCGTGTACCTTTAAATTTCACACTAGCTTTTTGAAAACCATTTTCCTTACTTGATTGCATTTACCATGTTATTTTCATTTTCCCCCTTTTTTTAAAATGGAAAACAAATATAGATTGCTGGGTAATATTGCTGCTGTGAGATCCATGAAAACCAGAAGTGGTGCTCGGTCTCCTTAATCATTTTCAGAGCCATTATTTTTTTTTTTTTACTAAGCTGGACAATTGGCTTTTGTATTGCAATAGTGTTGCCACCCATCCAATTTTTGAATGGCTGTCCAGAAATTTCTAAATTGTAACCTAGACACCAAAAGTCCAGTACCTTGCCCAATTGGCCATTCTTCATGTATGAGTCTTGATGGTGTTATAGTCTAAGTGTGGAAGGGTTTGATCCTGTTCTCCTCCGATTATTAATATGTGAACATTCCAGGATATATGAATGGACAGTGATCAGAAGGGGGAATCCTAGGGCAAGGAGCACAGAGGCCAATTGTAGCATCTCCACTGCAACCCTGGCTAAGATCAACTAAGTGAGCGCAGAGCAGGAATCTGATCTATACACCTATTGTCCACGGCTTTTACCAAATGGGGTAGCTTTCAACGAGTGCTCTCGGCAGCAAAGCAAACCTCAGAACTCAAGCCATGATCCCACTCCCTGCCTTGCTGCTAATCTACTCTGTCTAGTTTTGGATTTGACAAATGGTGACAACCCTTTGGTGCAAAGATTGATGGCAAAGTATTATACATAGTTTACTGTTTTTTTTAAATCTCTATGAAGATTGGAGTTTAGACAGCAAATTCTTCTGAGCTGCAAAGGGTGCATTGTATAACCTAGAGAAGTCTTTTATTATATTGTCTGGGTGGGGCAAATGCAATCTAAATGAGCTGATCTCCTACATCTATAAGTAGACGGGCTCAGGCATTAGAAACCCACTTTGGCAGCTGCAGGTGCGTGAAGTAATTGCGTCATGATATCAGAAAAAGTGACCAGGAGGTTGTCGGATTATCGTAAAAACACCTACTGGTTCTCTAATGTCCTGTAGGGAGGGAAACCTGCCGTCCTTACCCTGGTCTGTCCGATACATGACTCCAGCTCCACACCAATGTGGTTGATTCTTAACTGTCCTCTGAAGTGTATCAAAACTGCTATCAGCGGTTTAAGAAGTCCGACCATCACTGTCTCGGGGCAACTAGGGTTGAACTTTGCCATCGACACCATATCCTGAGAATGAATTAAAAAAAAAAAGAACTAAAGTAAATTGCACAACACCAGGTTATAGTCCAACAGTTTTATTTGAAATCACAAGCTTTCGGAGTGCTGCTCCTTCGTCAGGTGAAGTGAAGAGATGTATATCGGCACAGCATGTATAGTCAGAGGACACTGCCAGACGATATCTTGTCTGCTTTCTTGCATCTCTGTAGAAACTTGATGTCTGTGTCGATATGCGCGATCTTCTTGGAGATCCTCTCCACTTTGAGCCGGCAGTTTGTGGTGTCGATAGTAGCCATGATGTGGACTGGGGTGGACAAATGTGAGAAGTCGTACGACACCAGGTTATAGTCCAACATCTCTTCACTTCACCTGACGAAGGAGCAGCGCTCCGAAAGCTTGTGATTTCAAATAAAACTATTGGACTATAACCTGGTGTTGTGCGACTTCTCATAAAGTAAATTGAGTTGGGGTTTTTTGTCCTTTTTGTTTTTATCTTCATAGTTCCAAAAATAGTTTGAGGAGAGCTGTTTCTAGCACTTTGGTGAGTTGAAAGAGCAACCTTTTACGTTTGCATGTCAAAGGGATGTGATTGCGCCTTTCAATGGATTTCATTATATTCGTAAGGCATCGCTAAATAGCTGTTGAACACAAGAATTGAATGGTACTTTATGATTATTCTGGCTTTTCAGGATCTTAGTTACTCTTTTTTAACTAATTTCTACAGCTGAGCTCTTTGTTCTGTCATGTTTTCAATGATCTAATGTTATAATTGCGGCATAATCTTCCATTACTTCTTCATGAAATGTCTAGCGCTTTCAGCACACAAAGTAAAAAGGTCAGCTTTGAAGTTTCTGAGGTTTACACACGGGGCTGAGGAATAAAAACATAAAATGTTGGAAAAGGAGACTTGGTCAGTCAGCATCTGGAGCAGAAAGATGGCCTATTGTTTCAAACTTCAGTTGTCATCAACAGGGTACCTTCAACTTTGCCACTGAATTTAAAAAAAACAACAGCAAACTTACTTGACCATTCAGGATCTGAAATGACTGCATATCCTCTGCATATATTTTCATTTTCAGCCTTTGACATAAACTATGCGTCCTTGCCACTCATTCATCACTCGCTCAAGCTGAACCAGACCATGCAAAAATCTTGCTATCTTATTCACCTCTGTGCGGAGCTTCAAACCCTATGTCCCATCAATCACCAAGACTACCTATTTCCATACCTGCGTTGCCTGCCTTTGCTTCTAAGTTGCCCCCTTTACTACTGAAAATGTTACCCATGGTTTTTGTCATCCAATGTCTTGATTGCTACCAATGTCCTCCTTTCTGGTCACCCATTCTCCAATTTCCGTGAACTCAACTTGTCAGCAACGTAGCCGTCCTTGTCCTGTCTGATCTGTTGGCCTCATCCTCACTGACTGACGTACATTGGCTCCCTGTCCCCCCAGTGTATTAAATTTAAAACGCTCGCCCTCATCTTCAAATCCCTCCATGGCCTCCCCCACCTTATCTGCAAACACCTCCAGCCGTGTAAGCCCTCCGACTCTGGCATTCTATGTATTTCTCCCTTCCCTTGCTCCTACCATTGGTGGCAGAGCCTTCAGCTGCCTGGATTGTACTTTCTTTTTCCTAATCTCTCCCTCCTTCCAGTGTCCTGCCCAACATTTATTCCTCAACCAATGTCAGTAAAACAAATTATTTTTGGTCATTATCTCATTGCGGTTTGTGGGACCTTGCTGTGCACAAATTGGCTGCTATGTTTTCTACATTACAACAGTGACTACACTTTTTTTTAAAAAGTACTTCATTGGCTGTAAAGTGCTTTGGAACAGCCTGAGGTCGTGAAAGGCGCCATATAAATGCAAATTTTTTTCTTCTTTTTATTTACCTTCTCAAACCCTTTCATACATTGAACACCTGTATTGGCTTTCCCCATTAACCTTTTCTGACTACTCCAGCGAATGCATCCCCATAGTCTGAACATTTGCTTTCTGTCCAACACTTCCTTATGAACCAGTTTGCCTCCGCAGAATCACAAAAGCGTTCCACACTTGTCTGGTAGTGTTAGGTTTTCAATTACTGCCGCGGATGAACTGTAGCTGGCACCAGCCATAGCACTGCTCTCATTTATTACTGCTGGAAGAAAAACCCTGGGCAAGATGGAAAAGTAACCTCTAATGTCTGGCAGCTCAACGCACAAATTCTAGCTTGTGACCTAACAGCTCCCGAATGATGGAGGTTACGAGACCCAGTCCACATTGAATGTGTAGTCAGCGGATGAGCTCAATTTACCTGGAAATCGGGCCTCTCGCGCCTGCTGTGTTAATGGCATCTTCAATTAAGTGAGACTTGCGTCCAAATGTTTTGAAATATGATTTTTCAAAAAGAATGTGGCTTTCCAGCTGTTCTGTCGCTACAGAGTTGGTAACAATTTTTTTTTCCTTCACGCTGATAAATCTAATTTCTAGCCTGCTGCAGGCTCTGAATTCTGATTTTCTCAGCATTGTACAGCTGACTTTCAGCATGTTAGTTACAGGTAAAATCAGGGTCCAGTTCAAATCACTCTGAATTTCCCTTGCGATCCGTTTTGATTCACTAGTACAATTGAAAACACTCCCCATTTGTGGAATTCACGCCGATCACTGCTATTCTGTTGCCTGCTGGTGAATTTTGGAGAACCCAGGTCCCCGTAAAACTGGGGTTTCCAACCTCGATTTCCAGCCAGTTAAACCAGGTAACTCATCTGCAGCAATTGAATGAAAATTGGCTGATGCTGATCTGGGATACAACAGCCATGGTCCCTGAATAAACAGGACATTGTACGCTGCTCTAGATTTCCTTCTTTCTAAGATTATCCAAAGACACTTGTTGAGATTTGGGTATATTACACTTGTATATTTGGGTTCCAAACATCTTATTTGACAACCAGAATAAAATTTAACCACTTCTCCACTTTCTTCTTGCCAGGCTGTCTGGTGGTACATTTCGGGCCCTTCTCCCAATACGCTTTTATTTGTGCCCACCACAGAGGCAGCTTCCATAGTGAGGCCTATTCCTCAAGAGCTGAAGCTTCACCCAATGACTAGTGTATCCCAGGGTTAATTATGCAACCATGTGCCATTGCGATGTACACAGAAAATGGGAAGGATAACTTGAAGGCACCATTGTGGCCTCTTTGCTCTATCAGTGGCTGACCATGTCAAGCCAGCAATTCTCTAAAACCAAGTCTGTCAGCTTCAAGAATGTGCTAAGAGATTGCCGACACTTATTTTAATTAACTATTGAACTAATCACTCTCCATCTCAGGAATTCCCCCCCCCCCCCCCCCCTTTCTTTCTTTCCGGGGATTGACATTGAAAATTTCCCAGCATGATTTTCTGGAGCCCTGTGGTTCTGGAAAGGCTTTCATGTCCACCTCAAGTCACGGCCCATTCTGTTTCTTCTAGGCTAAACACACAAAATTCCGGTAACGCTCAGCAGGTCAGACAGCATCTGTGGAGAGAGACAGAGTTAAGGTTTCAGGTTGCTGGCCTTAATCGACCTGAAACGTTGTAACTCTGTTTCTCTCTCCACAGATGCTGCTTGACCCGCATTTTCTGTTTCTATTTTAGATTTCCAGCAACCGCAGTATTTTGCGTCTATTTTTCTGGAGTTGATTGGGAACGTATAGGAATGCTCTCCACCAGTGACCTTGCCGGACCGGCCTACCCGGGAGGGAGACCTGACTCGAGGTCTCCGTGCAGATGATAAAATTAATGTTTTTACATAATTGTCAAATAAAATCTTGAATACATTTCTCTACATACAATGGGAGGAGTATTTCCCAGACTTTCCTTCCACTTCAATTTGTTTTTTGGATCTCAAGCTTTGTATGATGGGATAAGGTATTGAGCTAGGCTAGGCTGCCAAGAGCTGCATTGGCTAGGAGGCAGAGTACACCACCAACAAAATTAACCCCTTGTTTTGATTCAGCATCCATTATTGACTAGCCATGGAACAACACTGAAGGAGCCTGTGTGGAGATGTCTGAAATCCCACTTGGGGCTTCTGGATTGGCTAGCTTGGAAGGGGAGAAAATTAGGATAAAATGCTCGCACATTAGTATATCATACGCATTTTTTTAAAAGGCTGTGAAAGCTTCATTTTATCATTATCCAACCATCATGGGAATAGAAAGGCACAAGTAATATTTTGCACCATGAAAGCACAATCATACATCAGCTCATTTCAGTTATTTTTGTGTTAATCTTTAGTAATGAGCCATTGTTGCATCTCATTGACGTCCTTATGGATGTTTAATGATGGTGTGCCGTTTATTTTCAGGCTTCTGGAAGCCAGCGGAAGTTTAATTTTATGACGAGTTGTATTTTCAGTGGAATTAGGGATTGACCCATGAAATGCTGCTGAACCAGCTTGCTGGGCGCGGTTCTTGAGCTTGTTTGTCCCTGAATGTGTTGTGCTAACTATTTTTGAGTTCCTGTGCAGTTTTCTCTCCTTTTCCTCCTCTCCTGGAGGTGGTTCTTATGCCAGGGTACAGTTCCACTGGTACCGGTAGTGGCAACCCTCCGATGTCCTGGCCAAGTGGCCATTCTTCATGGCATTGGAGTGTCAGCAGGCTCTTTGACCACAGGGATATTACAGTTGGATACAGTTCTGTGCCCACCTGGCGTCCACATGTGCACCTGAAGTAACTGGATTACAGTTCGGACCGGGTGCCCTGGCTGACTTCCTTTTTCCTTCCCTTTGCCCAGGGACGCAAATGAGAGTTGTAGCGTGCCACTGCAGTGATGCAGAGAAGGTGGGGGTTTCAGGCAACCTAGCCTAGCTCAATATCTTATCACATCATACAAAACTTGAGATCAAAAATAAATAAATTGGAAGGGAAGGTGGGGCTGGGGCAGGCTGCTTTTTGTTCAAAATACTCCTTCCATTGTACATGAGTGCTGCTCTCCTGGGACCCCTTGTGTCAATTTGTTTTAAAAGTGCCATTAGATCAGCTAACTCAATGAAGACCTTCCTGTTCTGAATGACTGCGGTACCATATCCTGTGGTGCCTTTATCTACCAAACCATTAGGTGAGCCTGTTTATTTTTTACATGATGGATTATGAAGTTATGAAGTTTGTTCTGAGACATTTTTACACTGGAACTGTTCCAATTTTTTACTCGGATACTTTATGTAGTCTGTTATATCCTCTTCCGTGGAAACACATTTGGATTAGTGCAACTTAACACCAGCTCATCCCAAGAGGAATTTCTACTCTTTCATAGCTATGCATCTTCCCGGGATTATTTGCACTGAACCTTTAAGAGCCAGGGTGATATCTCTTGTGGCACATATTGAAACTGGGTCTTTGCATTTGCACAAAGTACATCTGCATTTTAAAACTGAAGCTTGTGTAAGTGCTTAAGGTTATTTGATAGATTGAGGTTATTCAATTGAAACCTGAAGATTAATTGTTAAACTGATGGACCTGTGTGAATCTTCACCTTGAGGTAACCTGCAGTGAGCAACAGTGATGATGTGCATGATAAATCTGTGATTTTTCACGAGGAGATGTGACCCAATCGGAGCTGGTTGAAAGCGGCCTACGCCAAACCCCTTTATTGTGGGATGAAAACGTTATAGTGCTCGTTATCCTCTTCTGCCCCTTCCCCGTGTCCCCTTTTATTGGCGGATTACGATGTTGCTGTTTTGTTTTGCTCACTATATTCGCCTACCTCTCTTGCATTATTGGATGATGACGTTCTGTTTTGCTCACTCCTTTCCCCCAGTGACCCATCGCTGTTGGGTGAGAATGCTGCTCATTTTGTAAAAGCTGATTACAATGATGATGGTCAGATGTGTCACCAGTTAAACTAAATGGAGCATTGAGTGCCAACAGCACCAAGTGGAAAGACCTGAAACGCATGTAAATGAAACCATGATTAAAGCAGAAGAGACACTCGATGAATCATTGGAACTCTTCAGCAATTTAGGAGCAATCTCCATAGCCTGATATAACAGGTGTCGGATTGAGTAAGATCAAACTAGTGAATCTGATGATTAAACATTGTACCTCCCAATTTTGGCACAACCATAGATTCAAGTGTCAAATTAGAGTCATGTTATTTCTTCTTTTTGATATTTCTGTGTTCACTGTTGTTCAACTGGCTGCACTGAAGTGACTGTTTTGTTTCTTTTTCCTTTGCTTTGCTCATTTGGTAGCATTCTTGTTTGTGAATCAGAAGGTTGTGGGTCTAAGCCCTACTCCAGGAACTAAGCACATAATCTAGGTTGACATTGTAGTGTAGGACCGAGGAAGCGCGTGCATTATTTGAGATGTTGTCCTTTTGTATTCGACATTAAACTGAGGCCCTGTCAGCTTGTTCGATGGTTCAAGTGGATGTTGAAGATCCAATGGCACTATTCAGTGACGAGCATTCCTCCCTCTAACAGCCACACACAAATTTGATTAATTGGTCATTCATCACATTTTTATTCATTGTATTTGTTTACACAACAACGACAATAACGCCAACTTGCATTTATATAGCGCCTTTGACGTAGTAAAACAATCCTGAGGCATTTCACAGGAATGTCATCAAAAAAAATTTGACACATAGTCACATAAGGAGATATTAGGACAAAAAGAGGTAGGTTTTAAGGAGCGTTTTAAAGGAGGAGAGAGAGAGAGAGGGGAAGAGGCTTAGGGAGGGTATTCTAGAGCTTGGGGCCCAGGCAACTGAAGGCACACTTGCCAATGGTAGAGTGATGAAAATCGGGGATGCACAAGAGGCCAGGATTGGAGGAGCGCATAGACCTTGGAGGGTTGTAGGCCTGGAGGAGGTTACGGAGATAGGGAGGGGAGAGGGATTTGAAAACAAGGATGGGAATTTTAAAATCGAGGCGTTGCCGAACTGGGAGCCAATGTCAGTCAACGAGCTCGGGTGATGGGTGAACAGGACTTGGTGCGAGTTAGGATACGGGCAGCAGAGTTTTGGATGAGTTCAAGTTTATGGAGGGTGGAAGATGGGAGGCCGGCCAGGTGAGCATTGGGATAGTCAAGTCTAGAGGTAACAAAGGCATAGATGAGGGTTTCAGTAGCAGATGAGCTGAGGCGGGACGGAGACGGGCGATGTTACGGAGGTGGAAGTAGGTGGTCTTGGTGATGGAGTGGATATGTGGTTGGAAGCTCATCTCTGGTAAAAATGCTCTGGTTGTGAACGGTCTGGTTCAGCCTCAGACAGTGACCATGGAGAGGGATGGTGTCCATGGCTAGGGAACAGAGTTTGTGGCGGGGACCAAAGACAGTGGCTTCAGTCTTCCCAATATTTAGTTGGAGGAAATTTCTGCTCATCCAGTACTGGATGTCGGACAAGCAGCGTGGCAAGTCAGAGACCGTGGAGGGGTCGAGAGAGGTGACAGTGTGGTAGAGCTGGGTGTCGTTAGTTTACATGTAGAACATGATGCTGTGTTTTTGGATGATGTCGCCGAGTGGCAAGATGAGAAATAGGAGGGGGCTAAGGATAGATCCTTGGGGGACTCCAGAGGTAATGGTGCGTGAGCGGGAAGAGAAGCCATTGTAGGTGATTCTCTGGCTATGACTGGATAGATAGGAGTGGAACCAGGCGAGGGGAGTCCCACCCAGCGGGACAACGGAGGAGAGGCGTTGGTGGAGGATGGTGTAAGTCTGCAGACAGGTCGAGATGGATGAGGAAGGATAGTGCACCAAGGTCACAGTCATATAGGATGCCATTTGTGACTTTGAGGGCCATTTCAGTGCTATGGCAGGGGCGGAAACCTGATTGGAGGGGTTCAGACATGGTGTTGCGGGAAAGATAGGCACTGATTTGGGAGGCGACAATACGTTCAAGGACTTTGGAGAGGAAAGGGAGATTGGAGATGGGTCAGTAGTTTGCAAGGACAAAGGGGGTCCAGGATGTTTTTTTGAAGGGGGGCGGGGGGGTTGATGACAGCAGATAACAGTCAGATAACAAAGTAATATAAACAAATCTTCCTTTACCCTCCCTTCACCCACCGATTTGTGAGAAAAGCATTGGGCCTTTGCTCAGCGCATCTCCTGATGGTACGACCAACACGGTAAACTGTTCTGGGGAAATATGGGTATGAGCCTATGCAATTTCACTCTGGCACAGAGTGCTAATTGCTGTGCTACTGCACTACCTTAAACACACATTTCTGGTTTAAGATTAGAGTTGACTGGCAAAGCTACCAGATGTAGTGCTGAATGAAGGCACTCTATTTCTACCCTGCAATTGTCCCAGACAAGGTGCTGCCCAGTCGCCTTAACACATCCAAGTATTGGCAGGAGATTCTTGAGATGTTCTTCATTTGAGTCTTTAACAGCCAGTAACTATAATCTATGACGTTTCTGCTTCCTAACTGGTACCTTTTTTATACACAGTTAATCGATTGCAGACACATGCTTTTCTGTCTCTTTCTCTCAATTCTCTGTTTGTTGTGGCAGATGTCTTTAATTGTCCACTGATGCTGCATTCAAATGGTAATTGCTTTTTGTTTCATTTCATTTCTCCTTTCAGAGTAATTTCTAAAACATAAAACATTACTGTCCTAGTTCCCTTGAAGGCAGTATTTGCATCAGTGACGCATGTTGACATTTCTGCCAGCACCGATCAGGGCAGTAGCAGCAACAAAGGTCCCCAGTAATAACCGTCTGAATTGTGCTTTAACGCTACTGAAAACCATTGTCATTGTAGCTGTAAGCCTTATAATGGACACCTGGGAGAGTGTGATGCAGAGAATAAATAGTGAGTGGCTGCCAGTGACATATTGCAAGGTACTAGTCCAATTAAGGGGTTCGGAGCTGCTCCTAAATTGAGAGTCACGCTCAGGTAGTTTGAACTCCAAGATCGAATTCCTGTCTGTGAACCCCTGAATGACTTCCATTATTGTTAGTATGGGTACATTTTTTGTTGTTGTGGGTTAGCGCCGAGTGTGTTGGATTGTGATATAGGACTTTCTCCGACATTACATTATCTCGGGTGGTGAATTGAATAGAAGGGAACAATGGCCCAGAAATTCCATTCGCAGGCCTCCCGCACGCGGAGGGCTTCTGCGCCTGGACTGGAGGGCTCCCGGGAGGCACAAAGTTCCGTTGCTGGGCCTCTCCAAACTGCCGGTGCGCAGGGCCCACGTATCCCAGAGGCGCAAGTGGTTTGCAGCGTCCCTGGGATCACGTGGGCCATGGGGAGCCAATCAGAGAAGGGAATCTTCCTTCATACATTTGACAGGAAGACCTGTCAAATATATGAATAGAGATCACCCCCAAAACATAGTAAAACTTCAATAAAGTTTTTTTTTAAAAAAAAGTCACATTTTTAAAATGACTGTTACTATAAATTAAGTATTTTAAACAAAAATTTTATTTTTTGAAAAAAATAATTAAAGTTTTTAATGGGGCTAAAAATAAACTTACCTTTTCTTTACTTTTTTCATCTCTTATCCTGGTAAAAGCAGGCCTTACGCCTGCTTTTACCTGCGCAAGAATTGTAAGTGTTTTCTGCGGGCGGAGGGTCTCCAAAAAACGGAACCCTCCGCCCGCAGAGGCCCTTCTCCCCGGGCAGGCGGAGGATCTGTCAAGAGCTTTCTTGACAGATCGGAAATGCCGGTTTCCAGTGCATGCCTAAAACCGGCATTTCCGTTGGCCCTACGGGTGAGTACACAGCGCGTACACACCCATAGGGAACGGAATTTCTGCCCCCTTATCTTTATCTGATTTATTATTACATTTACAGGGGTAGGAAGGGGAAAGGAGAAAATCATTTCATTTGTTTTATTACTAGGGAGCTACAGCAGACCCTATACACAGAGCAACTATTTAATGTGTGAAATTAGGTAAGGTGCCTACATGGGGTGCTGAGGTTTATTAAGCTCTGTTGATGGCCTCTTTTTGAGGCATGTTTTGTGGCTTTGGTGTTGGTTATGTGAATGAGACTTTATGAAACCTGAGAAATTAACTATTTGGAGTGTCTATTTTGGAAGCCTCAAAGTGTTGGGTCTTTTGTGACCTTACTTGAGATACTTCAGCTTCTGTGTTTTAGATTGCTCTCGTGAGGAAGTCTTGGCTCCTCATGGTCTCAAGTATTTTCTCTGGCCTTGGTATTCCGTTCTTCTTCTTCTTAGGCAGTCCCTCGGAACCGAGGATGACTTGCTTCCACATTAAAAATGAGTTCTCAGGTGACTGATGAGTCCAATGCGGGACCTACAGTCTCTGTCACAGGTGGGGCAGACGGTGGTTGAAGGGGTGGGTGGGTAGGGTGCTTGGGTTGTCGTGTGCTGCTTGCGCTTGGCTTCTGCTTGCTCCCGGCGAAGAGACTCGAGGTGTTCGGCGCCTTCCCGGATGCTTCTCCTCCACTTTTGGGCCAGGGGTTCCCAGGTGTCAGTGGGGATGTTACACTTTTTCAAGGAGGCTTTGAGGGTGTCCTTGAAGCGTTTCCTCTGCCCACCTGGGGCTCTCTTGCCATGCCGGAGCTCCGAGTAGAGCGTTTGTTTTGGGAGTCTCGTAGGTATTCCATTAAGGTATTGATAGCAAACGTAAGGTAACAAATAGAAACCTTTCTGTAATTTGCTTGAGCTATTGGGTCTATCCTGTGCTTCACAGGACGTCCCCCACCTCTTTTTAAAAAAGGGTTTTGGAATGTTGGTCTTTATCTCAAGAGGGCTGGAATACAAAGGGGTGGAAGTAATGCTGCAGTTGTATAGAGCCTTGGTCAGACCCCATCTGGAGTACTGCATTCAGTTTTGGGCCCCGCACCTCGGGGAGGATATATTGGCCTTGGAGGGGGTGCAGCGCAGATTCACCAGAATTATACCTGGGCTTAGAGGGCTAAATTATGAGGGCAGGTTGAATAAACTTGGCTTGTATTCCTTTGAGTATAGAAGATCAAGGGGTGTTCTGAACAAGGTACTTAAAATGTTAAAAGGATTCAATAGGGTAGATACAGAGAAACTATTTCCTCTGGTGGGGGAATTTAGAACGAGGAGAAATAATCTTAAAATTAGAACTTGGCCATTCAGGAGTGCAACCACGAAGCACTTTTTCACACAAAGGGTAGTAGAAATCTGGAATTCTCTCCCCGAAAAGGCTGTGGATACTAGGATAAGTGGAGCTTTCAAGACTGAGATCGATAGATTTTTGTCACGCAAGGGTATTGTTATGGAGCAAAGGCAGGTAAATGGACAGTTCACTATGTGGTGGAGATCTGCATGTTGGTGATCTTAACTATCCCAAACTAGAGTGGCATGAAGGTAGCATGTGGTCAAAGTGGGGAATGCTTTTTAGAATATATCCAGGACTGCTTCCTAGATCAGTATGTTTCCAGTCCAACAAGGATAAAAAGCATTGCTTTATTTAGTTCTGGGAAATTAAGTGGAGTTAAATGTGAGAGTAGAAGAACAGTTGGAAAATAGGTTAGGCTCAATATTAAATTGTAAACTATAATAAAGAGTGATTGGCACCCCATCCACCACCTTAAACATTCACTCCCTCCACCACCAGCACACTGGCTGCAGTGTGTACCATCTACAAGATGCACTGCAGCAACTCGCCAAGGCTTGTTTGACAGCACCACCCAAACCCATGACCTCTACCACCTAGAAGGAAAAGGGCAGCAGGCACATGGGAACACCATTCCCCTCCAAATTACACACCATCCTGACTTGAAAACATATCGCCGTTCCTTCATCATCGCTAGGTCAAAATTCTGGAACTCCCTCCCTAACAGCACTGTGGGAGTACCTTCACCTCACGGACTGCAGCGGTTCAAAGAAGGTGGCTCACCACCACCTTCTCGAGGGCAATTAGGGATGGGCAATAAATGCTGGCCTTGCCAGCGACACCCACATCCCAGGAACGAATTTAATAAAAAAAACAAAAGGCAAGGATTCTGGACTGGGAAAAGATAAAGAACAGTGAGATAAAAAGGCATCTGGCCCAAATGAATGACAACAGAAAAAATAGCAAACCGGTTAATAAATAAACAGTGGGAAGCCTTCAAATATGAGATGAATAGAGTACAAAATAAATATATTCCTAGAAGGCAAAACAAGGTGCATCTACCAGTACGGTAGCCTGGCATTTACACTAATGAGAATCATTTTCTTGGAGGTGCCATTTTACAGATTAATAGCCTTAATTTTCCTCTAATTTCCAAATGCTAATATGTTCATTTATCTAAACCACGCAGTTTAACAATTCCTAATTCAGCAAACGCTAGTCTTTAGCCAGTAGCTGTAAATTATCTGTCACAAGGCACTTCTTTCTGCATTTATATAATGCTTTGTTACATATTTGAAATGTCTAGAAGTGCTTCATCCAATTAGTTTTTTTTGGAGTGTCATGGCTTGTGTAGATAAATGCAGGAGCCATTCTGAACCAACAACATCCCACAAGCTGTGAATTGAATGACCATTTAGTAAACTGTTTTTGGTGGTGGTTGAGGGAGGAATGAAAGCCAGAACATTGGGAGAACATGCTGCTCATAAGATCTTTAACATCCACCAGAACCAATAGAGCAGGCAGATGAGATCATGGTTTATAATCTATATATAAAATCTTAATAAGACCTCAGTTAAGAGTACTGTGCACAGTACTGGGCTCCCCACCAAAGGGAGGATATTGAGGTTTCAGAGTACAATGCAGATTCACTAGGACACTGCCTGGTATGAGGAAATATAAATACGAAGAAAGGCTTTAAAAGGTTAGTCTTTTTTCATTTGAACAATGCAGCTTATGGGTGATAGAATAGAAGTGTTTAAAATTATGAAAGAATGGGCCTGAAGCAGACTGCTTCCAGTATTGAGGAGTAAAGAATGAGAGGCCATAGATATAGGATTAAATGTAGAACCAAGAGCAGGAGGAACTTCTTCACCAAGCATTCACAGCCTTTTGGGGGAACGAGTTCCACATTTCCACTACCCTTTGTGTGGAGAAAGTGCTTCCTGATTTCACTCCTAAATAGGGTTTGCCAAATCTGGTTGAAGATATTCTGGGATGTCTGATCACGTGACTTCTGCAAACGTTACTGCATTGAACGTATAATGGTGTTGGGTCCCCTGTAGTTGAATATCTCAGCTCGTGCTTTTGCGGCAGCAACTGTTGGGTGAGCAGGCGAAGAGGGGAAACCGAAGGCCCGGAGGTGGGAGCAACTTTTATTCAACCAGTAACTAATAGCAACTCGCAAATTGCTCCGATAACTAACATTAATGCCGGCAACGCTCAGGTTCCCCTCATAACCAACAATAATACTATAACTCGCTGATCGTCCATATATAGCAGGTAGTAAGTAATAGGTGTAATGCCCTGATATCCTACCTATTACAGTAAACTCTTTCTTATCTGGCACCTATGGGACCAGGATGGTGCCGGTTGATGAAAAATTCTGGATAACAGAGAGGTATACCTACCAAGGCAATTTTTAACACAAACAAAAATAAAAACCACTGACTAACTTGGCCACTGCGGGAGACTCAGACTCGGCAAAACGAGTGCTAGATGGATTCGGCAAGATTACCGGTTATCTATTTTGCCAGTTATTAAAGAATTCCGGATGATTAAGTGCTTTTTAAACAAGAGTTTACTGTACTAGTAATAATCCTAGAACCCACTGATTCACCCTGTAACTACTACCAGAATCCGCCCCCCGCACTGCACAAGGTGTGGTCAGGCTCCCCAGTCGATGCCACTTGTAAGAAGCCCCATCTCTCTCGCACCTTCCTGGACGCTGGTTCTTTGTGAAGGTGATCGCTCTGAACTGGGAGCCTCAGTCCGAGCCAATCTATACATGGACTGCATGCATCAAAACCGACCGGCACATGGTCCTAAACTCAGTGCAGCACCAACATTTCTAAACCACTCCCTGGGCTCAGATTCAATAAAGGAGAGTTTTCATGTAATGATGGAAATTACTGCCCACGGTGCTTGTTCCGCTGCTGGCACTCTCTGCTGTAAACCCATTCCACCCAGATCCTTTTATCCTCCTTTTCAAATAATTATTCTATACCCCTTTTTAAATGATCTAGTTTCTACCTCAATAGCCACTTGTGGTGAAGCATCTCATGGACTAATGGCCTTCAGTTCAAAAACTTTCCCTCTTCCTTCCCCCGCTTGGTTTTTCCAGTGAGAATCCTCGTTCTCCATCCCCCCCCCCCTTGTTCCCCATTAGCTCACCAGTGGAAACAATCTTTCACTCTTTACCCAGGCCCCAGGTTTCACTCGCCCCTTTATTTGCTGCTCCTCTCTCGGCACTGCTCCCACTCACCCCGTTGCTGCTGCTCCTGGCTCTGCAGGAAATTCAGAGCCCCACGGCCTCCCCATTTCCTAGTCTGTCTATCTCCTCCCCACCCCCCCCCGACTCCCCATGCCCCCATCCCGTGTTCACTCTAGCCCTGCACCTCCTTTTTCTCTCTCTCTCTCTTGTCCCTTAATCATTTTAAACACCTCGGTTAGATTACCCTTCAAGTTTCTAAACTCCAGGTAATACGAACCAAGTTAATGCAACCTATTCTTATAATTGAACCCTTTTAAGCCCTGGTATCATTCTGGTAAATCTGCACTCTACCCCTTCCAAGGCCAATAAATCTTTCCTGAGGTTCGGTGCCCAAAACTGAAAACCGTGAACCACAGCAATATTTACCACATTTCAATCCGTACTCATCATTTTTAAATGTCACCTTGAACATTTGATGCATGCAGTTGAAAGCAAGCATTAAATCTTTCTTCAAGATCAAACCTTCGCGCATTAGCAATTCTTAACGAATGCTCTGTGTGTGAATCTGCATTGTTGTATTGGTTACATTGCTGATTCACAACAAAGTAATCCCATCAATGAAATAGATCATTTTCATAGCGCGTAACATTTTGCATATGTGCAAACCAAAAACAGTTTTTAATGAATGCAATGGATGTGGCAAACAGAGTGGTCTAGAAGCAGTAGCAAATGTGGGTGTTGCTTATATTGGACTGCATTCAAACTGGTTCACATGAAACCTGCCCCACTACTTCATACCAGGACCAGTCTGGAAGGCAGCTTTCAGAAAGCTGACTGTCGGTTGGAGGTTGGACTTATGACCGGTCTGCCGAGGTCAACAAGCTATTGGACACTGAAGGTTAGTTCTTGTATGATTTCCTGCTGTGCATTTTGAACACCGCTGTTATACATTCTTCAATGATAGCATAGATGCTTTTAAGGGAAAGCTCGATAAGTACATGAGGGAGAAAGGAATAGGAAGTTATGCTGATAGGGTTAGATGAAGAGGGGTGGGAGGAGGCTCATGTGGAGGATAACTATGGACCAGTTAGGCCGAATGGCCTGTTTCTGTGGAAGCTGAGTCGTTGAGTATATTCAAGGCTGAGGTAGATAAATAGATTTTTGGACTCCATGGGGAATCGAGGGATATGGAGATCGGGTGGGAAAGTGGAGTTGAGATTGAAGATCAGCCATGATTGTATTGAATGGCGGAGCAGGCTCGAGGGGCCGTATGGCCTACTCCTGCTCCTAATTCTCATGTTCTGTGCTTTACATTCTATGTAATGTAATCTATGTAATGCAATAAATTACTTAAATTTATTTCTCTCTGACGGGGGTGGGGGCGTTTGTCGATCATGGACCATTTTGTGCATTTTGATTTATATTGAAAATTGAGACAAATAGCAAAAATGCCCCTACTATGAGGTATACTTCTTACACCGCCATCCCCTGCCTATGTTTCCCTATTTCCTTGCAGCAGTCAAAACAAGTTTGTATTGGTCCAGGAGTCTGGGTCAGCAGGAACAGCAGCAACAAAACCATGGGGTCTGAGCCAATCGAAGCAGCAAAGTCATGGGGTCTGAGATTTCAGGAGCAGGATTAGTAAATCTATGGGATTTAATCTAATGGCAGGAAGATCAGCAAGATTATGATTTCCAAGGCAACAGGGGTAGTAGAAGCAGCGAGGCCATAGGGTCTGACCTAGTAGCGTGAGTGGTAGCAATGAGACTACAGGACCCAGCCCAGCAGTCGGCAAGTGGGAGCAGCAAGGCAGGTAATAACTAAAAGACTTAAAGTTTAAAGATGAACTTTAAAATTTAGAAACAACCAACTTGCCTGTAGTAACACAGGACATCAATCTGGGCGCATGTGCCAGACACAGGAGCCAGAACTGAAGCAGGTGCACAAAAGACTCTCTGGAGTCGGGGGAGATTAGGATTGGCCACTGGAAAGAAAAGAGACCGCTGATTTCAAGAAGTTTACTTGAAGGACTGGTTGCGGCAAGAACCGGAATGGCGTATTGGCCCATTCTGGCTCACTTTAACCTCTGCTGTAGAACTGAGTCCTCTTTTTCCTTTAAAGAATATAATTTCCTGGGGGCAGTTCATGTAATAGAGTCAGTGGGACAAGCAATGCTCGGAATAATTGCACTGCATATTCTTGGATTACCAAACCGCAATATTTTCTGAATTATTACCAGATAAAAGCGGCAATTGCTATAAATTTATAGATGCTTGTCTGAGCTATGCTCAAGTATTGCTTGTAAAATCTAAAGAGTACATACTGTCTTAAGTTCAAGATGGAATTTACAATAAAGCAAACCATTGTATTAGATTAAATAAAGTCAGAATTGGGAATGTAAAACTGGCGTGGGATTTGGTGAAATTAGACAGGGAATTGGAAGCGAATTTTGTGATTAAACTTTGGGCTATTTTATCTGGGCCCACAGAAGAAGGAAAAGACTTGCGTTCCTATAATGCCCTTCAGGACGTCCCAAAGCGCTTTTCAGCCAATAAAGTTCTTTTGAAGTGCAGTGACTGTTGTAATATAGGAATTAAGACTGGCACTGGTCATGAGCCTAAAGCCACTAGGACAAAAAACTACTAACAACTGCCCCGTCGCCACAAGAAGAGGGCACCACTCATACATGTGGTCCAGTCAAGCTAAAAATGTGTGTATGAAGTGTTTAAATCCGGATCCAGTTTTCAATGTAGAAGACGGTTTTTGCCAGGCCCAGGAGCAGACCAGGAGTTTCTCTGATTTGCTCATCTGTCTGCCAATCGGGTGACTAAACAGGGGAACAGGAGTAGATCATTCAGCCCCTCCAGCCTGTTCTGCCATTCAGGTAGGTCATGGCTGATCTGTATCTTAACTCCATTTACCCGCTTTGGTTCCGTAACTCTGAAATCCCTTGCCTGACAAACTATCAAAGTCTGTTTTGAAATTTTCAATTGATCTAGCCTCATTAGCTTTAAGACGGAGAGAGTTCCAGATTTCCACTACCCTTTGTGTGAAGAAGTGCTTCCTGGTAGCACTCCTGAACGGCCTAGCTCTGATTTTAAGAACATAAGAAATAGGAGCAGGAATAGGCCACTTGGCCCCTCGAGCCTGCTCCGCCATTCAATAAGATCATGGCTGATCTTGGGCTCAAAGCCACTTCCCTGCCCGCTCCCCATAACCCTTCACTCCCTTATCTTGCAAAAATCTGTATCTCCACCTTAAATGTATTTAATGACCCAGCCTCCACGGCTCTCTGGGGCAGAGAATTCCACAAATTTACAACCCTCTGAGAGAAGAAGTTCCTCCTCATCTCAGTTCTAAAAGGGCGACCCATTATTCTGAGACTGTGCCCCCGACTTCTAGATTTCCCTATAAGGGGAAACATCCTCTCTGCATCTACCCTGTCGAGTCCCCTCAGTATCTTATATGTTTCGATAAGATCACCTCTCATTCTTCTAAATTCCAATGAGTATAGGCCCAGCCTGCTCAACCTTTCCTCATAAGTCAAATCCCTCATCTCTGGAATTAACCTAGTGAATCGTCTCTGAACTGCCTCCAATGCAAGTATATCCTTCCTTAAATAAGGAGACCAAAACTGTACGCAGTACTTGAGGTGTGGTCTCACCAATACCTTGTACAGTTGTAGCAGGACTTCCCTGCTTTTATACTCCAACCCCCTTGAAATAAAAGCCAACATTCCATTTGCCTTTTTGATTACTTGCTGTACCTGCATGCTAACTTTTTGTGTTTCATGCACAAGGACCCCCAGGTCCCTCTGAACTGTAGCATTTTGTAATCTCTCTCCAGTTAAATAATAATTTGCTTTTTTATTTTTCCTGCCAAAGTGTATAACCTCGCACTTTCCCACATTATACTCCATCTGCCAAATATTTGCCCATTCACTTAGCCTGTCTATATCCCTTTGCAGGTTCTTTTGAGTCCTCTGCACAACTTGCTTTCCCACCCATCTTTGTATCATCTGCAAACTTGGCTACATTACGCTCGATCCCTTCATCCAAGTCATTAATGTAGATTTGTAAATAGTTGGGGCCCCAGCACCTATCCTTGTGGCATCCCACTAGTTACTGTTTGCCAACCAAAAAATGACCCATTTATCCTGACTCTCTGCTTTCTGTTAGTTAGCCAATTCTCTATCCATGCTAATATATTACCGTGAGCTCTTATCTTATGCAGTAACCTTTTTCGAATGCCTTCTGGAAATCCAGATACACCACATTTTAAGGGCATGCCCTTTTTTCTGGACTCCCCCAGAGGAAATAGTTTATCTCTGTCTACCCTAAGATAAGGACTTCAATAGGACTGAATATCGGGTGTGTTGTATAATGGTCGGCAAATGCAAATCCACTTGTTTTGTGCCTCCACCCATGACTAATTTCACCCCCTTAGTGTGTGGAGGGGTGACCCCCATTGGCAGAACACAATGCAGGTTATTCTCTCTCCGCACCCCTCTGTACTGTGCTATTGGTTGTGTAGTATAAAAGATTGGTCACCCTAGTCTGAAAACAGCTTGAAAAGCAGCACTCTGCTGATTCATTGCCTTGGCTTCAATTTGTCTCTGTAGGGAAAGAGTCTCCTTGATCTTTTTTCAATGGGAAAGGAAAAGCAGTGATTTGCACCTCATTTCCCTGCTCTCTCTCCCAGCAAAGGCCTCTTGCATCTTTCCCTGATGTTTGAAAACAGACCTTGTATATGTTCACCTTCAACAATAAAGAGCATAAGAAAAAGGCCAAGGATTCATTGAAGCTCTTCCTTCTAGTACCCTAACTCTCTTAGTCTACAATCCAACAACATTTTAAACATGCCAATGTCTTCAGCGCTATTCCTTTACCTGGCAGATGATTTGAAATGTTTATCACTCTGTATAAAATTCTGACAGGGCTAGACAGACTGGATGCAGGGAGGATGTTTCCCCTGGCTGGGGGCTCTAGAACGAGGGGTCACAGTCTCAGGATATGGGGTAGGACATTTGGGACTGAGATGAGGAGAAATTTCTTCACTCAGAGGGTGGTGAACCTGTGGAATTCTCTACCACAGAAGACTGTGGAGGCCAAGTCACTGAATATATTTAAGAAGGAGATAGATAGATTTCTAGACACAAAAGGCATCAAGGGGTATGGGGAGAGCGGGAATATGGTATTGAGATAGAGGATCAGCCATGATCATATTGAATGGCGGAGCAGGCTCAAAGGGCCGAATGGCCTACTCCTGCTCCTATTTTTCTGTTTCTGTTCTATGTTTCCTTTCGAATGAAGAATTTTTTTTCTAATATGTTCTAGATTTAAATTAAATTAAATTCATGATCCCTACTTTTACTGGCCTTCTTTACCTTGAAGTATTATGAACCTTCCTGGTGATTCTGGAAGAGCACTCCCACTGGCAATGATCTGGGTATTCTGTTGCTCTTTGTTGTCACATAGTGGTGTGCATTATTTTGTTTAAAGCTGAATATTTATTATCAGTGCAGAAGACTCCATTATATTCTGTGAGCTGGCTCTCCTTTTAGATGAAGTTTTCAAAATCTTGCGTGCAAAGTTGAGCTAATAAATTGCACTGCTGTCTGATTCCCTGTACTTTGAGTAAGGCCTTTTGATAGGTTAAATATTTACCTTTGTGCAAAACTAAAAAGGCAAACTGACAATTGGGACGTTGTACAGAAAGAAACGTGAAGTGTCAACCTTGTTACTAAGTGTCGTCCCACCATGCACCTGATACAGCAAAGCTTGACTAAGTCTCAGCTGTGTAATTACTGCATCAAGTTCTCATTGAAGTTTTATAACCTCCTTATAAAGTATTGCCTACAGAAATGGGGCGGGGGGGGGGAGCTTTTTTTAAGGCAATCTATCTTTACGTTTCCATTCGCACAGGCACCATATCTCGATGATCGAGTTTGGAGGGGTGTGGGTGTCAGGATACTTCGGTCTCTGGCCTCTGCCATTGCTGCTGCTCCAGGGTCATGCACAGTGGGATAAGTTACCAGGGCAGGTTGTTGAAGTGAATAGCAAGAATAGATTCAAGTGGCAACAAAATGTTTTCCTATGGAGAGAAGGGATTGAAGGATATGGGAAGAGGGAAGCAAAAAAGCGCAGTCAAAACATCGTTCGTAAAATAACCAACCTTGAGATCCACAAATTTTCCTTTTGGAATTGCTGGAATTTTGCTTTTAAGTAATAAGTTGGAAACAACAAAAATGCTATTTTCGTTTAAAATCAGCTTTTGTTCCACTAGATGTGCAGGAGATACCCGAGGGGATATAAGTGATTTGTCGGTGTGAGCGGTGTATCCAGTTTCTGCTGTGTGGCTTTCCTCTGGTCGCATGTCAGAGATCAGAAATATCCAGCATGGGAAATTACGGTTCTGTGATTCTGTGTCCAATTGCAGATTACGTGAAAGCATCGCGGGCTTGGATTTATTTAACTGATATTTTAAAATATGGCAGAATTCTGAGTGAATCCCAGGTTCTGCAAATAGTGACACGAGGACAACAGGACCAGTAACTGCAGCTTCCTGCAGTTTGTTGAGGCTCGACCTGTAATTGTGACTGGATTGGAGTATTGTGGGTGCAAAGTGAAGGTGAGCTGACCTCTGAACTGCTGTGGGAGTTCAGCAATTGGTTTGAAAGGACACTGCGCGCAGTCAGTATAAGTAAAAAGGGAACTTAATTACAGTAGGGATTTCAGTCTGGGACAGTGGAAATTCATATAAAAATACAATTCAATTAATTAAAGTGGGGCGAAAATACTTGTCTTGACTTGTGCTCTAATTGGAAATGTGCACATTTAGCACTGCGACAGTTTGAATGATGACAGTAATATAGGGTAACATGTTTTTGCTCCATTCCTCTGTGAAAAGAGCACTGTCTTTTTTTCCATGTGCATTGCTTTCAATTATACAGAAAGAATAAATGCATTCCAATATGAATAAGTTATTATATTCCTGACACATTTTCATCTAATTGAAATGTTGCTCACTTCCAGTTAAGACATCACAGCAGTTTAGTATTATTGACTGGCGGTGCAGGACATTCCCTAACTTGGACATGGTTTCTAAGATAACCAACCTCGAGGTTCACAGACTTTCCTTATGGAATTGCTGCAGTTTTGTTTTTAAATGATTAGTTGGAAATGGTCTTTTCCAGAACGTTCTGTAGCGCGTCATTCGAACCACAGTTTTTGTTCCATGTGTGGTACAAATAAGACAGACTGTCAGAGCCATAATTTACTGCTTGGTGAAGCCGGAATGATGCAACTCGCGCGCTCCAGTATTCAGTGATTTAATGGCTTGGAATTTCCTGCCTATTTGCGCCCAGATCCGCGCACAATCCGCGCACAAATTAAACATGGGGCCTAAAAGGTTGCGTAATTTTGGGTGTAAGTGAGGTACGCGGGTAACTACAATACAAGCAAATCTCCTCAATCTTTTACGATCATCTATTGATCCCTCTGCCCGAACGCATCTCCGCCCATAAAACTGACCCCGCAGCTGTGATATTTATCCTCACTTGAGATCTGCACTGTATTATGTTTCTTTTTAAATCATTTTTCTGACAAAGTGCAAGTCATTATTAAAAATTGAAAAGCTTCCCCGATCGCATGTTCTTTAAATATGCTGCGCCTAATGTGCCTGAATGATGGTTAAATGAGTTGAAACTTTAATTTTCATGCTTAAGAAATATGTGGTGAGAGTTGGCCACTTTCCTCGGGCTTCGATTATTTACACTGATTTACACCAATTTTACGTTCGGGTGTATTCTAATGAGATTCGCAGGAAATTTGAGCGTAACTTGACATTGGCAGAAAGGTCACGGGAATGGGCGTAATTTCGGGTCTAACTTCAGGTTTGTGTCCACGGAGGAAATTTCAGGTCAATATATTTATGCATATATGAACTGCATTTGCAAATACACACCAAATGTCGAGCCCACTTCTCCTGGCTCTTGCAGGGAAGGGGAATGAACTTGATTGTCGGTCACATCGCCAGCTTTTTCACCTGACTCTCTCTCTCTCCGCTATGTGGAAGTTGAAAGGGCAATTGCGATGCATTGGAGTTGAAGAAATTATTCAGCATTAAACTGCTTGTGTTCGCTGAATATACGCAGAGTTTGCACACATCTGATTACCGTGACGAGCTATCTAATGCTGATTAACCTACAGCATAGTGACGTACATCATTGCTGTACTTCATGGGACGGTATTAATGCTTTTAGAGGTAAATGTAGAGGTAGTTAGAATTCCAGTCCTGTTTGGATTGTAGTGTGGGATTATGTTTGTTTATTGCAGTGGCATCCATTTACTACTGATCTCCCCCTGGACTGAGTTGATAAATTGCAATAAATAAAATTTAGAGGATGTTGGAAATCCATTACTCTGTTGCAGCATCTGAGGTGGTTTTGCATTGTCCTTTTTACTGTTGACTGGAGAGATGATTAGTAAATAAATTCAGTCTAATTGTGTAGAACCTGTTATTGCTTTCTAATGAGGCGATGCACGTTCTGTGGCCACTTAAGTTAAGTGCCATAAAGCTTAGCGACTTCAAATCAGAAGTAAACAGTGTCCTGTACCTGGAGAGCAATATGCACCAGCATGATATTCAAATTCAACAAGATGGAATTACTAGAACTGAGAATCATTCCATGTTTACATTTTACACAAAAACAATTGACACTTCAAAAGTGAAATAGCTTCTTTTGGCAACATTTTCCTAGTAAACAAGTTGTCATGAGGTTCACATTTGTGTCGCCTTTTTCAGTTAAATTATTGAAAGGAGGAATTTTACTACCTTTTTGTAAAGTAAACCAGATGCTCTCTGCAAACTCTGCCTTAATCCTGCCTTATTCAAAAGGGCTGTTGGATAATATGCCAACTAATTCTGGGTGTAGGAGGATTTACTGGCACGAATACCTGCAGGCACAGGTGAGTAGGTGTTGGGTTAAAGTAGCAAGCAGCGGGTTGCCTGATTTTCTTTTACTCATCGCTGCGTGAGATCCTCCCACTGGAGCTCGAGGGGAAGGGTATCTGGCATTGCTACTAATGGTCTGTAAAACAAATTTAAAAAAAAATAACATTTGGCAGCACCTCGATCGATTGAGTATTCATAGTCTACTGCTCCGTCTAATGTGTCAAGCAGCTGGTTAGCAAACTGAGTGGGCTTTGACCACTGAAGGAGTGTTTCAGCACTCTCTCGGTGGACTCGAGTTGTTTCTTGCGTTGCTCAGAGTATCTCCGAGCTTCCTTTACTTAGTGCCTGATGGAGGCAGTCTAAAGTTTAATACCATCTGGTGGTGGTGTTGTTGTTTTGTTTTATTCCCTTTTCAGAAATAGTTGTTTTAGGGCCAGTGAGTTCATGCTCTCCTCCCAAACCCACGACCTTTAGCACCTAGAAGGACCAGGGCAGCAGGCGCGTGGTCACACACCATTCTGACTTGGAAATATATCACCAATCCTTCGTCGTCGCTGGGTCAAAATCCTGGAACTCCCTCCCTAACAGCACTGTGGGAGTACCTTCACCTCACGGACTGCAGTGGTTTAGGAAGGCGGCTCACCACCACCTTCTCGAGGGAAATTAAGGATGGGCAATAAATGCTGGCCTTGCCAGCGACGCCCACACCCCATGAATGAATTTTTAAAAAGTACAAACACATGAACACTGGATTAAGAACCTTCCTTCTCCCCCATTCCCCACACCCACACTTGATTGGATATTGCTTCCTTCCATGTTGTTTTACTCTATTCTATCCTTAATCTTAGGAGATATTTTTAACTCTTTCCTTGTTGGCATATGTGCTGATCATGTTGCTGCAACATATTTTGATGGTAGTGGAGTGAGGAAAAAATGTGTTGGCGTCATCTGGGGCGAAGGGATAGGGTGCATTTTTTTTCATCAACCCTTGTTTAGATAGATAAAATGTGATGGGACTGTATCTGGTGGTTCATTGAGGGATCAGTAGTCTGTATTTACCAGGGAAGACCGTTGAAGCAAACACTATATAGAAGCATAGAAGATAGGAGCAGGAGTAGGCCATTCGGCCCCTCGAGCCTGCTCCGCTATTTAATGAGATCATGGCTGATCATCCAAATTCAGTACCCTGTCCCTGCTTTCTCCCCATATCCCTTGATCCCTTTAGCCTTAAGAAATATATCTATCTCCTTGAATATATTTAATGAATTGGCCTCAACTGCCTTCTGTGGTAGAGAATTCCACAGGTTCACCACTCTCTGGGTGAAGAAATTCCTCCTCATCTCAGTCCTAAATGGCTTACCCCTTATCCTTAGACTGTGATCTCTGGTTCTGGACTCCCCCGCCATCAGGAACATCCTTCCTGCAGCTAGTCTGTCTAGTCCTGTTAGAATTTTATAAGTTTCAATGAGATCCCCTCTCATTCTTCGAAACTCTAGCGAATATAAGCCTAATCGACCCAATCTCTCTTCATACGTCATTCCTGCCATCCCAGGTGTCAGTCTGGTAAATCTTCGCTGCACTCCCTCCATGGCAAGAACATCCTTCCTCAGATAAGGCGACCAAAACTGCACACAATACTCAAGGTGTGGTCTCACCAAGGCCTTGTACAACTGCAGCAAGACATCCTTGCTCCTGTACTCGAATCCTCTCGCTATGAAGGCCAACGTACCATTTGCCGCCTTAACCGCCTGCTGCACCTGCATGCTTACCTTCAGCGACTGGTGCACAAGGACTCCCAGATCTCGTTGCACTTCCCCTTTTCCCAATCTATTGCCGTTCAGATAATAATCTGTCTTCCTGTTTTTGCCACCAAAGTGGATAACCTCGCATTTATCCACATTGGGCAGATGCAGTATAATCACCCAACCTGTCCAAATCATACTGGAGTTTCTCTGCATCCTCCTCACAACACACATGCCCACCCAGCTTTGTGTCGTCTGCAAACTTAGAGATATTACATCTAGTTCCCTCGTCTAGATCATTAATATATATATATATAATTTGTGAATAGCTGGGGTCCTAGGACCGATCCCTGCGGTACCCCACTAGTCACTGCCTGCCACTCTGGAAAAAGACCTGTTTATTCCAACTCTTAGCTTCCTGTCTGCCAGCCAGTTCTCTATCCAAATCAGTACCTCACCCCCAGTCCCATGTGCTTTAACTTTGCACGCTAATCTCTTATGCGGGACCTTATCGAAAGCCTTTTGAAAGTCCAAATACACCACATCCACTGTTTCTCCCTTATCTATTCTACCAGTTACATCCTCAAAAAATTCCAGTAGATTAGTCAGGCATGATTTCCCTTTTGTAAATCCATGTTGACTTTGTCCGATCCTGTCACTGTTTTCCAAGTGCTCTGCTATTACATCTTTTATAATGGACTCTAGCATTTTGCCCACTACCGATGTCAGGTTTACAAGTCTATAATTCCCCGTTTTTTCTCTACCACCTTTTTTTAAATAGTGGGGTTACATTAGCTACCCTCCAATCCATGGGAACTGTTCCAGAGTCTATAGAATTTTGGAAGATGACCAGCAATGCATCTATTATTTCTAGGGCCACTTCCTTAAGTACCCTAGGATGTAGATTATCAGGCCCTGGGGATTTATCGGCCTTCAATCCTGTCAATTTCCCTAACACCATTTCCCTACAAATAGTGATTTCATTCAATTTCTCCCTCTCATTAGACCCTATGTTCCCCGACATCTTTGGGAGTTTATTTGTGTCCTCCTTTGTGAAGACAGAACCAAAGTATATATTTAATTCATCAGCCATTTCTTTGTTCCCCATTATAAATTCCCCAGATTCTTAACTGCAAGGGACCTACGCTTGACTTCGCCAATCTTTTTCTCTTCACATATCTATAGAAGCTTTTACAGTCAGTTTTTATGTTCCCTGCAAGCTTACTCTCATATTCTATTTTCCCCCTCCTTAATTAATCCCTTTGTTCTCCTTTGCTGAATCCTAAACTGCTCCCAATCCTCAGGTTTGCTGCTTTTTCTGGCCAATTTATATGACCTCTCCTTGGATCTTATGCTATCCCTAATTTCCCTTGTTAGCCACGGTTGAGTCACCTTTTTGTTTTTATTTTTATGCCAAACAGGGATGAACAAATTCTATAGTTCATCCATGCAATCTTTAAATGTTTGCCATTGCCTATCCACCGTCAACCCTTTAAGTAACGCTCCCCAATCCACCCTAGCCAACTCGCGCCTCATACCATCGTAGTTTCCTTTATTTAAATTCAGGACCCTAGTCTCTGAGTCAACTACTTCACTCTCCATCTTAATGAAGAATTCGATCATATTATGATCGCTCCTCCCCAAGGGGCCTCGCACAACAAGATTGCTAATTAATCCTTTCTCATTACATAATACCCAGTCTAAGATGGCCTGATCTCTAGTTGGTTCCTCGACATATTGGTCCAGGAAACCATCCCGTATACACTCTAGGAATTCCTCCTCCACAGTATTGTTACTAATTTGGTTAGCCCAATCTATATGTAGATTAAAGTCACCCATGATAACTGCTGTGCCCTTATTGCACGCGTCTCTAATTTCCCATTTAATGCCATCCCCAACCTCAGCATTACTGTTTTGGGGGTCTGTATACAACTCCCACTAATGTTTTCTGCCCCTTGGTATTTCTCAGCTCTACCCATACAGATTCCACATCATCAGAGCTAATATCCTTCCTTACTATTGTGTTAATCTCCTCTTTAACCAGCAATGCTACCCCATCTCCTTTTCCTTTTTGTCTGTCCTTCCTGAATATTGAATACCCCTGGATGTTGAATTCCCAGCCTTGATCACCCTGGAGCCATGTCTCCGTAATCCCAATTATATCATATCCGTTTACATCTATTTGCGCAGCTAATTCATCCACCTTTATTACGAATGCTCCTCGCATTAAGACACAAAGCCTTCAGGCTTGTTTTTTTAACACTCTTAGTCCTTTTAGAATTATTATTTACTGTAGCCCTGTTTGATTTACACCCTTGATTTCTCTGCCTTCCACTTTTGCTTTTCTCCTTCCTGTCTTTTGCTTCTATCCTTGCTTCCCTTTCCTCTGTCTCCCTGCACAGGTTCCCAACCCCCTGCCATTTTAGTTTAAACCCTCCCCAACAGCACTAGCAAACACTCCCCCTATGGATTCAAGAGTCTACTGTGTGTTTCTGGAGAGAGTAGAAATTGACGAATCTGGTGAGAAGGGAAGCAGACAGTACAGAAAACTTTTGAAAAAGGGACAAGCTTGTTTGACTATAAGAACATAAATAGGAGCAGGAGTAGGCCATACGGCCCCTCGAGCCTGCTCCGCCATTCAATAAGATCATGGTTGATCTTCTACCTCAACTCCACTTTCCCGCCCTATCCCCATATCCCTTGATTCCCTTAGTGTTCAAAAATCTAACAATCTCAGTCTTGAATATACTCAACGACTGAGCATCCACAGCCCTCTGGGGTAGAGCATTCCAAAGAATCACAATCCTTTAAGTGAATTAATTTCTCTTCCTCTCAGTCCTAAATGGCCGACCCTTTATCCTGATTCTATGATCCCTAGTTCTAGACTCTCCAGCCAGTGGAAACAGCCTCTCGGCATCTACCCTGTCAAGTCTTTAAGAATGTTTTACGTTTCAATGAGATCACTTCTTATTCCTCTAAACTCTGGAGAATATAGGTCCATTCTACTCAATTTGTTTGGCCTAATGACCTTTTCCTGCTCCTTCAGTTCTGTAGCTAGTCTGGAAAATGAGATCTAAAAATCTATTGAAGCACAGGTTAAATATTGTATTGGGTTGGTACAATGTTTGTGGTATGTGAATGAGGGGGTCTAATTGTAATGTTACAGGGGTTGTAGTTTAACTTGACCAATCTTACTTTAGGCTGCTTTTATACTGGTACTTATGTAGGCTGGATTCTGGGAGCCAGCTCCCAGTGTTTACACTATTAAATGGTACCCTTCTCCTGGCTCCAGAATTCTAGGCCCACTTTTTGTAGGTCTGTGATTCTGCCTCTGGCATACGACAACCAGGTTTAATCTTTATAAACACCAGAAGCTGGCTCACATGCCAGGTTCCCAGAATCCAACCTTAAACAAGCACCGTTATGAAAGCAGCTTTGATTATATTAATCATTACTGGCTCCTAACGCTAACTGAAATCCGTTTAATAAGGAAAAAGTAGTGCTGAGGTGAGAAAATAATTAAGTACAGAGGTTGGACTGCGATACTCAAGGAATTCACAAGTGAGATGGGGCAGTGCATGCTGGGAGTGCTCTACCCCTCACATTGAGCTGTCAGCAACGTGTCTCCTTTTCACGTTTCTATTTTTCTGACTTGTTTATTTTGTGTGTGCAAGTACTCTCAAAATAAATCATATGGGATAAATATATTCTCGGTCTGCCATCTGTCCAAATTAGGATGTTATTTGGAAGACCCTTATCATTTGGCCAACTGTTTTTGAGTTCCATTGGGTAGCCATGCCTGTCAGGTCAGTAGGGTTCAAGCTACAATGCTGTCTAACATGCTAAATTGGTTAAGGCTAATAGCGTCTTGATAGATTTAATTTTAATAGTTTCCTTTTAAATCAAAGTTGCTTAGTTCAATCTATCTGTCTTTCAATGCACTAAATTCCCACTTTGCTGTGCTATTTCATTGCTTAGTTTGAATTATTGGATAATTCCATTATTTTAGTGTACAAGCTTCCAATTATTAGCAGAAGACTGTAATTGGTTCATAGTAGGATCGTCGTTTCGCACAGCTTCTATCCCCATGAACTGCTTTAAGCTTCTTTGTGGGTAGGGCACTGTAATATATGTGGGTAGAACAAATGAAGGACAGAGACACGAGTTGCTAGTTAAAGTGCTTGCTTTACTAGGCCAGAGCGAACTGAACATGCTCGTACTAAACCATGTGACAAACCATTACACTACTTTGCCCTTAAAAAAAAAAAAAAAAAAATGTACATATTCCCCTCTCAAATACAACAAAACTATAGTCCCAGCATTACATGTACCACATAACAAAAACTCCTGGCTTTTTTTCTTTTAAATAAACTACAAATCTGGACAAGGCATCTACGATTGCGTTTTGCTTTTGAAGTGCGATATTTAATCATGTAGTCATATTGTGACAACAACACTGCCCAACGTTGCATTCTTGATGCGGCCATTGCAGGGATGGCAGATTTGGGCCCCAATATTGCTAGGAGCGGTTTGTGATCGGTTATCAGGGTAAACTTTCTGCCGATCAGGAACTGTTGGAATTTCTTGATTCCAAACACTATGGCGAGTAATTCCTTTTCAATTTGCACGTAGTTTCTTTCGCCCTTTGTGAAGGTTCGTGATGCGAATGCGATTAGTTTCTCTTGGCCGTCATCCATTACGTGACTTATGATAGCTCCCAGACCATAGCTAGAAGCATCACATGCTATCTGAAGCTCATGGACTGTGTCGTAGTGCGCAAGTAGAGCATTGCTAGAGAGACTTCTCTTACAAGCGTCGTAAGCTTCCTGTTGCGCTTTTGTCCATTTCCACTGGACATCCTTCTTGAGGAGCTAACACTGTCGCTAACTCGGGTAAGAAATGTGCATAGTACTGGACCATTCCAAGGAAAGATCTTAACTCGGACATGTTCTGTGGTTTTGGAGCATTGATGACAGCATCAACCTTTTCCTTAACTGGTTGCAAACCATTTGCATTAACTTTCAGACCAAGGTACACCACCTTTGCTCCTTTTCAATTTTACATTGTGGGAATTCAACCTTTGAAGCACTGAATCTAACACTTCTAGATGTTCTTCTTCGCTGCTTGTTGTGATCAGCACATCGTCTTGATTGCATAAGCAAGTTGGAATTCCTTGAAAAATCTTACCTGCCGTAGCCTGGAAGATTTTGGGGGAGGATTTTAAACCATAAGGCAGCTTGGTGTATGAGTACAGTCCCTTGTGTGTGTTGATAGTGAGATACTGTTGACTATTTGTCAACATTCAGCTGAGCGTAAGCGTGCGACAGGTCAAACTTAGAGGAAAACCTTTGACCCAGGGAATGCTGCATACAAATCTTGTGATGTAGGTAACGGGTACTGCTCATCGTCAACTGCTTGGTTGATAGTAACTTTGTAGTCACCCGCGCAAGCATAGTTTTGTCTGCTTTGGGCACTACCACAATCTGGGTAGCCCATTCACTTGTCAGTTTTTACTAGCATGCCATTCTTTCTCAGTTTCTTGAGCTCTTCCTTCACCTGCCTTTTCAACGCATAGGGGACTGGCCTTGCCTTACAATAGACAGGCTTTGCGTTGGACTTGATGCGGCTATGTGCGTCATACCCAGTACTTCCCATCCGCTCAATGTAAGAACTGAATAGTTTGTGAGCTCGGTCATACATGCCGAGGCTTCCGATGAATCCCGTAGGCGCGGCCATGATTGTCCTGATCCCGTTGACTCAACACGCTACCTGTGAGAATCAACACCGCTGTTGCTGTGTATACATGCACGCGAAGGCAAAGCACAGACAATTCTGCATCAGCATTAACAGTAAAACTTTGCAAAAAATTCAGTTTAGGTGCCACAAATTCACCGTTAACTTTTCCACTCGAAGGTTGAACACTGTGTCCTTCCATGATTCCCCAAAAATGGCTTTGGGATCCCATCCTCGTCACCAAAAATGTAATGTGTGTGCGTAGAACAAATGAAGGACAGAGACACAAGTTGCTAGTTAAGGTGCTTGCTTTACTAGGCCAGAACGAACTGAGCATACTAAACCATGTGACAAACCATGTTATACATTACAGACACTATGGGCTGGATTTTGATACTGGGGCGGGTTGGGGTCGTGTCATCCACTTTTCGTGTTATCCACCCGACTGCAATTGGATGTGGGAGATTGATGCAATTTTCACCTAATTGGGCAATTGAGTTCCAGCATGTGGGAACCCATGAACCAATTAGTGTTTTCAGTCTGAAAGTCGCCTCTGATGATGTCATCATTGCTGCTACATTGAAGGTCTTCAGAGACTGCCTGGCCTTTGCTGTGAGAGGACCTGGATGCAAAATGAGCAGCAGCAGCCCTAAGTCTGCTCCCAGATATTTTTACACCACCACTCCCAGATATGTCTCCTCCCCATCCATCCCCATAGCCATCCATATATGCATCCCCATAGCCAGCCAGCCAAATGTGCTCCCGCCAGGTTTCACATTCGTGGTTCAGAACAGGCGTGCTTCACGTAGAAAAAGGGTTAAAATCACAAAGGCCTTTCAAAATGGCATTATAGAGGCAATTTAGTGCTTGTTAAGGGCCTTAACAGCCTATCCTGCCTCTTAGAGGTGGGACAGAGTCGGGACCAGCAGACACGATTTAATGAAAATTGCGTGGAGGTGGGATGCAGGCGGGTTTGTGCCCGCCCGCCAGTTTTCGCAATTTTAACCCCCCACACGCCTCCAAACCCGCCTCCACGGGTCACTGAAAATCCAGCCCTTTGTTTTTTTTGTGTGGATACTGTGTGGGCCTGTTGGTGTCAGCATTGGGGCTTGGGGACTGCAGTCACAGTAGTCCTTAAGCTGGTTGGGTTTATTGTAGGTGTGTATTGAATAGTATTTCAGTTCACAAATCAGTGTGGTGTACCTGGGTTTAAATTCCTGGGTGTAAGCAACTGGATCCTGTAAAGGTTGATTGAAGCCTGTACAGCTACTTAATTTTCCCATTTTAAAATAATGCACCTTTCCAGGATTAAATTATCTTTGGCTTGAAAGACCCCGCAGTTGCAATTCTGAAACTGGCAACAAATAATATGTTTCTTTTCCTCACTCCTTCATTCACCCACTCTCATATATGTCATAGGCCCAAATTTCGGTTGTTTGCATTGTAAGCGCTTGGTCAGGTTTTTCCAGTTTGCCTGGTTTGATGTCTGGGAATGTTATAAATCAATCATAAGAATACAAGAGAGCAAAGGAGGGAATCCTGAAATAATGTCAGTACTGTGAGTGTGAGGAATGGATATCACGTACCTCGAGTTCATACTGCCCGAGTATGTACCAAGGTTTAAAGCACCGAGTGGAAATCCTATTAGAATTACCTAGGCAGAAGGAAGAGGCACATTCTTGCGGCTTACTGAACTGTGTCAGACGGTGGGGGCCAGACATGGTGCTTGTAGCCGGAGGGTGGGTAAAAATGTGTTTGTCCGATGCATCCAAATGAATTGTCACTCATGATTCAATGACTCTTAGACAAAGTCGTGAGTGGGCAATGTTAGCCTGACGACCTTACTGCATGGCTGGCTGTGAGAGTGGCTGTGAGCTCCTCTTATGAAAAGCCAGTAAACAGCTAACTTCCCAATCCTGCCAGTGTAAATTTAGTGTGATGATGAATAACTGAACTGCTTTTAGATGCCTGTTTGTCACCGCTGTTCACCATCTTTACAAAAGCATGAATACAAAATGAGATTTGACCGCAATCGTTCCTGACTGTTCGCAAGTTAGTGCAAAACTACACCGTATCCTGTATATCATTGACTATTCAGGACAACACATACATACAAGGCCTCTCCGCTTTCCAGCCAAAAATGCCTGGCATTGGATAGAGTGGAGTGCGAGACCGGTTGGTCTTAGAATAGAGCTGAGTTTGATGACTGTACTTGGCGACTATATATAAAAAAAAAGGAAAGAGCTTGTGTTTTATGTAGTGCCTGTCACGTACTCAGGACATCCCAAGTGCGTCACAACCAATTAGTAACTTTTGAAAGCAAAGTACTGCGGATGTTGGAAATCTGAACTATAAACAGAAACTGCTGGAAATACTTGGCCGGTCAGGCGGCATCTGTGGAGAGAGAAACAAGAGTTAACGTTTCAAGTCTGAAACCTTTCGACAGAACTGTATAATGTTACAAATGTGTAACAGGTTTTAAGCAAGTGCAGAGGCAGGGAAGTGGGTGGGGGGAGGAAAGAACCCACTTTTTAACCTCAAAACCATGACATCAATATCTCTTTTATGTAAGAGTATGTATCATACTTTTCAAAAGTGAAAATTGCTTTAAAGTTCAGAGTCATTGATGGGATGGGATTTGACACAACTGACTGGTTCTGACACATGCAAAGCTCAGAAGCTTCACCCTTGTGTTTTATCCAGATAAGCCCATCTTGGCAACTGCTAACAAATGGATGGGCCGTGCAGGTTTAAATCCTAGCTGTCTCGAATATAAATGAGCCAGTTTCCATTGTTAATTTGTCAGAAGATGTTAATCGCGGCTATGGGCCAACATTCTGCTGAAAGGGAGTCTTGTTTTGTGTTTGGCTGGTTTGTTTATGCATGTCTCCGTCAGAGTAAAAATTCAAATGTAGAAACTAAATCCTCAGCAGCCCAACTGTGTGAAGACAAAACTGCTATGTTGGTTCTGACTGCATGTCCTTCATTGTCTACACTGTAACCATAAAAAGCTCTGCCCTGAGCTGTAAATCATCTGATTTGGGACTAAGGTAATTTCTCCAGGTTTCTTGGCCAGGAGCAGGTTGCTTGCGAATGGTAATTAAATTGGCACTGTTCAAACATCGGTTTCCTCACCCACTGATGTCTGTAATTTTAATAACTTATAAATTTTAATAACTTTTTTACGAGGAGAAAGATTACCAGTGTGCAGCAGGTGCATGGCCAGTTGTGACAACAGGGCAGACAGACTAAAGGTGGTGGTTTTTGAGGCCTACTTAATCCAGGGATTTGAATCCCTGGAAACTCCACAATGAGACAGTCGTCAAAGAAGGGCTGTATTTTTACAAGGGCTTTGAATGAGAGCTGCTGTGCATTTTCGTGTTCTGAAGGAGATCTGATCTGACCAGGGCTGTAGTTTTGGACAAACTTTTTTTTGTTTTTACTTGGATGAAAAATAATGGCTGTCGGTATGTTGCAAGGTTGTCGCGATACTTGAACGATTCAGATTCTGTTCAAATGCTGAGAGGGTTGTAGCCTTCATCGCAATCCCAAGCGTCATTTATTTCTTAGTTGTATTTGTCCTTTTTAAAATACTGTAGCGGTTTTCTATATTTTTATGATGGATGTTTGAATTTTTAAGGGGACTTTTTTTTTTTCAAAGCACATTATGATCCGAGACCAGTGGTAAAATGAATGTTGGTTGTCCATGAGGGTTTCACTGAGAAATTACAATCTGTTTTGCAACATTCCTCTTTGAGACCTGCTGTAAATATTGACATGCTCCTGGGTGGTACAGTTACCCATTGAGCAATTGGGGTGTCCATACTTCTTTAATCCATACGTATTATTGATACACTAACACTATCAACATTTCCATTGCCACAATTTTAGCGCTGTACCATTGGCTGTGCCTTCAGCTGTCTAGGCCCTGAGCTCTGGAATTCCCTCCCTAAACCTCTCCGCCTCTCTACCGCTCTCTCCTCCTTTTAAAACCTACCTCTTTGACCAAGCTTTTGGTCATCTGCCCTAATATCTCCTTATGTGGATCGGTGTCATATTTCGTTTGATGATCATTACTGTGAAGCACTGTGGGATGTTTTGCGATGTTAAGGGCGCTATATAAATGCAAGATGTAGTTGTTGTTATCAATGATGATGGTTAGAGAGGATGGTGGGCAAAGAGGTGTTGGGAGATGTACGCTGTTCCACCCTTTCTACCCCTAGTGGGAGGGAGAGCTAATACTAACCTGTCCACTGCACGTTGTAGTGGATGGATACTGCATCTCACAGTAAAATACCCAGGAGCAGGTCGAATTGACATTGCGGCCCCATTATTGTCCGGGAGGGTGCAGGGGAGGAAGAGTGGCCATTGGGGGGGGGGGAAGGAAGAGGCCATTGGGTGGGGGGGTGGGGGGTGGGGGGTGGGGGGGAAGGAAGAGGCCATTGTTGGGGGGGGGAGAAGAGGCCATTGGGTGGGGGGGGGGGAAGAAGAGAGGCCATTGGGTGGGGGGGGGGAAGAAGAGAGGCCATTGGGTGGGGGGGGGGAAGAAGAGAGGCCATTGGGTGGGGGGGGGGGAAGAAGAGAGGCCATTGGGTGGGGGGGGGGGAAGAAGAGAGGCCATTGGGTGGGGGGGGGGAAGAAGAGAGGCCATTGGGTGGGGGGGGAAGAAGAGAGGCCATTGGGTGGGGGGGGGGAGAAGAGAGGCCATTGGGTGGTGGGGGGAAAGAAGAGGCCATTGGGTGGTGGGGGGAAAGAAGAGGCCATTGGGTGGGGGGGGGGAAGAAGAGAGGCCATTGGGTGGGGGGGGGGTGAAGAGAGGCCATTGGTGGTGGTGGTGGGGGAAGAGAGGCCATTGGTGGTGGGGGGGGGGGAAAGAGAGGCCTTTGGTGGTGGGGGGGGGGGGGGAAGAAAGAGAGGCCATTGGTGGTGGGGGGGGGGGAAAGAGAGGCCATTGGTGGTGGGGGGGGGGAAAGAGAGGCCATTGGTGGTGGTGGGGGGGGGGAAGAGAGGCCATTGGTGGTGGGGGGGGGGGGGAAAGAGAGGCCATTGGTGGTGGGGGGGGGGGGGAAAGAGAGGCCAGTGGTGGTGGGGGGGGGGGAAAGAGAGGCCATTGGTGGTGGGGGGGGGGAAAGAGAGGCCATGGTGGTGGGGGGGGGGGGAAAGAGAGGCCATTGGTGGTGGGGGGGGGGGAAGAGAGGCCATTGGTGGTGGGGAGGGGGGAAGAGAGGCCATTGGTGGTGGGGGGGTGGGGAAGAGAGTCCATTGGTGGGGGGGGGGGGGGGAAAGAGAGGCCATTGGTGGGGGGGGGGGGGGGAAAAGAGAGGCCATTGGTGGGGGGGGGGGGGAAAAGAGAGGCCATTGGTGGGGGGGGGCGGGGGGAAGAGAGGCATTGGTGGGGGGGGCGGGGGGAAGAGAGGCCATTGGTGGTGGGGGGGGGGGGGGAAGGAAGGAAGAGAGGCCATTGGTGGGGGGGGGGGGGAAGGAAGGAAGAGAGGCCATTGGTGGGGGGGGGGGGGGGGAAGAGAGGCCATTGGTTGGGGGGGGGTGGAAGAGAGGCCATTGGTGGTGGGGGGTGGGGAAGAGAGGCCATTGGTGGTGGGGGGACAGTGAGGGAGATGTCGGCAATGGCGGCAGGGGGAGAAGAGAGTCAGCGATCGGCAGGGGGGTAGGCTAAAGGCTTCCTTGAGGGGCTAGGGAGAGCTTTCCGTCTCCTCCTGGCCCACAAGGAGTGCTGGAAAAGGCATGCTCCTTGTGGAGCCGGCAGCTCCCGCCTCCCTTTCACTGTCGGGTTTTCCGACCCCTGGGAAACTCGTGCAGCAGCGGTCAATTGCGCCGTGGGAGCCCAAATTAAATATGTTAATGAAGAGACCCGCCTCGCCACGGTGGGACACCCAGACGCCCTGATATCCACCGCCGTAAAATAGGCGGCGGGCGCACGCGCGGCGTGTTGGCGACACGTTCCTCGTATTTAAGTCTTTAACCGTCCCCCCCCCAGCCTGTCGTGGCGGGGTGGGGGGTGTTTAATATTGGGGCCTCAGTCTTTGTGTAATGGACATTTTAAGAAAAAGATGAAAATTTCTTCTGAGAAAACAAAATGCAAATGTAGCATTTTGCTGGCGGCGATGCATTGTGCCATAGAGCAGGCTGAGCATTGTAGCATGGGTTGGGGTGTCAATTGAATTCTTTGTCGTTGCTGGCAGTAAAATTGTTCCTAAGAGGCCTTCATGCTGCTACTGCTGAAAATTGAGTTGTGTGATTTATTCCCAGTCCCACTTCTGCTCGGTGACCTGAATTGGCTTGTGTGCAGCTGGTGCCGGCATAATCTTAGCAGTGCCTGTAATGTAGCCGTTGAGCGTCGTGGGGCCTGTGGCTGATGTCCCTTTGGAACTTGCTATATGTAAAATGGTGTTTAGAGTGGTTTGAGATTTCCCTTTTATATCACCGACAACGCAGGACCTTTATTTGGATACAACTGAACTTTTAAAAATGCCATAAACCACGCACTGGATATTCTCAAAAGGATACCTTTTGTATATCATAGGCTGGAGTGAGAAGACAAATGAGCTTGGTCCAGTCCCACTTTATAAGCCAATTATATCATACCACGTCATTCATTGTTGCTGTAATTTGATTCCATAGCAGGTTGTGTTGCTCGGGGGAAATAATGCTCTAAGTACTTGTTCAATAATGCTAGTTCTGAGTTTGATTGCTTACACTGATGGCCAAATAGAGCTTAAAAAACAGTGGCAGCGTGTGATTAATATTACAAAGCTGATTTCTGACCAATGTTGTTCAACCCCGCTGTCGGTAGAGATTGAAACGCCAGAGCTTCAAGAGGTCCATTCCACTCTTGAGGAATTTGAGTGTCGCCAAGTCAATGAGTGAGATGAAGTCTCCTGAGTTGGATGGGCTATAAGCTTGTGATCTTCTAGACAAAATATCTGATGTATATCGATACAATTATGGGGAAAGAATTAGGCTACGAGTGGGTTAATTAGCAAATTTGAAATGATTCAGAAGCTAAAGCTGTTCACTTGTATTTAGGAAGTGTAATTTACACTTGAGGGAGTACCTGATCGTAAGAGTGGCGTCCAGAGGATAAACGTAGGGAGTGTTGCCAACTCTGGTTGGACGCATTACTGGAGGTTTGATCAGGTGATGTCTGAACATGTGACCCTTTCCTGCAGTTTGCAAATGTTAGTGCATTTATCTTCTAAAGGTTGAGCGTCTTCGCTTGTGGTTTCGTGTGTCGCGCGGGAAATTCTGAGAGCGGAGAGGCCGCCTGTGAGCAGACAAAGAAAGTACAGCGGCATCGGAAGAGGAGGAGGCCATTCAGCCCTTCGAGCCTGTTCCGCCATTCAATTAGATCATGGCTGATCTGTACCTCGACTCCAGTTACCCTTGATACCCTTACCGAATAAAAATCTGTTGCTCTCAGTCTTGAAAGCACCAATTGACCCAGGAGCCACAGCCTTTTGGGGGGAGACAATTCCACATTTCCCCAATTCTTTGTGTGAAGAAGTGTTTCCTGATTTCACTCCTCAATGGCCTCGCTCTAACTTTAAAATTATGTCCCCATTGTTCCGGATTCCCCCACACCAGAGGAAATAGTTTCTCTAACTAACCAATCAAATCCTTTTTATCAATTTATACACCTCGATTAGATCGCCCCCTCAACCTTCTAAACTCGAGGGAAGACAAACCAAATTTATGCAACCTGCCCTCGTACTTTAACCTTTTAAGCCCCAGTAACATTTTGGTAAATCTGCGCAGTGCCCCTTTTTAAGGCTAATCCATCCTTCCTGAGATGTCCAGAACTGAACGCGGTACTCCCGATGAGGCGTGAAGTCCATGTGGTGCTGGAGACATTGGCCCAGAATTTGCTGGGAAAGTAACGGCGAGCTTAATGCACTCGCCGTTATTAATGCGTAAATCATCCAGCAATTTGTGGCAAGGAAGAGATACGCCATGAGTTGCGAATTGCCACAAATTGCTGGACGATTTGCGCCGCTCCGGCTTTAGACTTGTGAAAATGGGAGCTCGCCATCAACCTCCCTGTGAGCTTCAAGAATTTGCTGCTTTTTAATTCGTTTGTGGGATGTGGGCTTCGCTGGCAAGGCCAGCATTTATTGCCCATCCCTAGTTGCCCTTGAGAAGGTGGTGGTGAGCCGCCGCCTTGAACCGCTGCAGTCCGTGTGGTGAAGGTACTCCCACAGTGCTGTTAGGGAGGGAGTTCCAGGATTTTGACCCAGCGACAATGAAGGATCGGCGATATATCTTCCAAGTCAGGATGGTGTGTGACTTGGAAGGGAACTTGGAGGTGGTGGTGTTCCGATGCGCCTGCTGCCCTTGTCCTTCTAGATGGAAGAGGTCGCGGGTTTGGGAGGTGCTGCCGAAGAAGCCTTGGCGAGTTGCTGCAGTGCTTCTTGTAGATGGTACACACTGCGGCCACGGTGTGCCGGTGGCGGAGGGAGTGAATGTTTAAGGTGGTGGATGGGGTGCCAATCAAGCGGGCTGCTTTGTCCTGGATGATGTCGAGCTTCTTGTGTTGTTGGAGCTGCACTCATCCAGGCAAGTGGAGAGTATTCCATCACACTCCTTACTCCTACTGTTCCAAAGTATATGACAACCAATGAATTATAATTTCTCTGCGAGTTGCTCCAGTGCTTCTTGTAGATGGTACACACTGCAGTCACAGTACGCCGGTGGTGGAGGGAGCTGCATTTGTGCTTTTAAAACGAATTAAACTCTCCGCACAAAGTTAGGGCTGGTACTTAACAACACAAGGACCCTTTTCATGATGAGATTTATGTCCTTGCAATGCCACTCAACCTCTCCGGCCCAGAAAGGGAACAATTGAAAATGTTGAGTTTCATTCCTACAAGTAGTAAATTTTTCCTAGAGGTTTTTAACATTTAATGTTTTTAACCTGTCCTTTCTGTCCCTGTTTTCTCTCTCTCAATCTAATCTTTCTTTCCCTCTCTTTATTTCTCTTTCTGTATCTAATGTGACTCTCATTCAGAAAATGCTGGATATACTCAGCGGGTCAGGCAGCATCTGTGGTTACTGAGTACTTCCAGCATTTTCTATTTATATTTCAGATTTCCAGCATCTGCAGTATTTTGCCTTTTTTTTACTCTAATTGTTAATTCACCCTATTTCCTTCTCTGTCATTCCTCTGTTTCTTTCTCTATCCTTAAATTTAATTGGTTAAGGAGATAGACTGTTGGTCCTGTTGTTCACCAAGGTCCCAGATGCCCCGTTGCCCTCACACTTCCAGCAACTTGCGGCGCAAAAATGTTTTGAGTTGCAGGGTGAAGGAAAAAGTGTAACTAATGCAAGCGCACCAACGTCCGTGTTCTCGCTCAAGCCAACATCCCCAGCATCGAAGCTTTGACCACGCTCGATCAGCTCCGATGGACGGACCACATCATCCGCATGCCTGATACGAGACTCCCAAAGCAAGCGCTCTACTCGGAGCTCCGACACGGCAAGAGAGCCCCAGGTGGGCAGAGGAAACGCTTCAAGGACACCCTCAAAGCCTCCTTGGAAAAAGTGCAACATCCCCACCGACTCCTGGGAATCCTTGGCCCAAGACCGCACAAAGTGGAGGAGAAGCATCCGGGAAGGCGCCGAACACCTCGAGTCTCTTCGCCGGGAGCAAGTGCGAACAGCGGAAGGAGCGCACGTCAACCCAAGCACCCCACCCACCCGCCCCTTCAACCACTGTCTGCCTGACCTGTGACAGAGACGGTAGGTCCCGAATTGGACTCACCCGAGAACTCATTTTTAACGTGGAAGCAATTCTCGGTTCCGAGGGACTGCCTAAGAAGAAGAATTAACGGGGCAATTAACAGGGCACATCGCAAGATGCCCCACTCCAGCAAAATCTGGGCCAATATTGTAACTGAAAGTGATTGATTTGAGATGTGTACAATGTCCGTTAAGCAGAGAAGTGTTGACATCAGCATTAATTGCTGCAATCCAAAGGGAACCTTTAGTGTAAAGATGGTAATTGTAGATAAAATGCTGCACCGTGCTATACACAGTAAACCTTAAATCCCCACGGCATTCTATGCAGCCGTTACACCCTAAGCACCAACATAAATGCCCACTGCACTCGGGGTCATTGTGTATTTGATGCAGATTGATGGTTAATATGATGATAACTATTAACATTGCCATGTTTCTCAGTTACTTCAGCAAATATTTATTGTTTCAGTAAATGCAATTTCTATCTGGCTGTCAGATAGAAAACAGAGAGTTGGAATAAACGGCTCATTTTCTGAATGGCAGGCAGTAACAAGTGGGGTACCACAGGGATCTGTCCTGGGTCCCCAGCTGTTCACAATTTACATTAATGACCTGGATCAGTGAGTCGGATGCAGCATTTCCAAATTTGCAGACGACACTAAACTAGGAGGGGGGGTGGGCTCAGAGGAGGAGACCAGGAAGCTCCAGAGCGATTTGGACAGACTGGGTGATTGGGCGGATAAATGGCAGATGCACTATAATGTGGACAAGTGCGAAGTTATCCACCTTGGGTGCAGGAACGGGAGGGCAAATTATTATTTAAATGGCAATAAATTGGGAGAGGGGGAAGTACAGAGAGACCTGGGTGTTCTTGTACACCAGTCACTGAAGGCGAGCATGCAGGTGCAACAGGCGGTCAAGAAGGCAAACGGTATGCTGGCCTTCATAGCAAAAGGGTTGGAATACAGGAACAGGGATACCTTGCTGCAGCTGTACAGGGCACTGGTGAGACCACACCTCGAGTACTGTGTACAGTTTTGGTCGCCTCATCTGAGGAAAGATGTTCTTGCCATGGAGGGGGTGCAGCGGCGATTCACCAGGCTGATACCAGGAATGGCGGGATTGACCTATGAGGAGAGACTATGTAGTTTAGGGATGTACACACTGGAGTTTAGAAGATTGAGAGGGGACCTCATAGAAGTGTATAAAATTCTGACAGGTCTAGACAGACTAGATGCAGAAGGAATGTTTCCCTTGGCGGGTGAGAACAGAACTAGAGGACATAATTTAAGGATAAGGGCTAAACCATTTAGGACAGAAATGAGGGGGAATTTCTTCACTCAGAGGGTGGTGAACCTGTGGAACTCATTGCCACAGAGGGCAGTGTACGCCAGCTCATTAAATATATTTAAGAGGGAATTAGATATATTTCTACAGGCAAAAGGGGTTAAGGGTTACGGAGAGAAGGCGGGGACGGGATACTGAATTGGAGGATCAGCCATGATCTCATTAAATGGCGGAGCAGGCTCGAAGGGCCGGATGGCCTACTCCTGCTCCTATCTTCTATGTATCTATGTAAAGCATAAGATAAGGTTTGAATTATTCAACTCGTGTTCATACATTTTTTTTATTCCGCTGTTGCCCGACAAACGCGCACACATACTTCAGCAAAGGTTTGTCCTTGTGTTGCTATGCTTGTTTTCTCGAGCAATCCTGTGATTTTTGGCAAATTTGTAATAAAAAAAAATCCCCAAGAAGCGCAACTCAGGATTTTTGTTTTAATATTTAATGTTCTCATTTGCATCGCTGTGATTTTTAGCTGAATAAATGAATGAGCTCTCAGCATTGAAACATTCATTCTGAAATTAAGTAAAATGCCTCCGTCAGCTCTTGAATTTTAAGCATTTTTGGAAGCATGAGAATGGCTTTCCTTCCTTGCAAACCCTAAACCTTGTTTCCAAAATTATATTAAATCATTTAAAAAATGTTGGAAAAGCAAAGGTATAAGAAATGCACTTGGGAGAAAAAAATAATTGATTCAATTTAATTGCATACCAATTTAATTTTTTTTTTAAAAATACAAGCATCCTGGATTATTCTTTTATGTTTTATGTAATATAACAAGTTATACACAACCAGGTTTTGTGAGATGAGGCACACTATAGAAGATGGTCTCCAGGAACGCACACACACCTGATGCACCTGGAACATGCATCTCTTAAGGCGCGTACCTCTGAAGCCTGAGTCTCGTGACTCTTCAGTCCTTGGCCACCTTCCACTCTGCCTCTGTAGAGGAGTGGTTGCATCCCTCTCCCCTTCCGACTCTTCCCGATTTCCCCCAAACTATCATACTCCTCTAGCCAGTAGTCTAACTGCCTACCCCTAGTGATCCTGTCTCTGCACTGGTGGCTGGAACAGGTGAGCTGGCTGATACTGAAATGGAGGGGTTTGAGGATGCCGAGTGGAGGTACGCTCGTAGACGGGAAGAGAAGAATAGGGCTCTGGTCTTCCGTTTCCTCCACATCGACCTCCTCATGGAGGTCTACAGGGATGTGGAAGCCCAGACCCGCTTCCTACTTTATCTCTTGGAGTTGTTTCCTCTTCCTCTTCCTCCTCTTCTTCCTCCTCTTCTTCCTCCTCTTCTTCTTTCCTTCTTCCCTCCTCTTCTTCCTCCTCTTCTTCCTCCTCCTCTTCTTCCTCCTCTTCTTCTTCCTCCTCTTCTTCTTCCTCCTCCTCTTCTTCTTCCTCCTCTTCTTCCTCCTCTTCTTCTTCTTCCTCCTCTTCTTCCTCCTCTTCTTCCTCCTCTTCTTCCTCCTCTTCTCCCTCCTCTTCTCCCTCCTCTTCTCCCTCCTCTTCTCCCTCCTCTTCTCCCTCCTCTTCTCCCTCCTCTTCTCCCTCCTCTTCTCCCTCCTCTTTTCCCTCCTCTTTTCCCTCCTCTTTTCTCTCCTCTTCCCCCCTCCTCCCGGTGCTTTGCTGGATCTGTAGGAAGAAAAGGCAGAAGGTAAGAATGGTTGCGCAAGCTCCCTCCCCTTACCCCTCAGGATGCAATCTCCATCTAAAGGAGGTGGAATTCTACAGAGGACTTCCGTGGAGAGGGGCTTAGGTACTCTCCTCGCTGCAGTATTGTACCGCCGACCTCACAGCCACTGTGGTATGGCAGCTCGGGCGCTTGACTTCTCTTCGTGGGGAGTCAGGGCTCTAAGGATGGGGATTCACAATCCTGGTGGTTTTCCTCTCTGACATTGTGCACCAACTTGTTCTGCAAAGAGATGTAGGTGAGGCTTGCAGGTGATCACTGTGGATTGCTCCCTCAGACTGGAAAGATGGTAATATAGTTTCAATTTTTAAAAAGGGTGATAAGGTAGAACTGGGAACTATAGGCCCATTTGCTTGACTTCAGTAATGGGTAAGATGCTTGACGGTATCATTAGAGATGCCCAATATGATCACCTGGAAAGACGCAGTCTGAAACTTGCCTCCAACTTCCCAGCCTCACTCTAAACAACAACAACAACAACTTGTATTTATATAGCTGCCGTTAACGTAGTAAAACTTCCCAAGGCGCTTCACAGGAGTGTTATAAGACACAAAATTTGACACCGAGCCACATAAGGAGAATTTAGGGCAGGTGACCAAAAGCTTGGTCAAAGAGGTAGGTTTTAAGGAGCGTCTTAAAAGAGGAAAGAGAGGTAGCAAGGCGGAGAGGTTTAGGCAGGGAATTCCAGAGCTTAGGGCCGAGGCAACAGAAGGCACGGCCACCAATGGTTGAGCGATTATAATCAGGGATATTCAAGAAGGCAGAATTAGAGGAGCGCAGATATCTTGGAGGGTTGTGGTGCTGGATGAGATTACAGAGATAGGGAGGGAGCGAGGCCATGGAGGGATTTGAAAACAAGGATGAGAATTTTGAAATTGAGGCGTTGCTTAACCAGGAGCCAATGTAGGTCAGCGAGCACAGGGGTGATGGGTGAACGGGACTTGGTGTGAGTTCGGACACGGGCAGCTGAGTTTTGGATGACAAGTTTACGTAGGGTAGAACGTGGGAGGCCAGCCCAGGTGTGTGTTGGGATAGTCAAGTCTAGAGGTAACAAAGGCATGGATGAGGGTTTCGGCAGCAGATGAGCTGAGGCAAAGGCGGAGAGGGGCAGTTCTACGGAGGTGGAAATAGTCGGTCTTAGTTATGCCGCGGATATGTGGTCGGAAGCTCATTTCCAAGTCAAATATGACCCCAAGGTTGCGAACAGTGTGGTTCAGCCTCAGACAGATGTTAGGGAGAGGGATGGAGTCAGTGACTAGGGAACGGAGTTTGTGGCGGGGACTGAAAACAATGGCTTCGGTCTTCCCAATATTAATTTGAGAACATTTCTGCTCATCCAGAACTGGATGTCGGACAAGCAGTCTGACAATTCAGAGACCATGGAGGGGTCGCGAGAAGGGGTGGTGAGGTAGAGCTGGGTGTCGTCAGCGTACATGTGGAAACTGACGCTGTGTTTTCGGATGATGTTGCCAAAGGGCAACATGTCGATGAGAAATAGGAGAGGTCCAAGGATAGATCCTTGGGGGACACCAGAGGTAATGATGTGGGAGCGGGAAGAGAAGCCACTGCAGGTGATTCTCTGGCTACGATTAGATAAGAATGGAACCAGGCGAGTGCAGTCCCACCCAGCTGGATGACGGTGGAGAGGCGTTGGAGGAGGATGGAGTGGTCAACCGTGTCAAAGGCTGCAGACAAGTCAAGAAGGACGAGGAGGGATAGTTTACCTTTGTCATAGTCACAAAGGATGTCATTTGTGACTTTGAGAGCCGTTTTGGTACTGTGGCAGGGGCGGAAACCTGATTGGAGGCATATGTTGGTTTTTTCGTGCTTTGCCCGCGTGTCTTCTGGCCATTATTGGTTACTGAATTTGCACTTTTTTACATTGGTATTTTTGTTTCAGTGTAGGCACATGAGCTCCGCAGGAAATTTTGGTGCAAGCTTCTGTTTGCAAGTTTGTCGTAGAAAATGGTATAAATATCGTCATAATTTCTGCGTGAGTGGGATCCAGAAAATTTGGGGCTCAAGTCTTGGATGAGGCACCACTTTCTTCAGCTGAACATCAAAGACTGAAGCCTTGAGTTTTAGTGCTCATCATAAACTCCGCTTCCTTGATACTGACTCCATCCCTGTCCCTGTCCATTTCTTCAGGTGCAATAAGACTGTGTATAAATGTGGTGTCCTGTCCTGCTTGATCCAGAGCTGAGCTCCACACCCAGTATTCTCTCCTTTACCTAGACTGCTTATTTTTGCTTTTTCCCCTACCTGAGACCTTATCCTTGCTTTGGTCACCTCCAGGCTCTATTTATTCCAATGCTCTTCTTGCTGCCCTTCCTTCATCCACGTTCCATAAACTCCAGCTTGTCCAAAATGTAACTGCTCATATCTTGTCCCGCACTATACCCCACTTTTCCATCACTGATGGTCCTCATGAACCTCAACACATTAAGTTTAAAATCCTTATCCTCATCTTTAAATCCTTCCATGGCCTTGCTCCACCTTATCTCTGCAACCTGCTCCGGATTTGCCACAACAGGAGAAGTTAGGACAGATGACTAAAAGTTTGGTCAAAGAGGTAGGTTTCAAGGAGCATCTTAAAGGAGACGAGAGAGGTTTAGGGAGGGAATTCCAGAGCTTAGGGCCTAGACAGCTGAAGGCATGGCCACCAATGGTGGGGCGAAGGAAATCAGGAGGAACGTGGAGTACTTGGAGGGTTGTAGGGCTTCAGGAGGTTATAGAGAGAACATGTTTCTGCATGCATCGACATAAGTAAAACAATAGTGTGGTTAAATGTCAGTTATTTTTAGTGCTGTTGTATGAACTCTAGAGCACTCGTTGCTTAATGCCAGGAGAGGATGGTAAGGATGAGGACGCGTGTGTCTGTTGGGGGAGGCTGTGGTTTACACCCCGAACGTCACTGAGCTGAATGTCAATCCTGATGTACGGCAGTTACAGGCTGTTAACTGTAGATTGCTGAGAGCAGTGACATAAATGAGTCTGTGGTGTCAGACTATTTACAGCAAATAAAGACGGTGGCTTAACAGTCATTACTGGCAGCACAACCTAGTTATTCAGTGCATGACCTCTACTTTCCAAGTTGTTCCTATTACTGGACTTCATAGTTTCTCTTCTGCACAGATGCACAGCTTTTATTATATCACTATAAAAATGAAAATGCCTAAAGATTAATTTCTCTAAATTGAAACAGAAACCTTTGTTCATACTCTGTGACAATCTTGTTTTTCTTTTTTCCTTGTTTAACATGCTGTTCACGGGTAGTGTGTGTGTGTGTGTGGAGAAGGGGAGGGCACTGAGCTTGCTCCTGAGGCCTCTGCCTATTCCCCTATATAGTTGGTGGTTAGGGAGTGGATACGAGTGTCCCAAGTTCTTGATCCTCTGATAGTAATTCGAGTCAGTACTTCCTTCTCAGTACTTTCCCTTCTCATTGAAACAATGTGTTAGGCAGCTAAACGTTAAAACGCCACAGTGTTCGGGGAAACCCGACCAGAACTCTTCTCCGCTGCTTGGCAATCCCACCCCAGTAAATAACGGGGCCAACACTTCAGGTCGCTGACCTTTCATCAGCATGCAGTTAATTTTTTTGGGTGGTATTGATTGTAGGAGGAATGATGGCCAGCACATCAAAGGGACAGTTCTTTGAATAGTGCTATGGAATTTTAATGTCCACTTGAACCATGAGAACAGGCAGACGGTTTAATGTCTCACCTGACATTTGACACCTCTGACAATGCAGCACTTCCTCAATATTGTGCTGGTGTCAGCCTACGTTAGGTGCTCAAGTCCTTGCTTAAACCCACAACCTTGTGACTCAGAGGTGAGAATACTACCAACTGAGCCAAACTGCCTCTAAATTAGTCAGTTAGTGCTTAATTATGCCTATTTTTTTAGTATGGAAGCTCACACACTGAGCAGGTTTGGGATCAATTCAGCCATACAGCTGATCGAGATTTTTGGCTTCCCTGTCTGGGCTAGGTTTGAATCCAGCTCTCGGATGAATATGGGCCCAGGCTGTAACTTAAATGTGCTGCCTGGTCACTCAATTATATTTCCAATGAAGTTTATAACTTGAGTGAAATGGGATTCGGGGATTTTTAAGACGACCTTTTTTTTTGTGCTTCATCTCTACAACATTCAGGGTGATCTCACTGTTTTGTGTTGTGTGTTTTGTTTTTCAGTTTTTGACTATAGCTACAGGGACTACATCCTTTCCTGGTATGTGAAGATCAGCAAAGATGAAGGACATCTGTACCACATGCTTTCAGAGGACTTCTGGGAAATGGCAAAGCAGCTGCGCGTTCGACTGAGTAACATTGACATAGTTAAAATTGTTTGTAATGATGTGGTCCGGACTGTACTCTCTCACTTCTGTGACCTCAAGGCGGCGAACACAAGGTAAAGGATTGGTTCGAGGTGCCCACTTTATATTTATTTATATTGCCAATTTTTGCCCCTCCTCGACTTGCCTGAGGGTACTCGCTCTTTACTGGGGTATGGCACCCTGGTGACTTTTCGGTCCTGAGCCTAACTGGCTCGTGCGAGTCATGATGGTGAGTGCTGGTAAGCTATCCGACCGTGGTTGATATCGTAGCCGAATCCCATTGTATCTTCACCCGTCATTCGCACTTCCAGTAGGGGTGCGATCAGAACAGGCATCCTGTTTGACCTCCTCTCTCGCCTAACTGCGCTGAGAGTAATTTTACTAGTCCAATCCGCATCCTGGCTGAGGTCAGCTACCTCAGTGGACTGGATGTTCAATTGGACGTGCAACATTTATTGTGCATCTGTTCTGTTCACAAAAAGATAATTAACACAAATCCTTTCAATGTCCATCAGCACTTCCCATATTCTGTCTAAGCTAATGATGATATTCTGATATAAATAATTTTAATGGCACCCTTAAATAGAGAATTAATATAGAGTTCTCTTGTATAATATGCTGAGTGCGCTGGGTTTATGTTTGTCAGTAGGTATGTATGATATGTTTTTCTTCCTTTTCATCATGATCTTTTCTAAAGTACTATCTTGGTTACAGTGCAACTAATAGGTACCTCCCAGTGCACCAATGCCTCGTATTTAAAATTCTTATCATCTTGTTCAAATCCCTCCTTATCTCTGTAACCTCCTCCAACCTTACAACCCTCTGAGAATTCTGCTTTTCTCCAATTCTAGCCTCTTGCGCATCCCCCACTTCCTTCACCCAACGTTGTCGGCCGTGCCTTCAGCGATCTAGGCCATAAGCTCTGGAATTCTCTCCCTGTCTCTCCACCTCGCTCCCTCCATAAAGCCCACCTCTTTGGCGCAGCTTTTAGTCACCCCTCTAATATCTACTTCATTTGGCTTGGTGTCAAATTTTGTCTGATTTACGCCTCTGTGAAGCGTCTTGGAAGGATTTCCTACGTTAAAGGTTCTATAGTAATGCAGGTTGTTGCACCTAAAGCAAATAAAGTAAACCCTGCAGCAAGTGGGAACTTAGGCAGCTACGCTTGGGGCTGACACACCAGCTGACAACCTTAGAATTGCAGGTTTCGTTGTTTCTGTGGTGCTTTTGTGCTCATCAAGATGAAAGATGCTGATGCTGGGGAATGGTACATTTTCTCATCATGTCTGCACCGGTTAAGTTTTAGACAGGATGCTGGGATGAGGCTCCCATCTATTCCACCCCGACAATGTGGCTCAACCTTGGGCGATCACCTCTTACAGCATCAGTATCACGTCTCCATTTCCCACACCAGTTAATCTGCATCTTCTGAGTGAGAGTGCCAAAATATGGTGTCATAGTAGTTTACGGCACAGAAGGAGGCCATTCGGCCCATCTTGTCTGTGCCGGCCGAAAAAGAGCTATCCAGCCTAATCCCACTTTCCAGCTCTTGGTCCGTAGCCCTGTAGGTTACAGCACTTCAAGTGCATATCTAAGTACTTTTTAAATGCGATGAGGGTTTCTGCCCCTACCACCCTTTTCAGGCAGTGAGTTTCAGACCCCCACCACCCTCTGGGTGAAAAAGTTCTCTTCGACTCCCTTCTAATCCTTCCCCCAATTACTTTAAATCTATGCCCCCTGGTTATTGACCTCTCTGCTAAGGGAAATAGGTCCTTCCTATCCACTCTATCTAGGCTCCTCATAATTTTACACACCTCAATTAAATCTCCCCTCAGCCTCCTCTGTTCCAAAGAAAACAACCCCAGCCTATCTAATCTTTCCTCATAGCTAAAATTCTCCAGTCCTAGCAACATCCTCGTAAATCTCTGTACCCTCTCTAGTGCAATCACATCCTTCCTGTAATGTGGTGACCAGAACTGTATGCAGTATTCTAGCTGTGGCCTAACTAGTGTTTTAAACAGTTCTAGCATAACCTCCCTGCTCTTATATTCTATGCCTCGGTTAATAAAGGAAAGCATCCTGTATGCCTGCTTAACACCTTATCTACCTGTCTTGCAACCTTCAGGGATCTGTGGACATGCACTCCAAGGTCCCTCTGTTCCTCTACACTTCTCAGTATCCTTCCATTTATTGCGTATTCCCTTGCCTTGTCAGCCCTCCCCAAATACATTACCTCGCACTTCTCCAGATCGAATTCCATTTGCCACTTTTCTGCCCGCCTGACTAGTCCATCGATATCTTCCTGCAGTCTACAGCTTTCTTCCTCACTATCAACCACACGGCCAATTTTTGTATCATCTGCAAACTTCTTAATCATGCCCCCTACATTGAAGTCTAAATTATTGATGCATACCACGAAAAGCAAGGGACCTAGTACTGAGCCCTGTGGAACCCCACTGGAAACAGCCTTCCAGTCATAAAAACACCTGTCGACTATTATCCTTTGCTTCCTGCCACTGAGCCAATTTTGGATCCAACTTGCCACTTTCCCTTGGATCCCATGGGCTTTTACTTTTCTGACCAGTCTGCCATGTGGAACCTTGTTAAAAGCCATGTAGACTACATCACATGCGCTACCCTCATCGACCTTCCTTGTTGCCACCTCAAAAATTCAATCAAGTTAGTCAGACACAACCTTCCCTTAACAAATCCATGCTGACTTTCCTTGATTAATCAGCGCCTTTCTAATTGACGATTAATACTGTCCCTCAGAATTTTTTCCAATAATTTGCCTACCACCGAGGTTAGGCTGACTGGCCTGAAATTCCTCGGTCTATCCCTTTCTCCCTTAAACAACCGTACAGTGTTGGCAGTCCTCCAGTCTTCCAGCACCACACTTGTAGCCAGAGAGGATTGGAAAATGATGGTCAGAGCCTCGGCTATTTCCTCCCTTGCTTCTCTTAGCAGCCTGGGGTACATTTCATCTGGGCCTGGTGATTTATCTACTTTCAAAGATGCTAAACCTCTTAATATTTTCTCTCTCACTGTATTTATCTCATTTATTTCAAACTACTCCTCCTTTGCTACAATGTCTGCATCATCCCCCTCTTTTGTGAAGACAGATGCAAAGTATTCATTAAGAACCATACCCATGTCTTCTGCCTCTACACACAGGTTTCCTTTTTGGTCTCTAATAGGCCCTACTCTTTCCTTAATTATCCTCTTGCTCTTTATGTATTTATAAAACATTTTTGGGTTTTCCTTGATTTTACTTGCCAATATTTTTTCATGCCCTCTCTTTGCTTTCCTAATTTCCTTTTTTAATTTCACCCCTGCACTTTCTATACTCCTCTAGGCTTTCTGTAGTATTGAGCTCTCGGTATCTGACAAAAACTTCACTTTTTTGCCTTGACATCCAGGGGGCTTTAGATTTGGGAGTCCTACCCTTTTTCTTTGTGGAAACATATTTTGCTCTGAACCCTCACTATCTCCTCCTTGAATGCCTTCCACTGATCTGACACTGATTTACCTTCAAGTAGCTGTTTTCAGTCCACTTTTGCTAAATCACATCTCGGCTTAGTAAAATTGACCTTTCCCCGGTTGAGATCTTGCATGTAGTTACATGCAGTGCACCCGCTTCCAATAGGGTCTGGTCTTTCCTGCCTGTAAGAGGAGCTTTATGTAGAGTTTTACATCCCATCAACATAGATAGAAGGATAACATACCACCTAGTCTCTCAGCTGTGTATGTTGATTTTCCTTAGATTGTAAGGTTCAGTAACTCCGACCCTTATGCCACACAGTTCCTCATGTTACCAGGAATTTTTATTGAGTTGGATGCTAGGGCAGCGTTTCCCTGATGTTTACCAACTAAATGGATTGCAGTCAACCTGAGGAGAGACCCTCCTGCCACAAGCCACCCCCCCCCCCCACCAGCCCAGGCTAACCGTGTCATTTTAATTTCCTACAGCAGCTATTCTTAGAGGCCATCAATATAAGATAGTCACCAAGAAATCCAATAGGGAATTCAGAAGAAACGTCTTTACCCAGAGTGGTGAGAATGTGGAACTCGCTACCACAGGGAGTGGTTGAGGTGAATAGTGTAGATGCATTTCAGGGGGGGCTAGATAAGCATACAAGGGAGAAGGGAATAGAGGATTATGCTGATAGAGTTAGATGAGGAAAGACGGGGGGAGGCTCAAGTGGAGCATAATCGTCAGCATGGACTGGTTGGGCTGAGTGGCCTGTTTCTGTGCTGTGTATTCTATGTAATTCTATGTAATCTTGCATTCTGCAGGTGAAATTGCCCATTAGTGCTGCGTTATAGGGTCAGTGACATTGCGACCTATAGCAGCTGGGTTGAGGCTTCAAAAACTGATTTGGTCCTTACAGCTGATGGAGACAATAGACTTTCGTGGGGTAGATTCAGACCCAGGACCCAGAGGCGAAAGAACAGCATACTAACCCACTGTGCCACTCTTAAAACCAATGTACAAAAGTTAAGAACAGATCTTGGCAAGAGAAACTGAATAAGTAATAATCGGAATGTGGAGCGAAAGATTGATATAATTTAAAGTTTTATGCTTCACGCATTAACGCCTGAATATTAACTGGCAGGTTACATAGGCGGGGGGGGGTGGGTGGGTGGGGGGGTTGCGGAGTCCCCGCATGCTGTGAATTTTAACTCCACAGCGTGCGTTTCCTGGCCCTGACAGGTTCCCTGCCCAGAAGTCAGCCTGATTGACAGGCTTGGCTTCCAGTTGGGCGGGGAGCAGGCTGCAGGACCAGGTAGGTCTGATCCTTGACCCTGGGGCGGGGGGGACGGGGGGGGTGTCTGATCATCAACCCTGGGACTTGAATCCAAACTTCAGTAACCCTTGGAGCAGGTCCATATTAAGAACAATAGCACTCTGGTCAAGAGCACAGTTTAAGGACAGCCAAGAACAGTTTGATTGCTGGTACAGGCAAGAACGACACAGAGCCAGAAAAATGCACAACCGCTGCAGCAAGCAACAAGAAATCAAACCAGGAGAAAAGGTGACGAGCAGGGTAGGGAAGAGGAAGGTAAGGAGAGCAGAGAAGAGCACGCGATGATGGAGGACAGGGGGAATCAACAATGGAGGCAGATCATTCTTTGGGGTGAAGCTTCAAGGGAGGATGCTGGGCCCTGTCCCCTATCCCAACCCCCCTCCCCGCAATGCTGTCCGTATACTCACTGCTGGTACAAGGATCCATCCGTCTTAAAACATCCTTTGAATTATCATGAGCACGGCCACAGGAAACGTAAAATTTTAGTTACTTTCCCCAGATTGCTTAGCATTACCTTCTACTGTGTTATGATAGATACATAGAAGATAGGAGCAGGAGTAGGCCATCCGGCCCTTCGAGCCTGCTCCGCCATTTAATGAGATCATGGCTGATCCTCCAATTCAGTATCCCGTCCCCGCCTTCTCTCCGTAACCCTTAACCCCTTTTGCCTGTAGAAATATATCTAATTCCCTCTTAAATATATTTAATGAGCTGGCGTACACTGCCCTCTGTGGCAATGAGTTCCACAGGTTCACCACCCTCTGAGTGAAGAAATTCCCCCTCATTTCTGTCCTAAATGGTTTAGCCCTTATCCTTAAATTATGTCCTCTAGTTCTGTTCTCACCCGCCAAGGGAAACATTCCTTCTGCATCTAGTCTGTCTAGACCTGTCAGAATTTTATACACTTCTATGAGGTCCCCTCTCAATCTTCTAAACTCCAGTGTGTACATCCCTAAACTACATAGTCTCTCCTCATAGGTCAATCCCGCCATTCCTGGTATCAGCCTGGTGATACAGCGGACTTCCTGTGGCATTGCTCGCGGTCAGGTTTATAATGCTAGGAGTGTTATACCATGTAATATACAGCATGTTTTATGTAATTTGTAAGGGAGTGTTTATGTCTTTGTAGCCCTTTCCTAATGGGTGCCAAGGGACTTGCTTTGAGCAAAGCTGTATGCTGTTGAGGTGCTCCATTTTAAGCTGACCTATTGTTTTAAGGCGACATGTTCTTTTTAAGGCACATCATGTGATCAGTAGAGGCTAATTGCTGTTGCGGAGGGAAATTTGTCTCGATGCACTTTTAGTTCATTATGCAGGTTTCCCACTTCGATTCATAAAATAGCGCCCAATCAGAACCAAATATTTCATGTTGTACCTCCTGGGCATTTCCCAGTAGCGATTTGTAGAAGTTGTTTCATAAAGTTGTTTAGCTGAGTAAGATGGCAAGGATCCTGAGAAAGATGTGCTGGATAGAGTGCAGAAGGCTGCTTTGTCCACTGGGTGATAGCCAGGGCTCGGCACAATAGTTAATTCAAGCAATTCCCAGGGCAAGCACTTTCCCTTGCTGTTACAAAGTACTGTTCTTTGGAATATTTCAGTCTCCTGCTGGTAATCTCCTGTGGTTTCTATAAGAATTGCTAGATCAAAAAAGATCATGGCTCATCTAGTTCGCCAGCTACCATTCTGGTATGATACAACAATAATGGCGTTTTTGACTAATCTTGGCAATCAATCGCTATCACTTTAGTCTTGTATCACGAGGTGAGGTAAACCCTTAGTGATGGAAATCTTTGGGAACTATCAGTTTAAAAAAAAATTAAAAATGGGAGGTTGTTGGAGGAAAAGCAGTGGCAGGAAATCTAATTCAGTGGCTAAGCTTGTGTGAAGTTAGTGAAATCTAATTTTTTTTCTGCAGACCTAGGATCTGCAACACGAAAAAAAGACTAAGGTCCATCTGGTTCGCCTTTCATCATCCTGGCAGTCGCATGATAGAAGGATAATGGAGTTGTTGACTAATCATAGCATTAATCTCCATCAATTAGTCTACAACAGAGCCAGACATGATGAGAAAAACCCCAATGGTAGAGAGCTTTGGGAACCATAGGCCCAAAGTCACCTGTTCCCCTCAAGCATGCTACACTCACCGCATGTAGATGGGATACAGATCAGCCATGATCTCCTTGAATGGCGGAACAGGCTCGAGGGGCTGAATAGCCTACTCCTGTTCCTATGTCTCAAATGACTTATAGAAGGCATCCCAAAATGTTATTTACTGAAAGAAATCTATCTAATTTGCAGTCGAATGAATCAATACTAACTGCTGAGACGCCTTAGGGAACCGGTTCCATAGATTGACATGAGGCCATGCTCTGTCATTTCATGCTACCCTCAGCCACCCAGTGAGATTCATTATTTACAAGCAGCTTGGCACGTCTCATTTTACCAGTGGCAAGTATTGTGTCTTTACTTTGTGACTTGATAGGAACTTTAAAAATTAAATATATTGTTTAATGTTGCCTGTTGTATTCAGAGATGGAGAAGAGATGCTGTTGCTGCTTCAGTCCTGAGCAGGAGTATAAATCTGAAACTAGTATCTTAAACTTCTAGTAAGTAGACTCTGTTACTGGACAGGCTGCCTCAATTCGGAATGCTGCTGTTTTTTATCCTCTATATTTGACAGCCTGTGTGACTTTTATAAAGTTGATAATAGCCATTAATGAGTTAAGTTTCAGCTCTCTCTATAGAAGATACCAATGCTTGTAATGCTGAGATATCGGCACTCCTCCAATTCTGGCCTCTTGAGCATCCCTGATTTTAATCGCTCCACCATTGGCGGCCGTGCCTTCAGCTGCCAAGGCCCTAAGCTCTGGAATTCCCTCCCTAAACCTCTCCACACCTCTACACCTCTCTCCTCCTTTAAGATGTTCCTTAAAACCTACCTCTTTGACCAAGCTTTTGGTCATCTGTCCAAATGTTTCATGTGGCTCAGTGTCAAATTTTGTTTGATTCTGCTCCTGTGAAGCGCCTTGGGACATTTTACTATGTTAAAGGCGCTATATAAATGCTTGTTGTTGTTGTTGTTGTTGTAGTTGTAGTAGTGAATACTGTTCGAGCCACCCTGTTAATATTGCAGCTCTAAACACAACCTCTGTGTTCAGAAATATTGCAGTGCCTGGAACTAACCACAGCTCTGCATGGAATCTCTCTCTCGCTTCAGAACTGAAGTAAATTAATGAGAAGATTGAAGGGTATTTTGTGGACCAGTTGAGAAAATTGCTTCTCTGATGATTCCAAGCGCAGACTATCTCTGTCAACAAACAGTGGGGACTGCCTGTCTGGTGCTGATTGAGTTACTTATGTAAGTTTAATTGGGCTATACCAGTAAAACAGCGGAAATAATAATTTGCAAGGTATCTCATCCTATCATGTTAAATCCGAGTTCTCTCCCTTTCGAGGTGTATGTATATTGTACATGCTAATGAGCTACTGGGTAAATGAACAGCACATGGCTGTGGATGCTGAGTCGTTGAGTATATTCAAGGCGGAGAGCGATAGATTTTTGGACTCTAGGGGAATCAAGGGATATGGGGATTGGGCGGGAAAGTGGAGTTGAGGTTGAAGATCAGCTGTGATCTTATTGAATGGCGGAGCAGGCTCAAGGGGTCATATGGCCTACTCCTGTTCCTAATTCTTATGTTCTTATGGTAGTTAATATTAAGAAATGATCCCATAGAATCATAGAATAGTACAGCACAGAAGGAGGCCATTCGGCCCATCGAGTCTGCTCCCGCTCTTTTGAAAAGAGTTAGTGCTACTCCCCTGCTCTTTCCCCATATTCATATTGGTGCTAAAAGTAGCAAATCTGAAATTGTTGAAGTGCAGCAGGAAAAATATTGGCTGATATTCTGAATGTTTGGTCAACTAGGATGGAGCAGATTTTCAAGGCAAGGAAAATATTGGAGGAGTGTATGAATAGAACCATAGGCTCCTGGTTATGCAACGCCTCGATTTCAAAATCCTCATCCTTGTTTTCAAATCCCTCCATGGCCTTGCCCCTCCCTATCTCTGTAATCTCCTTCAGCCCCACAACCCCCTGAGATATCTGCGCTCCTCTAATTCTGCCCTCTTTAGCATCCCTGATTATAATCGCTCAAGCATTGGTGGCCGTGCCTTCTGTTGCCTAGGCCCGAAGCTCTGGAATTCCCTGCCTAAACCTCACTGCCTCTCTACCTCTCTTTCCTCCTTTAAGATGCTCCTTAAAACCTACCTCCACCTGCCCTAATTTCTCCTTATGTGGCTCGGTGTCAATTTTTTTGTCTTGCATTACTCCTGTAAAGTTCCTTGGGACGTTTTACTACGTTAAAGGCGCTATATAAATACAAGTTGTTGTTGTTGTTATAAGTTCAAGGATGTGATGGTAATCGTTCAATACATTTGTTGAGACCCCAGTTCAGCTATTTTTATTTTCACCATACTTGGGGCAGCGAAAAGCTACAGGACAATGGGAAGAATGCAGAAAAGAGCTATATGGTTGGTCCTGAGGTCTTAAAACTGTGACCTATTTAAGATGGCTAAATGGTGCCTGCACATCAGTCACTGCACTTAGATTCATAGAATTTTATAGTACAAGGCAGGCCATTTCGTCCATCGTGCCTATGCTGGCTCTTTGAAGGAGCTATTTACACATTCCCCTGACCTTTCGTCTTATTCTTTCAAATTTTTCCATTTCAAATATTTATCCACTTCCCTTTTAAAAGCTACTGTGGATTCTGCTTCCACCACTGTTCCTTCAAAAAGTCATTCATTTATGTGAAACACTAAGAGGTTTCAATGTGAGGGGCAATATAAAAACGCTATTATTGTTGTATTGCTGTTCTCACTAGGGAGAAAATTACTAAAGAAATAGTCATCTGGGATATTTGTTAAATTAGGCACAGAATTGGGTGGTTGTGTGGGGTGAAAAAAAAATCTGTATTGAACTAGAAAAATAAAATTAGAGGACAGATCTAGAGGGGAGATGAGGAGAATTTTTTTCACTGAGTTGTTGGGATCTGGAACGCTCTACCTGAGAAGGTGGTGGAAGCTGATTCCATAAATAATTTTGAAAGGGAGTTGGACAGGTACTTGAGGATGAGGAACTTACAGGGTTATGGACAAAGAGTGGGGATGTGGGACTAAGCACGACTGCTCTTTCAGAGAGCCAGCACAGGCATGACGGGCTGAATGGCCTCCTTCTGTGCTGTAAGTTTCTATGATTATAAGCAAAGGAAAGCTTGATGGAAAAGTCATGTGTAAAAATAACTCATTCAAGACAACTTGGGCCTGACTGCCATTAAAACAGACTGTTTTCATACCAGGATGAATCCATTAGATAAACCCCCAGGATGTTGGTTATAGGGGATTCGGCGATGGTAATGCCGTTGAATGTCAAGGGGCGGTGTTTAGACTCTTTCTTGTTGGAGAATGGTATTAGGAGCCAAGAATATATTGGTCTCTATAAGCCCAAGTGAAAGGGCTCTGTTTTAATAGGTTGAGTTTTTTGATGAGGTAACAGAGAGGGTGGATGAGGGCAGTGCAGTTAATGTTGACTTCCAAATGGCGTTTGAAAAAGTATCACATATTAGGCTTGTTAGCAAAATTGAAGCCCATGGGATAAGAGGGGCAGTAGCAACATGGATACAAAATTGGCTAAGGGATCGAAAACAGAGAGTTGTGGTGAATGGCTGTTTTTCGGACTGGAAGGAGGTATACAATGGTGTTTGATATACATTAATGACTTGGACTTGGTGGTACAATTTGCAGATGACACAAAATTTGGAAGTGTAGTAAACCGTGAGGAAGATTGTATTAGACTTCAAGAGGACAGAGACAGGTTGGTGGAATGGGTGGACACATGGCAGATAAAATTCAATGCAGAAAAGTATGAGGTGATGCATTTTGGTGGAAAGAATGAGGAGAGACCATAAATACTAAATGGTACGATTTTAAAGGGCTGCAAGAACCGAGAGACCGGGAGAAACTGATGCCAAGCTATGGACGGAGAGATTGGGAGCCGTGGCCGAAAACCTAATCAAAAAGCTGGGCTTTGTGAATGCTTCTAAAATAGGAGAGAGAAGTGCAGAGGTGGGGGGAGTTAGTTAGAGGTTTCAGAGAGCAACAACCTCCCATATTCCCTTTCCTTTGCTTAGGGATTGTCGGTACCTTTTAGAGTCAGCCTAGGCTCACTTTGGTGTCAGCCTTGGATCGGTTGGTAGCAATCTCGCTTCTGAGTTAGAAGGTTGTGGGTTCAAGCCACACTCCCAGAGACTTGAACATACCATCTAGGCTGGCATTTCTGTGTAGTACTGAGGGAGTGCTGCACTGCATAGAGTCATAACGGCACAGAAGGAGGCCATTCGGCCCATCAAGTCCGTGCCGGCTCTCTGTAGAGCAATCCAGTCAGTCACATTCCCCCGTTCTATCCCCGTAGCCCTGCAAGTTTATTTCCCTCAAGTGCCTATCCAGTCTCCCCTTGAAAACATTGAGTGTCTCCGCTTCCACCACTTCCGTCGGCAGCGAGTTCCAGGTCCTCACCACTCGCTGCGTAAAAAAGTTTTCCTCACATCCCTCTTGTATCTCTTGCCCAAAATCTTAAATCAGTGTCCCCTAGTCCTTGTACCATCAACTAGTGGGAACAGCCTTTCCCCGTCTAGCTTATCCAAACCCGTCATAATCTTGTACACCTTCTATCAAATCACCCCTCAACCTCCTTTGCTCTAATGAAAACAAATCCAGCTTCTCCAACCTGTCCTTGTAGCTAAGATCCCCCATCCCCGGAACCATTCTGGTAAATCTCTGCACCCTCTCGAGGGCCTTCACCTCCTTCCTAAAGTGTGGTGACCAGAACTGGATGCAATACTCCAGTTGTGGCCGAACCAGCACTTTATAAAGATTCAGCATAACTTCTCTACTTTTGTACTCAATACCTCTATTTATGAAGCCCAAGATCCCATATGCTTTGCTAACCACTCTCTCAATATGTCCTGCCACCGTCAGGTGCCGTCTTTTGGATGAGATGTTAAACTGAAGCCCGATCTGCCCTCTTGGGTGGACACAAAAGGTCTCATGGCACTATTTGAAGAGCAGGGGAGTTCACCCTGGTGTCCTAGCCAATATTTATCCCTCAACTAACATCACTAAATCAGATTATCTGGTCATTATTTTAATGCTGTTCGTAGGACCTTGATGTGCACAAATTAGCTGCCATGCTTCCTATATTACAACAGTGACTACGCTTAAAAAAAAAAAAAAAAGTACTTTAGTTAGTTGTAAAGCACTTTGGGACATCCTGGGGTTATGCAAGGCGCTATATAAATGCAAGTTCTTTCTCTTAGAGGTGCTGTATAAATACAGGTTATTACTAAAGGTACACTGATCCAATGAAACTATATTAGATGCTACATTATATCCAAGAGTCTTTCTTCCTCCTAGTATCTCTCTTCCTCTTAGAATATATTTTGTACACTCCTCGCATGTTGTGGTTTAGTTAATACATTTAACGTTAATACGGTTTGTTGCAGCTGTCCATGGATATTATCATGGACTCGAGTAACATTTTGTGAAGATGATGTAAAAAAAGCTTAGTATTTACAGAAACCTTTTCAAAGAAAGATCTCAAAAGTGTATGGTGATGCTCAAAGGGCTTTGACCTTGTACATAGTGTGTGTAAAAGCTATATGTTGTTGCATTGCTTCTCTACATGTTTGGTTCCTAGTCCCTTACCCACTCAATTTGTTTTGAAATCCTTACATAAACTCTCTGTCCGATCGCATACAATTTCTTTCTATATAAAATTGGTGTTCTTCAGCAACACTTTGCTTGAAATGATAATGAAGACTAACTCTGAGTGCGTGGGATGGCTGATGACCCCAGTATATCCTTTGTATATTACGCTCTCTCATTGCCAGGTTCAGAAAGTGAAAATGCGGAGGCGAGACATTCAGTGAAAATGAGCGAAGGAGTATTTCCAAACCTAGGTCTGCAAATGTTCCACACTGCATTCTATAGCAGAAGAAATATTCTAATGTGTAGCGCTTGCATTAAAAGAGGAATGAAATAATAAATGCAAGTCTGTACTACTATTCCTTGAAACCTAATTTTATATTCAAGGTGGTCCATTGTATTGAGACGCCTCTCCAGGACTTGGATTTGACCCAGCCCAGGTTAATAAGTGTGAATCTATCGTCCAAAACTATCTAACATTTGGCACTGAATTGAAAGTTTAATGCAGAAAGCCCACAAGGAGTGCTCTGAGATGGAAATGGAAAGATCCACATTGGTGGAATAGCAGGTGTTCTTCTGGTTTTGGAGTTGAATCGAGCGATATTACTGGAACAATTTAGATACAGTATTGCATCTTGAGAAAATGGAGTTGAGGTTCAGATCTGCCATAATCTAATTGAATGGTGGAGCAGGCCCGAGGGACTGAATGGCCTACTCCTGTTCCTAATGTTCCTCTGGTTCTTGTTACATCTTGTACATGATCTGGGAATGCTTGATGGGGGACATTGGGCAAATAAAACTGAAAAATTGCTTAATTCCCCAGTACTGACCTCCTTTACCCGATGAGCGCACAATTATATAATACATCCAACTTTCTCTCTTTATCGACCCCTAAAAAAAAACTCAAGCCATGTCTTGCACCTCATTGGTTGACATCCCTGCCAATAAAAAAAAAACTGTGTGTCGGTAGATTTCATTGGTACAATGAGCCAGCTATCTCAGTGCAAGGGTTTTACTGAGGAGAAAACCGAGGATTGTTCCCATAACGTTTGAAACGTGGATATGCATTGGTTTAATGCTGCCTGATTATTATTCCTTTTAGGCAAGAGGAGCAACAGCCGAAACCCTTTCCTCTACATCCGTGCTTAAAGAGCTTTGAGGATGAGGACCAATTCCTGCGCTCGTGCTCACGGGTGCTGGTGCTTTGCCTCTTAACCACGAAAGATGTCGCCTCTCGCAGCTTACAGATTGTTCTTGCAGAAATATTAGCCATGAAAGGTACGTGTGGGTCCTTGGGAATTTGGGCTGTTTAGACAAACAGGCTGTAACTGAGTTGTGCCTCAATCTGTCCGAAACATTACCCATTTTACTATCCTTACTGGTAATTTAAAGTTTGAAATTTGAACGTAAAATCGACCAATCACTCCAATAAATTTGCCCAGATTAAAGGAGTGCCCTTCATTTGTAAAAAGTAATTGAAATAAGTGGGGAAAACTGGCAAAAAATAAAATAAAATCCTTAGTATGTTCAGGCAAGCAGTATTTAATCTGCAGTAAAATCTGACTGTGATTTTAAAGGAGTTCTTACCTCTGTAAATTAAACTGACCCATCTTGCTGGTAATGTCTCCATTTGGATTGTTTGTGGAGAGTTACCTCAATTCAGTGGGGTTCGGGGGTAATTATTTTGAGGAACAGATTCAGGATCGATGGATGGTGCTTGTATCATTAGCTTGGTTAGCTTTATAATATACCCAGTTGCATTCTGTCATGGAAAATAGGGGGACATAACCGGGGAAGCCTACAATAGTTTTGCTTTGGTTGGGGGCATGCTGCTATTCCCATGATGTACAGGGGGAGAGAGCACTGTGGTCTCCTGTCCTCACTCCATTAGCTAGTTCGAATGACTGACAACTATAGTCCCTGCTATGTTTTTCTTTTATTACGTATTTTGTTAAAAGTGCACTGTACTGCATGTTGTTGCGGCCTTGTGTTTCTTTGGTCCAACTCAGTCGGGTTTCTGTTAAGTTTTATTCAAGCGTGCGCATTCGCTTCTCAATTTTTAATTCAGCTCCTCGCTTCATTCCTGTGGAAGTGGCCAATCATCTTGGCCTCGTGTATTAGTGGGGCCCAACACCTGCGCTGCCAAACTTCATTCCAAATGTTATTTTAATTTTATTCGTGTTTACAAATGGAGGTGAACTAAAAATAGTAGCAGCTGCTTCTGCCTCAGATGCAGCTGCACAAACCCACTAGCCACTGAGGAAACGTCTCCAATTGTTTAAACTGTGAGTGTAGTTTTATAATTAGACATTTTTTTTTTTCTTCGTGTTTTATTTGAGAGATTTGGTAGGAAACTGCCGATTAGGCTTGTAGCAGACCGAATTGCGGACAGGTATGTAACTATAGTCCTTTACTTAGTTTGATTGTGCCAAGTTTCAGAAACGCTGCTCCAGGCCCCAGACTGCTCATGAGCGACAGGACAGGAGATTGACTAATGTTGCTTCATTTGAGATTCAGTGGAATAAATCAACTTTCTATCATCTGAGTAACCTTGCTTTTCTGACTCCGATCCAGATACTCTGATGTGCGTGCCTGCTAATGAATGTCACCGGTTTCTGCTCTGCTCCTTCCTATATATTCTGGAGCTCTGAGCTCGTCTGGCAGAAGTTGAGTCAGTGCCACACGTAAACACTGTTCAAATGAAGTTCATGGTCTCTGCAACAATGGGTAATTCTGAACTGGCTTCAAAGCAAAATCAGTGAAGCTGCCTGTCCAATCAAACAGAGTGTCGTATGGCTTATTTTTTTTTCTCAGTCGTGATTCGAGTACATAATGGTCTCACTTTCCACATAAAACATGTTGACATCTGAGGCCTTGAGCTGTAGGTGTAACGTAAGCCTGTTGAAATGCTCTCTGCCTTAAAGGACTTGCACCTTTTGTGGATTTGCACCCTACTAGCTTGGAGCATGAGAACGCTGGTTAATATAGTATGTCAGAGGAGTCAGAAACACGCACCTGTTAGCTACGGCGACGTTTGAACAAATAGGCAATTGTTTGGCTAATGGGAGTAGATCTGGCAGATAGTTGTCAGCACTGGACCAGGATCACAATCCGTTTCAGGTGCTGCAAACACTGATGCCCTGTTCAAGCAAGATCCAATGCGTGACCGCAGGTGACATCATCCAACTCACCACTGGTTCAGAAAAGTTTCTCCTGTGCCTCCTGGTTCCACAAAAATACCGCGGGCTGCTGCCAGCCAGGCCCCTCCCTCACCAAGTTCCCCCACCACCCCCCACCCACTTCGAAAATAATAATAGGATAGGACAGAGTCAGCACGGATTTATGAAAGGGAAATCGTGTTTGACAAATCTGTTGGGGTTTTTTGAGGTTGTAACTAGCAGAATAGATAAGGGGGAACCAGTGGATGTGGTGTATTTGGATTTTCAGAAGGCATTCGATAAGGTGCCACGCAAGAGGTTATTAAATAAAATTAGGGCTCATGGGATTGGGGGTAATATACCAGCATGGATTGAGGATTGGTTAACGGACAGAAAACAGAGAGTAGGAATAAACGGGTCATTTTCAGGTTGGCAGGCTGTAACTAGTGGGGTACCACAAGGATCAGTGCTTGGGCCTAAGCTATTCACAATCTATATCAGTGATTTGGATGAGGGGACCAAATGTAATATATCCAAGTTTGCTGATGATACAAAGCTAGGTGGGAATGTAAGTTGTGATGAGGATGCAAAGAGGCTTCAAGGGGATATAGACAGGCTAAGTGAGTGGGCAAGAACATGGCAAATGGAATATAATGTGGAGAAATGTGAAGTTATCCACTTTGGTAGGAAAAATAGAAAAGCAGAGTATTTTTTAAATGGTGAGAGATTGGGAAATGTTGGTGTTCAGAGGGACCTGGGTGTCCTTGTACATGGGTCACTGAAAGTTAACATGCAGGTGCAGCAAGCAATTAGGAAAGCAAATGGTATGTTGGCCTTTATTACAAGAGGATTTGAGTATAAGTAAAGACGTCTTACTGCAATTATATAGGGCCCTGGCGAGACCACACCTGGAGTATTGTGTACTGTTTTGGTCTCCTTACCTAAGGAAGGATATACTTGCCATAGAAGGAGTACAACGAAGGTTCACCAGACTGATTCCTAGAATGGGGGGAAAGACCTTTGAGGAGAGATTGAGTAGACTTGGCCTATATTCTCTAGAATTTAGAAGAATGAGAGGTGATCTCATTGAAACATACAAAATTCTTACAGGGCTTGACAGGGTAGATACAGGAGGATGTTTCCCCTGGCTGGGGAGTCTAGAACCAAGGGTCACAGTCTCAGAATAAGAGGTCAGCCATTTAGGACTGAGATGAGGAGAAATTTCTTCACTCAGAGGGTGGTGAATCTTTGGAATTCTTTACCCCAGACGGCTGTGGAAGCTCAGTCGTTGAGTATATTCAAGACAGAGATCGATAGATTTTTGGATATTAAGGGAATCAAGGGATATGGGGATAGTGCAGGAAAGTGGAGATGAGGTAGAAGATCAACCATGATCTTATTGAATGGCGGAGCAGGCTCGAGGGGCCGAATGGCCTACTCCTGCTCCTATTTCTTATGTTCTTATGTTCACCCCACCTCGGGACCTACTCATGGGCCGGTGCAGAGTTAGAGCAGTATTGCACTGGCGATATCTGTTGAGCGCATGCAGCTCGTCGACGAGATTTAAATTGAGGCTTGAACTGAAAATTGCTCGGGCCTCCTCGCCCGCTTGACAGTCTGTCTGCCAGCTGCCCTCTGCCAGTCTGCCGGTTGCCCTCTGCCAGTCAGCTGCCCAAAGGTGAAAATGGGCCTCATGTTGAATTACCCAGAAATATAACAGCCAGCAGTTCTTCAATAAACACTGCAGCACAAATCCTCAGCTCACCTTAGGGACATTAAGGATTTGACCTGATGCACTTCATACTACTCCCTCTGTGGCATAGTACAACAATACAATTGTGAACTGAATCATCATTAAAGCATAACAATGCAGTGCAGCTTTTAGGATTACAGTGAAAATGCTCTGTCATCAATTTAACATAGGACAGGATCTAACTTCTGTAATCAAACATTGCAATAGCAAAGTATGCAACTATCAATATTCAGTCTGTAGATTAAAATGTATTACAGTAAAACATGCAACCACTCTAATATGAAAGCTTATTTTCTGGTGGCTTTAATATATGTGGGTAAGACAGAGACAAAATGAGCTGCTAGTTCATGCGCTTGCTTTACTAGGCCAGAGCGAACTGAGCATGCTCATACCAAACCATGTGATAATACATTACAGCGGCAATGATTGATTTCCACCCCCCACCCCCATTTGGGACTGGTTCAAAATACCCTTTCTGTTTGCCAATGATGTCGACCAATTTAAGCAGCTGATAGTCACTTGGTATAGCTGCATATCTCAATCTCTTCTCTTCTCTTCCGAAAAGTCTGTTGGTTGTTGGGTGGGCCTGGCTTTATCTCCTCAACAAAATACTGGAAAGGGGAGACTTGCTTAGTTCGAGCTTTCGGAAGTGACCTCATGCTTCTGGGCTTGCCTTTCTCAGTCAACCTTACCATGGTTCGAATGGGTTAGGGTTAGTATCACAAGTATCATAAATGTGCTCTTTCTAAACATGTTACCAGTTTTGCTTCACATTGTGTGCAGAGGAAATCTTCCCTATGAGTGTTTTTGTTCTTCGCTACATTAACTGAAATAACCGGGTGATTGTCTATTCTTAGTTGCCACTTTCTTTGAGAGTTTTTCCATACTTGGAAAAAGCTGAGCCAAGCCCAGAGAAGGTAACAACTCCAAAATGGCTCTGACTATACGCCTGTGACCCGTGTAAAGGAGCAATATTACTAGAAGTGCAGTGGGGCGCAGGCATGTGCTTTAAGCTGCAGGTATAACTAACATTCCTGCACATGTATTAGAGGGGAAAAAAAACACACAAAAGCCTGAAAGGGTGTATTAAAGACACATGACTAATGCTCTAAAGGGATCTGAGGACATGCCCCCCTGCATTTTGGATTTTAACATGTCTTTGGTGCAGTTTGCAGCATTTTGGATTCTACAATGAACATGAATATTTTTAAAGTTAATAAATGCAGGACCATTTGCTCATTGAAAAACTACTGTCTGCCATATGGAAATTTATATATAATTTTTAAAATATTTTTAAAAACCAAGCACTAGGGTTTATTTCTAGAGGGATAGAATTGAAAAGTAGTGAAGTTCTGCTAAACTTGTATCCTTGGTTAGACCACACTTGGAGTACTGCATATAATTCAGGTCGCTTTATTATTAAAAGGATATAGAGGCACTGGAGAGGGTGCAGAGAAGATTTACAAGGATGATACCAGAAGTGTGAGGGTATACATATCAGGAAAGGATGAACAGGCTGGGTCTCTTTTCGCTTGAAAAAAGAAGGCTGAGGGGTGACCTAATAGAGGTCTTCAAAATTATGAAAGGTTTTGATAGTGTGGATACAGAGAGAATGTTTCCACTTGTGGGGAAGAGCAAAACTAGAGGCCATCAATATAAGATAGTCACCAAGAAATCAAATAGGGAATTCAGAAGAAACTTCTTTACCCAAAGAGTGGTGAGAATGTGGAACTCGCTACCACAGGGAGTGGTTGAGGCGAATAGTATGGATGCATTTAAGGGGAGGCTAGACAAGCATATGAGGGAGAAAGGGAATAGAGGGTTATGCTGATAGTTAGATGAGGAAAGACAGGAGGAGGCTCGAGTGGAGCATAAACACCAGCATGGACTGGTTGGGCCGAATGGCCTGTTTCTGTGCCGTATATCCTATGTAAAAACTACTTTCAACAGTAGCAGATAATCTAAAAGTGGGAGAAGCAACTGTGCAAACGCTGACTGTCAGTGTCAAACATCAGTCGGGACGTTCATGGTCGGCACGTTTCCTTTTGTCTTCCATCTAAAGGAATAAATATCTGAGTCTTAGTTTCGATGAGGTGGCTTGGAAAAATGAATAAGGCCCTTGCTGTGCAATCAGCTGCAAGAAGGTTCAATCTTGTTTTAATGGTATTGCTCTTTTTAAAATTCTTTCTTCTGTTAGTTGATTTATTGTGATCATGCGTATTGGTTAAATGGACCATCTGCTGATAGTGAATCAGAGGATGGAGTTGTATCCTTGCTCGCAGAATCATGTGTTTGGATGAGATGACTCTGCAGCCTACCCTCTCTGGCAGGCTGCTGATGACTTTACCCTCAAACAGATAGGAGCTTCCAGACACCTGCCCGACTAAAGGAAGGAAAATGTCTTCCTTATGAAATGGTTTTCATTTTAACCCTTACATGGCTGTTCGTAAGATTTCCAACTGCCCTAGCCCTTGATATCGCACCGTAGGAGGCTGATGTGTGAACACTTGATGCCTTTATATGAGGGTCATTCTTCCCCTATTTTAACAGAGACCGCAACCAGTTTAAAATCAATGGGTTAATGCTTTCACTAGAATACAGAGGAAGGAATTTCATATCGTTCATACACTAATATCCCATGGTGCAATTTCAAGTAGCTAACACCATAATGTATGTTTTCCATCCATAACATGACTTGGGTCAGAACACACTGGTAAACCCCTTCCACGTCTTAACTTGTGGTTTGCAATGTCTTCTGAACCATCGCGATATAGTGACTGCTTTACTGCTTCAGTCTCTATTTGTAATAGCAGGGTTCCCTTGTTCGATGCACTTGTGATAAATTAACTTCAGGGAACTCGCGCACTCCTGTTTAATGAATTACATGTAATGGTAAAAATGATTGGCGAGGGCCTTGATCCTGATTGTTTCAGAGGATGCGTGCATCATGTTGTGTGGCACTGGGCCATGCAGACCAGAATGACTCCGAGCAATCACTTTAGTTACGGAAACTCTGGACGGTGGTGGTGGGCTACTGCAGTGGGTTAGAGAGAGGATACAATTCCTGAGCATTGTCTCAAGATCCCTGGTGCCCAATGTGTGGATATTGGGTGAGGACAGGATTGGGCGTTTTTTTTTTTTAACTCTATTTTTTCTGCCCCCCGCCACACCCCAGTCCTGTGGTTACATCGTCTCCAACACTCACTGTCTACTCACTCACAGAAATAAAATTGCTACCTTGTTTTGGTACTGGAAGGCTGCCAGTGCTTGTGGAATTCATGCCTTTGTGAGAGAAGACTTGATAGAGAAACATATATTTTATTGTAATCTTTAGTGTTTGTTCATAATGGCAAGTATTTCTAACGATTATCAAATTGGCTCCGTGTTCTGAATTTTGTCCATTCTAAACTCTTGCCTGAATCTATTGTTGACAGTCCTAAAGCCGATGGTGGAACTGCTGAGCGATCCAGACTACATTAACCGAATGCTGCTAACCCAGATGGAACACAGGGAGCAAGTGAATGAGCATCACAAGAAAGCCTACAGTTACGCCCCTTCCTACGAGGAGTTCATCAAACTTATCAACAGCAGCTGTGATGTGGAGTTCTTAAAGCAGCTGAGGTAATGGCAACCCATTCATGTGTGTGGTAGCCACGTTTTTTGGTGACAATTGTGGCCACTTTGTGATATACCCCTTCCCCTACTTCTTTTAAGACCCTCTTTAAAATCCACCACTTTGACCCAGCTTTGATCTGTTTCTTGGCTCAGCGTCTATTTTCTTGATTATGCTTCTGTGAAGTTTTTGGGATGCTATTATTAATGTAAGTTGTTGTCACTGTTAAAACTGGAGTTGGAGACTCTGGGGTCGTGTTTCCATTCGCTTACGGCAGTAATATTGGCACAATCCGGGCAGAATTGGCCGAACCAGCACACGATCGAGGAATTTTAAACGTAAGTGAGTTACGCCCAAAACCACTTGTGTTCGTGTTTTCCGCCATCTTTTCCGCTGGTTAAGGATTTAGTTTGCCCAAATCAGGCCCCACCCACAAGACTGGCCACGGCCTCAGGTCGACATTGCGAGATTCTGCCAAGTGCGCTGGTTCAGGAAGGCTCTTCAAATTGTGCTCATTTTCTTAGGCGCACAGACACTACTATTTTTAAGTTTCTTCACATCGGGGACAGCAACACGGGGCAGGTGCTAGCAGGCGGCCAGCAACAAAAATGGCCGCCCGCCACCTCCCCTTTAACTAGCGCTGCCCCTGGCCGCAGGTAGGCCCCCCCTGACCCCGGCGGACATAGCGTCCTGGCGGTAAGTCGGGGGGTGCCACCCAATATTACAGCCGGGGCGCTGTGCACGGCGATGACGTCATTGCTGGCGGCGCAGCGCCGTGCGGCGCTAACGGTTAGCGCCGCTGCTAACCTCCTGCTGAATTTCGAGGGAGGCGTTAGCGGCGCAGCGCCCAGGCGCTAGTTGATTTGCGTCCTAACGGGAGGTGCAAATCAACCGAATTTAGCCCCCCTAATTTACTAATTAACTGACTAGTGGTGTTTAAAATCATGAAGGATTTAGAGTAAATAAAGAGAAACTGTTTTCAATGGCTGAAGGGTCGATATCGAGAGGGCACAGATTTAAGGTGATTGGCAAAAGAACCAGAGGCGAAATGAGGAAAAACTTTTTTTGTGCAATGAGTGGTTAGGATTTGGATGCACTGCCTGATAGGGTGGTGGATACAGATTCAATAGTAGCTTTCAAAAGGGAATTGGTTAACTACTTGAAGGAAAAAAAATTGCAGGAATATGGGGAAAGAGTGGGGGAGTGGGACTAACTCTCTTCGAAAGAGCTGGCGCAGACTTGATGGGCCGAACGGCCTCCTCCTGTGCTGTACTATTTGATGATTCTAGTGTACACCAATGAAACTATTAAATGGTTCAGCAAAGTTTTTTTTTAAGTCATTTTCAGTGATTTTAAATCCGATTGCTCGCAGGTGGAGGACTGGACACCCTTATTAAAAATGCTTATTTTTGCTGATAAAACCCATTTTCAGCTGTATTAATAAAATTGCACCAGGTTACCGCTCTTAAATACCTCAAGGAATACTTTTAAATGGAAAGAAAAAAAAAATCAAACAATTGCGTTCTGTTAGGCTGCCCGATTGCACTGGTTCGTGGAAGATTTAATGTTTGCGATTATGCAAATGAATTTTAGTGGAAACATGAACCGTAACCGAGCAGTGCAATTTTAGGCACAATTTCCCGATTGCGCCCAAAGCAGAAACCCTACCGGCAATGGTTTTATCTTTGAAATTCTCCATTGTGAATGCTAAACCTTAGTGTGCTATTGGAAGTTGCAGGTTATAAGGGAGGGAGAGGAAAAATCAACGGATAGGTCATTTTAAGTTGATACGGTCTACCTCCTAGGTGGCCAATGATAGGCCTAAGGATAAGTGAGGCATGTTATCATGACTTTGGGTGAATTGGACAGACTAAAAGAGAAGAGAAATTGACAAAAAAAAATATTTAGGCTTCAAAAATAAAGCCACAGAACAGAAAGACTTGCATTTCTGTCGCACCTTTCACAAACTCAGCACGTCCCAAAGTGCTTTACAGCCAATGAAGTACTTTTTGGAAGTGTACTCACTGTTGTAATGTAGGAAACGAGGCAGCCAATTTGCGTACAGCAAGCTCCCACAAACAGCAGTGTGATGATGACCAGATAATAAAATATGAAGCATTTTGTAATCTAATTTTCAGTGTATTGAGGGATTTATGATGGCTTTCAAAGAAAGTGTAATGGGATGTGAAACTGGTCTAAGTTCACAGGCTGCTGAAATGCACCCAAACTGTGGTTGGAGTAGCAAGTTACAGACGTGGTGGCTGAACTCTAAGGAGCGATCGAGGGAACTATGTGTAGTGTGCAAGCGCCAACTGAAACCGAGTGAGAGACCTACAGTGGTGGTCTGATAAGGGATTTCTTCATCTTCTGACCCTCTCTTTTAAACAAAAAATGCTGAGGAGGAGCTGGAAATTGAAAGTAAAGGTTCTGTCGGGTTCTCAAAGCTGATTTGCTAAATTGATTCTTGTTCAAATGGATTGTTCCTCCGTTTTATTCACTTCCTGTTTTATCCGCTTCCTATTTAATTAGGGCAGTTAGAAAGACTAACTGTAATCATCTGGCAGTGTTCTCTGACTATATATGCTGTGCCTATATGCATCTCTTCACTTCACCTGACGAAGGAGCAGCGCTCTGAAAGCTTGTGGTTTCAAATAAAGCTGTTGGACTATAACCTGGTGTTGTGCGACTTCTCACATTTATTTAATTAGACATCTGTACAGGAATATTACTGTTATTCTGCATCAAAATTCCTCTCCCCTCTGTCTTCATTCCTTCCATTTCCCTCCTCCCTTCCAAGTGAGAGGTTTTATTAAACACAAACACTGGCTTTTGTGGGTTTTTTTTTGTTGTGTTAGCAGTAGAATTGGTTTGATCGAGGAAGACTTAATGATGTTTGTCATACTCGGGTACCAGGAACAGCTAGTGAAGGTGCAAATTAAAAATTGTTTTTCAATCCTTAGTTTATTTAGTGGAGAAAATAAGTGGCCCTGTTGGTGAGGACTGACCGGTGGGGAAAAAAAACCTGTGATAACTCTGATGTCACTGAGGGATTTGTGGATTAGCTGAGGCAGTGTCTCGAATGGGATGTGTTGTAATCTGCTGTTCACCTGACTCTTTTATTAATGCAGCTCGTGGCTTTAATAAGAATCTTAGGTCATGGGTAGCGACAAGGAGGAAGCTGTATTGAGATCTGTTGTAAGATCCAGAATACATGTACATCGAATCATAGAATGGTTACAGCACAGAAGGAGCCCATTCGGCCCGTCGAGCCCGTGCCGGCTCTCTGCAGGAGCACTTCAGCTAGTCCCACCCCCCGCCCTTTCCCCGTAGCCCTGCAATTTATTTCTTTCAGGTACTGATCCAATTCCCTTTTGAAAGCCATGATTTAATCTGCCTCCACCACCCTTTCAGGCAGTGCATTCCAGATCCCTAACCAGTCGCTGCGTAAAAAAGTTTTTCCTCATGTCGCCTTTGGTTCTTCTGCCAATCACCTTAAATCTGTGTCCTCTGGTTCTCGACCCTTCCGCCAATGGGAACAGTTTCTCTCTCTCTACTCTGTCTAGACCCCTCATGATTTTGAACACCTCGATCAAATCTCCTCTCATCTTCTCTGCTCTAAGGAGAGCAACTCCAGCTTCTCCAGTCTATCCACATAGCTGAAGTCCCTCATCGCTGGAACCATTCTTGTAAATCTTTTCTGCACCCTCTCGAAGGTCTTCACATCCTTCCTAAAGTGTGGTGCCCAGAATTGGACACAGTACTCCAGTTGAGGCCGAACCAGTGTTTTATAAAGGTTCATCATAACTTTCTTGCTTTTGTACTCGATACCTCTATTTATGAAGCCCAGGATCCTGTATGCTATTTTAACCGCTTTCTCAACCTGCCCTGCCACCTTCCACGATTTGTGCACATCTACCCCCAGGTCTCTCTGTTCATGTACCCCCTTTAGAATTGTACCCTTTAGTTTATATTGCCTCTCCTCGTTCTTCCCACCGACATGCTTTCACTTTGCTGTGGAACTCATCATTGCGTACCATATATGATTGATTCCAAATTATTATTTTAAATCTCAATATATCTTTAAGGAAAGCTGGTTCGGCCTATATGTGACTCCAGTCCCAAACCAATGTGGTTGACTCTTAGTGCCCTCTGAAGTGGCCTAGCAAGCCAACTCAGTTGTATTAAACCGCTACCTTCGTAGGACAACAAGGATGGGCAATAAATGCCGGCCTCGCTAGCGACGTTCACAACCCGAGAATCCATTTTTTTTCAATAAGGAAAACTTGCAGACCCAGAAAAGAAACTGGTTCTACAACAGATTCTGGGATAAGAGAGCTGGATTTAGCAGCGTAAACACCAGGATCCACCTCACGGACCAGCAGTCTCCCAAAATCCAAATTAAAACAAAGCTGATATAAAAGAAGCTTGAGAGTTGTTATAGGGTGACTTTTTTCCTATATAGGTAGACAACAGGTTTTACTTAGATGCAACACCTGCCCTTTTACCTCCCCCCTTCCCACTGTCCAGGGCCCCAAACACTCCTTCCAGGTGAAACAGCGATTTACTTGTACTTCTTGCAATTTAGTATATTGTATTCGCTACTCACGATGCGGTCTCCTCTACATTGGGGAGACCAAACGCAGATTGAGTGACCGCTTTGCAGAACACCTCCGTTCAGTCCGTAAGGGTGACCCCGAGCTTCTGGTCGCCTGTCACTTTAATTCTCCGCTCCGCTCCACTCCCACTCAGACCTCTCCGTCCTCGGCCTCTTACACTGTTCCAACGAAGCTCAACGTAAGCTCGAGGAACAGCACCTCATCTTTCGATTAGGCACTTTACAGCCTTCTAGACTCAACATCGAGTTCAACAATTTCAGCCCATAATCTCGGCCCCAATTTTTTTTTCTCTCTCTCACATGGCAGCTGTTGATGATTCTGCCATTGCCATTTACACCACATCTAGAGTCATCTTTTGTTTCTTAACTTGTCCCATTACCATCTCCTTTTGCCTTGCACCATCATCCCTTTTGTCTTTTAATCTCTCCTGCCTTCGATCCTATCACAGACCTTCCCTTTTGTTCTTTCCTCCCTGCCCCTACACTTACTTAAAAACCTGTTACATCTCCAGCTTTTTCCAGTTCTGACGAAGGGTCATCGACCTGAAATGTTAACTCTGTTTCTCTCTCTACAGATGCTGCCTGACCTGCTGAGTATTTCCAGCATTTTCTGGTTTTATAACCGGTTTTACTTGTCTGGGTTTTTGGAGTGTGTCGTTTCATTTTTAATCCGGTAGGAGGGAAGATTGTGTTTGTTCCTCCCTCCTCCGAGTTAGGTAAAATCTATAGAATAAAATAAAGCAATGTTTGGATTGAAGGTGTGATATTTTGAGACCAACCCTTTCTTTGAATGCAGAGGGCTGTGCTGGTGCTATTAAGGGCAACACAGAAGCAGTTTTTTTCAGGATAGTTGTGGGGATTAGTCAATCAATTGCATGCCATTTAAATTTTAGCTGCAGAAAGTCACTGAGCATTTGTTATTTGAATACATACTGTGATTATCCAGCTGACCTGGTGTGACCCAAGATTTAACAAGTCTAAGCATTTCGAGGCAAACGGATTCTCCGAACACCGATAAGCGTGTGATTGTAATCTGAAGTTTTGCTTTACCATTGGTGTCCTTAACAATGTAATGAAAATGCTATATGAGGATTGTTGTGAGATTGAAGGAGGCTGTAATCTTTAAACAAAAGAATTGATTATAAAAGCATATTTGGCTTCAAATTGGAGTATCTATTTCTCTGAAGAAGCTGGTGTATGTTAAGGCTGGAATAGAAATTGTTTCCTATTTTGTGGTAAATTAATAGTTTTGAATTCCCAAAAGGTTTACAGAGCAACAACAACAACTTATATTTCTTATATTAAGCGCCTTTAACATAGTAAAACTTCCCAAGATGCTTCACAAGAGCATTATCAAACAAAATTTGACACTGAGCCCCATAAGGAGTTATTAGGGCAAAGATGTAGGTTTTAAGGAGCGTCCTAAAGGAGGAAAGTGAGGTAGCGAGGCGGAGAGGTTTAGGGAGGGAATTCCAGAGCTTAGGGCCTAGGCAGCTGAAGGCACGGCCACCAATGGTTGAGCGATTAAAATCACGGATGCTCAAGAGGCCAGAATTGGAGGAGCGCAGATATCTCAGGGTTGGAGGACTCGAGGGGTTTAGAGATAGGGAGGGGCAAGGCCATGGAGGAGAATTTTAAAATCGAGGTGTTGCTTAACTGGAAGCCAATGTAGGTCAGTGAGCACAGGGGTAATGGGTGAATGGGATTTGGTGCGAGTTAGGACACGGGCAATCGAGTTTTGGGTGACCTCAAGTTTACATAGGGTAGAACGTGGGAGGCCAGCCAGGAGTGCGTTAGAATAGTCAAGCCTAGAGGCATGGATGAGGGTTTCAGCAGCAGATGAGCTGAGGCAGGGGCGGAGACTGGTGATGTTATGGAGGTGGAAATAGGTGGTCTTAGTTATGCTGCAGATGTGTGGTCGGAAGCTCATTTTAGGGTCAAATATAGAAACATAGAATCTAGGAGCAGGAGTAGGCCATTCGGCCCGTCGAGCCTGCTCCACCATTCAATACGATCATGGCTGATCATCCAAATCCAGTACCCTGTCCCTGCTTTAATCCCCACAGTACACATATCCCACCCTACCCCCGTAACCCCACGTATTTAATTCCCCCTAACATATCCCATCCTATCCCCTTAACCCCACATATTTAATCCCCCCCTAATACTAAGGGTCAATTTATCATAGCCAAATCAACCTAACCCGCACATTTTTGGACTGTGGGAGGAAACCGGAGCACCCGGAGGAAACCCACGCAGACACGGGGAGAATGTGCAAACTCCACACAGACAGTCACCCGAGGTCAGATTCGAACCCGGGTCCCTGGCGCTGTGAGGCACCAGTGCTAACCACTATGCCACCGTGTTGCCCATATGACACCAAGGTTGCGAACAGTCTGTTTCAGCCTCAGACAGATGCTAGGGAGAGGGATGGAGTTGGTGGCTAGGGAACGGAGTTTGTGGCGGGGACCGATAACAATGGCTTCGTTCTTCCCAATATTTAATTGGAGAAAATTTTCCAAGACAAGCAGTCTGACAATTTAGAGACTGTGGAGGGGTTGAGAGAAGTGGTGGTGAGGTAGAGCTGGGTGTCGTCAGCGTACATGTTGAAATTGACGCTGTGTTTTCAGATGATGTCGCCAAGCGACAACATGTAAATGAGAAACAGGAGGGGGCCAAGGATAGATCCTTGGGGGACAGCAGAGGTAACGATGCGGGAGCGGGAAGAGAAGCCATTGCAGGTGATTCTCTGGCTACGATTAGATAGATAAGAATGGAACCAGACGAGTTCAGTCCCACCCAGCTGGACGATCGTGGAGAGGGGTTGAAGGAGGGCGATGGAGTGGTCAACCGTGTCAAAGGCTGCAGACAAGTTGAGAAGGACGAGGAGGGATAGCTTACCTTTGTCACAGTCACAAATTATGTCATTTGTGACTTTAATGTTTTGGTACTGTGGCACGGGCAGAAACCTGATTGGAGGGATTCAAACATGGACATCTGGGGAAGATGGGCACAAATTTGGGAGGCGACAACATGTTCAAGGACTTTGGAGAGGAAAGGGAGGTTGGAGATGGGGCGGTAGTTTGCAAGGATGGAGGAGTCGAGGGTTTTTTTTTGAGAGGGGTGTTGACTGCAGATTTGAAGGAGAGGGGGACAGTACCTGAGGAGAGAGAACCGTTAATAATGTCAGCTAACGTGGGAGCCAGAAAAGGAAGTTAGGTGGTCAGCAGTTTAGTAGGAATAGGTTCGAGGGTGAAGGAAGTGGGTCTCATGGACAAGATGAGCACAGAGAGGTGATGCGGGGAGATCGGCGCGAAACTGGAGAAAGATGTGAGATCAGGGCTCGGGCGGGGGGAACCTTCGAGGAAGTTTGGCCCGGTGGGCTCGGGGAAGGAAGGGAAGTGGCAGAGGCAGCTGATGGGATGATCTCAATCTTGGAGACAAAGAAATCCATGAGCTCCTTGCACTTGTCGGAGGTGAAGGTGGAGGAGATGGGAGAGGGGTTTAAGAAGACAGTTAGCAGGAGAGAATCGAAGCTGGGGGTTATCCTTTGCATTCCAGAATGATCCTGGAATAGTGAGCAGTTTTGACAGACGAGAGCAGGACCCGATGGTGCTTTATGTGGTCCAGCCAGATCTGGCGGTGAATGGCTAAACCAGTTGTCCGCCATATCCGTTCAAGTCTGAGTCCCTTGGACTTAACGGAGCGAGATGAGGGCTGTACCAGGGCGAACGGCCAGGGTGAGAGAGTAATGGTATTAATGGGGACTAGGGCATCAAAGGTGGAAGTGAGGGTGTGGTTGAGCAGATCGTGGTGAATGGAGGGCCAAAGGCTGGACAGTTGGGATTTTGAAAGTGCAGTTGTAAGCGAGTTGGGAGAGACATTTGTCCATGGGCGGACACAAAAGGAAGTAAGGTTGGGAGGTGGAAGGGGATGTGGGTGGAGAGCGATGCAAGGAAGTGATCAGAGATGGCCTTATCTGTGATTGACACGATGGATGTAGCAAGGCCACGTGAGATGGCAAGGTCAAGGGGGGTGACTGTGAATATGGGTTGGGGATTTCATATGGAGGGAGAGATTAAGGGAGGATAGGAGGGCAGTGAACTCAGGAGAGAGAGCATGACGAATCGAGATGGAGGTTGAAATCACCGAGGATGAGAAGTCGCTCGCTACAGAGGCTGAGGGAGGAAAGTAGTGAAGATATCTTGGTGAGAACATTTTTATGGTACTTGGTTGGTGTGTAGAGAACGAGGATTTTAAATTAAAGGAGAGAGTGGCGGAATGAGGTGAGATGCTCAAAGGAGGAGAAAGTGCCGGAGGAGAGGTGTAGGGGGACAGACCAAGGTGTGATTTGCTGATAGGAGCCACGCTGCAAGTGGTGGAAGGTATATCCAGGCGGGGAGGCTTTATTTAGGGGGAAGGTGTCATCACCCCTCAATCAGGTTTCCTTCAAGGCCATGATGTCGATGCAATCATCCACGATAAGCTCATGGATGGCAAGGGCCTTGTTCACAAGTGAACGGACATTCTGGAGGGAGATGCGGAGAGGGTCGGTGATAGCTGATCCACTGCTAGGGTCCACAGGGTCAGCGCTGGGAGGGGTGAGTTGGACGGGAAGGAGATTGGCAAGATTAGCCCCCAGCGGGTGCACTGGGCGGGAAGGTCGGTGAGAGAGTAGGATGGGACAGTTGGGGGTTTCTGCTTGTAAGGAGGCAGCGACGAGTACCTCAATGGGCCCTTCGGAGGATGCCAAGAGAGGCACAGAGGGAAGCTGTAGGCTTATCTAAGAGGGAGTCAAGCCTGAGATGACGGCAGGAGAGTAGAAAGGTCGAGGAGTGTTAAAGGGTTGGGGTAGGGATTTGGGAGGGGAGAAATGAAAGGAGGCATGAAGACAGGAGAGAGGGGTCTAGGAGGGGTGAAGAGAAAAGAAGTAAAGAAATGGAAATAGAAGTGATGGGCTCTGATCCGGAGCGGCAGCCAAAACGTGCATGTGAATGGACACGGGGAAAACTCAAGTTACATAGCAATTATTTGGATAAGTATATCCTGGTAGTAAACGGGGAGTGGAGAGGAGACAATAGGAAGGAGTCCAGAGTTAAAGTCAAAGGTCCCGTGGTGGGATAAAGTTGACGTAGGTAGGGTGGAGTCGACATGGAGCATCGACGAAATGTTGTCCAAGTTCGAAGACGGGTGTGGCGGGCGAGTGAAGTCCAGAAGCTGTTTGAGGGGTAGAGTATCAGAGGACGTATTGATAGAGGTATTTCTGTGGGAATGAAGACCCAGGAGGTGTGCAGAATCGATAGTGGGGGAGGAAAAAAACAGTGGATAAGTTGGAGGTCACCTAAGATCCAGAAGCGGCGGAGAAATGTACTTCGGCCCGGGAGAGTGAATCTCTGGCCAGGAGCCAGGCTGTCAGTGAAGCTGAAAAACCAGTAGAACCAGTCACGGGCTCAGCAGGTAACAGCAGCGCTGGGGGAAGGGCTGTAAGCTGCTCAAAGTTACTTTAAAATTTAAGCAACTGAGCAGCTGATCAGAGACCCAGCAGCTGAGTCTTGCGGTGTAGTCCAGTGCAGAATCGTAGTCTTAATGTCCAGAGAAGTCCAGGAATTTGGAAGCAGTCTGGCAAGAAGATTGTTCTGACACCATTATGTGTGGTAGTAGGCCAGCAACGCCTCAAATTAAAAAAAATTCTCATCCTTGTGTTCAAATCCCTCCGCGGCCTCGCCCCTCCCTATCTCGGTAACCCTCTCCAGCCCTACAACCCTCTGAGATCACCGAGTTCCTCCAATTCTGACCTCTTGTGCAACCCCAGATTTCCTTCGCCTCACCATTGGCAGCCTTGCCTTCCGTGATGTAGGCTCTAAGCTCTGGAATTCCCTCCCTAAACCGCTCCACCTCTCCTCCTTTTAAGACACTTCTTAAAATCTACCTCTTTGACCAAGCTTTCGGTCACCCGTCTGAATATCTCTTTATCTGGCTTGGTGTCAAATTTTTACTGATAACGTTCCTGTGAAGCACCTTGGGATATTTTACTACTTTAAAGGCACTATATAAATGCAAGTTGTTGTTAGAACGTAAGAACATAAGATGTAGGAGCAGGAGTAGGTCATTTGGCCCCTCGAGCCTGCTCCGCCATTCAATAAGATCGTGGCTGATCTGATCTTGGCCTCAACTCCACTTCCCTGCCTGCTCCCCATAACCCTTGACTCCCTTGTTGTTGTTGTAGTTGGTTGCGTTTGGTTGGGTCAGTAGACTATATGCAGCCCAGATATCAGGCGGTGATGGCACAGATCAGTTTCTTTTGCCTTCACTGCAGAGTATCAGGGAAAACAAGTAATTTACAACGCTGCCTTCAAAGCATCCCTGTAGTTTTCTTATTACGCATGTTCATATTCTGCAGACATTATAAAATACATGTCAGGTTCTGTAAATGTCCGGGAGATATAATTGCTGAACATCATTGTTTGTAAATCTAAACTAGTAAAGTAGACTTATAATTAGAGTCAGGTAGCCTTCTTCTGTTAATCCCGAGAGGTATCATTCACAACATTGACTTATCTAGTATATTTAAAGAGTATGGAGTAACCAGCAGATTGCACGAAATGCGCTAAGGGGGGATAGAATTTGCATATATATAGCATCTTTCATAACTTAATGACGTCCCAAAGCACTTCACAACCAATGAAGTACTTTTAAAATGTAGTCACGGTTGTAAGGAAATGCAGCAGCCAATTTGCACACAAGGTCTTAAACAGCAAGGAAATTAACGACCAGATAATCTGTTTTAGTCATGTTGGTGGAGGGATAAATATTGGTCGGGACATGGGATGAACTCTCCTGCTCTTTGAGTAGCGCTGTGGGATCTTTTATGGCCATCTCAGAGGGCAGCTAGGCCCAGAGTTTAACTTCTCATCAAAAAGACGGCACCTCCGACAGTGCAACACTCCCTCAGTCCTGCACTCAAATTGTCAACCGAGATGGTGTGCCCAAGGCCCTCGAGTAATTCTTGAATCCGCAACCTTCTAATAGAGGCGAGAGTGCTACGACTAAGCCAAGACTGACAGCTAATCCTGAGAAGGCGGCCCATGCAGTATTTGAGATTTCCCCTATTGTTTCAATATAAGTGCAAGTTACCCAGGTACTTTTTCCCTCCATTTAATGAAAGAAATGCAGTGTCACAGACTCACCATCACCCCACCTGAATCAAATAATCAGAGGGGTCTGGCACTTGGAAATGGCCCTGTCTTGTAACCACTAACTAAGGCGCTGACTGTCTAAGCATTATTTATAGGAGTGTACCTTTCTCCCAGTAAGCCAGGCTTTTACACATTTTATCTGTAAACTGAAAGAGCTGACTGCGAGAGGTCAGCGTACAGCTGTGATAACGTTTTGTCAGTCAGTATTGAAGCCGGAGATTGCTAGTCTTAATGCCCAGTTTTCCCATGTCCCAGTGTATCATTTTCTAGCGCTGTAACACTGAGAATAAGCCCTGTAGCGCTGTCAGAAACACATTCATCTTGCTACAGAAGGTGGCTATTGAAGTGTTTTAAAATAAGGGGGTGAGTTGAATTAAAAAATAAGTTATGTAAGGGACGGCGATAAAATTGGGACAAAGTTCACAAACAGGACCATGCAGTAGAATCCCGGCTGTCTGCGCTCTTCACAATCCGCATTCGCAATTGTTCGTGAACTGGACCTGTGGGAGCTGAGGTAGTCGATCCTTTCAGTTGCTGCTCTGGAACTTCATTTGGGGATTCGGGTCAGATCATAGAATGATACAGCACAGGAGGAGGCCATTTGGCCCATCGTGTCTGCTCTTTGAAAGAGCTCTCCAATTAGTCCCACTCCCCTGCTCTTTCCCCATAGCCCTGCAATGTTTCCTTTTTAAGTATATATCCAATTCCCTTTTGAAAGTTATTATTGAATCTGCTTCCACCGCCCTTTCAGGCAGTGCATTCCAGTTCATAACTCATTGCATAAAAAAAATTCTCTTCATCTCCCCTCTTTTTTTGCCAATTACCTTAAATCTGTGTCCTCTGGTTCTCCTGCCACTTTCACCCTATTTACTCTATCAAATCCCCTCATAATTTTGAACACCTCCATTAAGTCTCCCCTGAACATTCTCTGCTCTAAAGAGAACAATCCCAGCTTCTTTGGTCTCTCCACATAACTGAGGTCCCTCATACCTGGTACAATTCTAGTAAATTGTGCCGTGCCGTCTTTCGGATGAGAGGTTAAACCGAGGCCCCGTCTGCGCTCTCAGGTGGACGTCAAAGATCACACGGCACTATTTCGAAGAAGAGCAGGGGAGTTATCCCCGGTGTCCTGGCCAATATTTATCCCTCAACCAACAAAACAAAAAACAGATTATTTGGTCATTATCACATTGCTGTTTGTGGGAGCTTGCTGTGTGCAAATTGGCTGCCGCGTTTCCCACATTACAACAGTGACTGCACTTCAAAAAACGTACTTCATTAGCTGTAAACGCTTTGAGACATCCGGTGGTCATGAAAGGCGCTATATAAATGCAAGTCTTTTTTTCTTGCTTTCTTAAACCTCCTCTGCACCCTCTCCAAGGCCTTGACATCCTAAGGTCATGTCTTTTGCTGGGCTTCTTAACTGCCACCATAGGTCAACTTGGGGATTCAGACCAGGTAATTTATCAGCATTGAGCTGAACATTAATTTTCAGATGATCAGCTCTATTGTGGCTAATAATCTCAGTTTCAGTTGTACAGGTGTTCCTTGAAGTATTCTTTTTAAGGCAGGTTGTTGGGGTGGAGTTGAGAGTTTTTCTGTGAAGTAGGCAGTGTTAAACCTGACTTGAGAGTGCTCAGTACTGACCCTGGATATCAAGAGTGGAACAAGTTTCATTTTTCTATCACTCGCCTTGATGAACAAATAATTAATCCAAAATAGCAATTAAACCGAAATAAATAAAGATGACTGAGACTTCATGAAAACTGAACAGCTGCCTCAGAACAAGGTCCATGTGATAAGTTAATGTAAATATATTGTAGTGCATGTTGCATGCCTTCAGATATGTATTCAGTGATATCAGAATAACTAGCTTTGTATTCTAGCCAAGTTTATCTGCTTATTTCAGACAAAAAAACTGAAATGCTGATCTGAAAAGTGGACCTTTTTTTTAATGAATGAGAGAATCTTGACCTGACTTGCCCATTTTCATTGTTAATGTTTGGGTTGGGGGGGGATGTATAAGAGTGAGCTATTACAGTCCCTAGTATAAGCTCGGGGCGACCTTAACCACTAAAAAAAAATCTACATTAGTTTCAGGAATTCATGTTTCCTTTGCTTTCCGCCTGATTTTTTCCATCTATCTAACTCCATATTATATGAAGTATAGGTACAATGGAAGCTATATTTGCTTACGTAACAGTCACACAGTTCAAAATAAGGATGAGGCACATTAGGACGATTCTGACAGTGCGATAAGATGCTGTGTGCACTGTGGCGTTGTAGGCAGTGTAGATGAAAGCATAAAATTACAAAGGGATATTGATAGATTTAAGTGACTGGGCAAATCTGTGGCAAATGGATTTCAATGTAGGCAAATGTGAGGTCATCCACTTTGGACCTAAAAAGGATAGAACAGGGTACTTTCTAAATGGGGAAAACAGTGGAGGTCCAAAGAGACTTGGGGATCCAGGTACATAGATCATTAAAATGATTGTAAGCTCTCCAGTTACTATCTGACTGTCGCAAAGTGTTTATGATTCTCAATCAGGTGGAGCTCGAATCTACTAATATAGTTTAATTAGCTTTAGCTTTAGGAATCATGAAGAATTGATGAGGTCTAATTCAGTCTTTAAATGTACCGTTAACATTCATTATTCATTTCAAGTAATGGGTAGTCCCTCAATTCAAATCACTGCCTGTCACTGGTCTAGTGCAGTGTTGTCCACTAGAAATCGCTGACTAGCCACAGGTGACGCTGTTTTAATCACATGCATTCATTTTAGTAGAAAACTGCGTTTAAAAAAATGTATTATTATGGGATGCGGGCATCGCTGGCAAGACCAGCATTTATTGCCCATCCCTAATTGCCCTCGAGAAGGTGGTGGTGAGCCGCCGCCTTGAACCGCTGCAGTCTGTGTGGTGAAGGTACTGCCACAGTGCTGTTAGGGAGGGAGTTCCATGATTTTGACCCAGCGACGATGAAGGGACGGCGATATACTTCTAAGTCAGGATGGTGTGTGACTTGGAGGGGAACTTGGAGGGGGTGGTGTTCCCATGCGCCTGCTGCCCTTGTCCTTCTAGGTGGTAGAGGTCGCGGGTTTGGGAGGTGCTGCCGAAGAAGCCTTGGCGCGTTGCTGCAGTGCATCTTGTAGATGGTATACACTGCAGCCACGGTGGTGGAGGGAGTGGATGTTTAAGGTGGTAGAGAGAGTGCCAATCAAGCGGGCTGCTTTGTCCTGGATGGTGTCGAGCTTCTTGAGTGTTGTTGTAGCTGCACTCATCCAGGTAAGTGGAGAGTATTCCATCACACTCCTTACTTGTGCCTTGTAGATGGTGCCTTAAACACAATACAGATAAATGTACTTCACTCCAATGTTCCCTTTAAGCTGCGCGGCTGTGCAGCGCTCTAGGAAACCCGCGCAGCCGGCTTTTCAATGCAGAAACTGCGCATGTGCGGTATTTTGAATGGCCCGCGCAGCCCCTTAAAGGGCCCGCGCGGTGCCAAGTAAAATTACAGGGAACATTGCTTCACTCATATATTTACTTAACAAACATCTACCACTATTCAGTGACCAAGGAAGTAAAGCACTCGCAATGATCGAAAACATTGGCATACTCTGCTTTTCGTCTTACTGTTTTACCAACAAACGCACACTGTGCGAAAATGAGTATTGAGATCACATACTCAATGACGGTACTTAGTACTTAATTTTAATGCCTAATCAGAAATGCAATTCGCCACATCTGGATTTCCATTTAGCCATATCTGGCTAGTGGCTAATGCATTGGATAACACTGCTCGAGAGCTTTCTCTACCTTCATAGTTACTGCATTCATTAAATCTGAGAAATACAATTTGGGACTCTTCAGCTTATTTCTTCTTAAGTTTGAATTCTACCTGAACATCTGCTAAATGCGGTGTATATGTATAAAAAATATGATAAGTTACCATGTATACTGTACCTGACCCAATAGAGCTCAAAATCGTACTGGAAACATTATTTTTGGCAATAACTTCCTTTCAGTGACTTGAGGGGGGATAATCTTCATGCCAAGGCGGGAGAAAAATAAAAATGGTTTAAATGAGGAGCTCAATGACTGGCTATGGTGGGTGGGTTGAAAAGCCATCTGCCATCCCATCATTTTGTGTTCCTGTTGAGATGATCTAGAATGAAAAATACAAATTTTGTCCTGACTGAGCCATGTCCTTCATTGTAGATCTGCTGTATCAGCATATCTGTTGTTGTTGTTTTAGAGAAAAAAGTGAATTTAGGAATCAAACGCACAGACTGTTCTTTTAACCCCCATATCAGAATAAGTGAAAACACTCCCATCTCCCTCCTCCCATCCCCTTCATTAAGAACATGCTGTTGTGCTCCTGTAGGTCATGGGTGATGATAGGAACTATCTTTCTCTGCTTTGTGGCTCTTTACAATGGGAATAGATTGTTCAAAGTAACACTTTTGCATGATTTTCTGCTTCATTTACTAATCTGTGGCATTGTCAGCATCTGTCAAGGTCAATACAACAAAATTGTCAAAATGGCTCAGCAGGCAGCTGCAGCTCTCAAGGCCTTAGCGATAATGAAAATGTTTTTTAAAAAAAAAAACCACTTTTTGAACTTACTATTATTAGAGAATTGAAAACTGCAAGGCTAATTTCCCGAGTCAATTGATTAATTTGACAAGATAATTTTGCCTTTGGTATTGCTGTAATCTTCAGGCTGTGCTTAGCTGCGTTTTTGGATCCTATCATCTCTCTCAATGCTTCACGCTGTAAAGCCACTTTGACATTGGGAGGTTTTTCTGGACCTTCCTCTTTTCAATGATGGAGAGTGGAAAGGGCTTCTATGTTTTTTTTTCTCCCTAAATAAACTCTGTGTAGTTACTTTATGTAATTACATCACTAATCGTGCCTATGCTTAAGCTGTGATTTTAAATCTGGAGAGAAACCAAAAAATAAACCTCCCCAAGGTTTGAGCGCCATCAGATGCACACATTTAATACAGTGGGCACCACGTTTACTTCCTGGATGTGTTGCCTGCAGAAGACATGGTTACCAAATGCCAGCCATCATGGGAAGTTTCTCCACTAAACTTAATAACTTTGACACCACTCGCAAAGAGGCTTCAAGAACTCAAAAAACAATAAATCCCCAGTGACAAATAGGATATACTCAAGAATGATAGGTGAGGAGGACAAAATCTTCGAGGGCTGAAGGTCATCATGCGTGTGTCATGATGGTGGAGGTCCTGCTAAATTAGAAACGGGCTAATGTAGCTTTTTTCAAAAAGGCGAATAAAGTAACCAAGGCGAACAACCGACCCATTAGTCTTGTATCAGATGGCATACTAATGACATTGATCATTTTGAACGGACTTTGAGGATCTATATAAAAATATCAAGAAAGGGCAGCTCAACAAGGTTCAGAATGGGCATTTCCTGCTTGACAAACTGCAGTTTGATTTTCCTTTTGCGGTCGGCGCAATTCAGGTGGATGTTGGAAAGCAGTATGATGTCGTGCATCTGGACTACCAAAAAGCCTTCAGTAAAGTTTAGCATGAAATACTGTTACAAAAAGATGGAGTGGCCTCAGGATTGTTGCCGGACCTCTACTGTTTCTAATGTATATAAATGACCTGGATTCAGAAAAGCAATGCAAATTAGTCAGATTTGCAGAGGTCCCTAAAATTGTGGTGTTGCGTTAGGTAGGAGAGAGGCTGAAGGGGATCTGGGTGTGATAGTAGACCGTGCCCCGAGGCTGAAGGAGATCTGGGTGTGATAGTAGACCGTACCCCGAGGCTGAAGGAGATCTGGGTGTGATAGTAAACCGTGCCTCGAGGCTGAAGGAGATCTGGGTGTGATAGTAGACCGTGCCCCGAGGCTGAAGGAGATCTGGGTGTGATAGTAGACTGTACCCCGAGGCTGAAGGAGATCTGGGTGTGATAGTAGATCGTGCCCAATCATTGCAACAATGAACCAAAAGTAGCAGAATGCTGTGCTAAGCTGCCAAATCATCAGAATTTACGTCTGAGGTCATCATACTCAGGCTGTTTAGTGCTCTGTTCAGAATACAGCTTGAATACCATGTTTAGTTCTGGCCAACAAGGGCAATGCAAAAAAAGGGCCATGAGTCAAAGGATTGAGTTTTGTGCGCAAGTTAGAAAAACTCTGGATCCTTCGCTCTGAAAAGAGGCAAATGACAGAGGATATCCGTGAGGTGTATATATGTGGAATAGAAATGGTTAACGCTTAGCGCTATTTCAAGTTCAACCACAACCGAAGGAGATGGGGACATGGATACAAACTGAAACAATGAGTTCAGTACTGATGTTAGGACGCTGTTCTTCGCGAGTGATTAATACCCAGAATGGTTGTCTGAATAGGGCAGTGGGGGCAAAATGTCTGGAACAATTGAACAGGCAATTGAATGCTGTCATAGGGGGATCATGGATGCGATGAATAGCTTCCATCTCTGTACTCTGTGATGTTGCGAGGCAAATTTTCAATGCATCTTTTGGGAGGAAAGAACTTGTATTACATGTGCCTTTCCTGTTGACAGGATGGTTTTTTTATTTGTTCATGGGATGTGGGCGTCGCTGGCAAGGCCAGCATTTATTGCCCATCCCTAATTGCCCTTGAGAAGGTGGTGGTGAGCCGCCGCCTTGAACCGCTGCAGTCCATGTGGTGAAGGTACTCCCACAGTGCTGTTAGGGAGGAAGTTCCAGGATTTTGACCCAGCGACGATGAAGGATCGGCGATATACTTCCAAGTCAGGATGGCGTGTGACTTGGAGCGGAACTTGGAGGTGGTGGTGTTCCCATGTGCCTGCTGCCCTTGTCCTTCTAGGTGGTAGAGGAAGCGGGTTTGGGAGGTGCTGCCGAAAATGCCTTGGCGAGTTGCTGCAGTGCATCTTGTAGATGGTGCACACTGCAGTCACGGTGTGCCGGTGGTGGAGGGAGTGAATGTTTAAGGTGGTGGATGGGGTGCCAATCAAGCGGGCTGCTTTGTCCTGGATGGTGTCGAGCTTCTTGTGTTGTTGGAGCTGCACTCATCCAGGCAAGTGGAGAGTATTCCATCACACTCCTTACTCCTACTGTTCCAAAGTATATGACAACCAATGAATTATAATTTCTCTGCAGTACAATAACCTTCCTCAAGAAGATTTGTGTCGTGTACTTTTCTTAACAGTTTGTTTTAGACCAATACGATCACCTAATTTTCAATATCATTTTAGATTTATGATAAGAATTCAGCATGTATATTAAAGTTCTGTAGTTTTCTAAATTGTATGTTCCTCACAGAGCTGTGCTCATGGTCTAATTTCTAGTCTGAATTTCAACAGGGAATGATCTTCTAAAGGTTGGGGGACGAAACTTCATGGTGGGAGGGATTTTCCTGGGTCTGTGTCCGGGTGTACTGGACTGCCTGAGTGCAGAGCACATCGGAAAACCAGGTGGGATCTTTCACAGGCACGCACTCTGACCTGTCCAATATTTATTGAGCCCAGGTGACCCGGGCACCAACCCAGGAAAATCTCCCCTCGCACAGTTACTTTTCAAATGGATGTAGCATTTTTTAATCTGATTTACATAAATTGGGTCTTACTGAAAATAAGAAATATTGAACAAATAATGTAAACGGGAGATTCCACTCTAACAGGATGTGGCATTGCATAAAGATTTCAGTATAGGTGAGACACCATCCAGGTATTCCTGCTCCAGTAGAAGCAGAGTCCTATTGGGAGAATGTAGAATACTGCCCCTTACACATCCTGAAGTTAGACAACCCAATGTTGTGGTAATGGTTAAGTCTATTGGCAGATGTGCAGTTGCACATTTGGGAAAACTATTTCCTTTTATAAGAACATAAGAAATAGGAGCAGGAGTAGGCCAATTGGCCCCTCGAGCCTGCTCCGCCATTCAATAAGATCATGGCTGATCTGATCCTAACCGCCAATCTACTATCACAGAACCATCTCCTGAACCTAACAGAATTGGACACATGAAATAGGAGCAGGATCAGGCTACACGGCCCCTGGGCCCGCTACGCTACCCACAGGGCCATGACCGATCCGAACCTAGACTCATGTCCAAATTTCTGCCCGCTCCCCGTAACCCTTAATTCCCTTTACTTCTAGGAAACTGTCTATTTCTGTTTTAAATTTATGTAATGATGTAGCTTCTACAGCTTTTTGGGGCAGCATATTTCATGGACCTACCACCCTCTGAGTGAAGTAGTTCCTTCTCATCTCAGTTTTGAAAGAGCAGCCCCTTATTCTAAGACTATGCCCCCTAGTTCTAGTTTCACCCATCATCGGGAACATCCTCCCCGCATCCACCCGATCCAACCCCTTCATAATCTTATGTTTCAATAAGATCGCCTCTCATTCTTCTGAACTCCAATGAGTAGAGTCCCAATCTACCCAACCTCTCCTCATATGTCCATCCCCTCATCCCCGGGATTAACCGAGTGAACCTTCTTTGTACTGACTCGAGAGCAAGTACGTCTTCTTAAGTATGGGCACCAAAACTGTATGCAGTATTCCAGGTGCAGTCTCACCAATACCTTGTACAACTGAAGCAATACCTCCCTATTTTTATATTCTATCCCCCTAGCAATGAAAGCCAACATTCCATTGGCCTTCTTAATCACTTGCTGCACATGCATACTAGCCTTTTGAGTTTCGTGCACCAGGACCCCCAGATCCCTTTGTACTTCCCTTTGTAATCAAAACCAATTTCAAAAACCAGTATTTGAGTTGATGTCCCATAAATAAATAATTGAAACATGCACGGGATAAATGGCACAAGCACAAACAACGGCAATGATGACGACAACAACTTACATTTACACAGTGCCTGTAATGTCGCAATTCAGACTAGAAATTAGACAATAAGCCCGAGATCTCTGAGGATACGTACAATGTTCACAATTTAGAAAACTGCAAAATTTTACAGTGCTTCACAGGGAAAACATAAGCAAAGGAATGGATATAAGACCATGTTGTGCAAGTTTTAATGGTGGGGACATGAGTAGAGAGACGGTGGCTGAAGGGGAAGACGTGTGGAGAGCCGGAATCGGAGCACTAAGGCGGCGGTAGGGAAGGCAAGGCTACAGGGCGAGTCTATGGAGGGATTTGAAAATGAGCGCAAGGAGTTTAAATTCAATGCATTGAGGAATAGAGAGCCAGTCTAGATCAGCAAAGGTAGGATTGATGGCCGATTCAAATTTAGTGCAGGTGAGGATAAGGGAGGCTGAGTTTTGAATAAGTTGGAATTTATGGAGGGAGGAGGATGGGATGCCGGCAGGAGGACATTGGAAAAATGAAGCCTACCGGTGACAAAAAACCTGGGTATGGCTTTTAGCTCTGGTGGGGGGGAAGGAGGTGAAAGTAACCATCCTTGGTGATGGATAGCATATGGTGTTTGAAACTCAACTCTGACTTGAATAGGACACCAAGGCTTCATTCAACCTGAGCTAATTGCTGAGGAGGAGGATGGAATCGGTAGCAAGGAAGCAAAATCTATTACTGGCTGAAAATCATGACTTCTGTTTTCCTGATGTTCGGCTTGAGAACATTTTGACTCCTACGTGAGTTAATGGCCCGGATTTTGCCGTCGTTATGGCAGCGTATTCTGAGTATGCCGTCATACCTCCTTTGAAATCCAATGAAAGCTCGGGATTTCCAGTTGCGCTTGCGTGAAATCTGGAACTTGTGGACCATTAACGTACGCATTAACAGGCCATCCGCACGGCCCACGAAAAAGCTATTGCTGGCGCAGAGTTGCCGACTGGCCAGCAATTGCGTCCGGAAATGTTACGGTTGATGCAAACAGGCACAGGGCCTGTTTGCATCAGCGTAAGGGAATACCTCGGCATTGATTTAAATATTTTTATATCGGAAATTCTACACATACACTGTATCAAATAAGTTTCTGCAAGTATTGGCCCGGATTAGTGTTTTAATGATCTTGAAAATTATCAAAAAATTTAATTTTTAGTGAGGTTGGTGGAATGAAACTAATTACAAATTAAATTCCAATCCTGTAAATTGTAATTAAATCTGATTTCGGGATTCCATTAAACCTCAATGCGGGATTCGCTTCGGAAATGATTAAAATCAAATTCTGTTTTGTGATTGGAGGACCAGGCCCACGTGATCCCAGGTACTCTTCATCACTGCCTGCGTCCCTGGGATCCGTGGGCCATTACGCTGCCCTCCGACTCGCAGCGTCAGACTGCAAGTTTTCGCAGCCTTGCTGCCATCAGGTAGGTGCGTATTCTTTTTGCGGGTCGGAGGCATACTCTGGCGGTACGCCTTCAACCGCAACTTTTGGCCCATTGTCAAGTAATCTGACAGCACAGAGGTGATTGAGATAATGATGGAAGTAATGGCTAGGTAGAGCTAGCTGTGGGCAAGCTGACACCTTGCTTCCAGGCAATGCCATTGAGGGACAGTGTAAGATGAGGAATGGGCGGGGAGGTGGTCTGGATACATTTTGGGGACTATATGGGGGTGATGTGAATAGCCGTTGATGCAGATGTACTGGCAACGCTAGGGTAGATAGAATGGAACTACATGAGGACAATCTCATGGAGCCGAACAACAGAAGAGAGGTTATCAAGGAGGAAGGCATGGTTGAACATCGTGAAGTTGGAGAAAATAAAGGGAAATAACTTTCCTCAATCAGTCATAAAAAGTGTCATTTGTGACATTTATTCGCAAGGGTAGAATCCTAGAATTTTACAGCACAGAAGGAGGCCATTTGGCCCATTATGCTGAAAGACCTAACCATGCAGTCCCTAGCCCCTTCCCTTTCCCTATATCCTTCTAAATTTTTATTTCCAAATATTTATCTACTTCCCTTTTAAAAGCGAGTATGGTTTCTGCTACCACCACCGTTTCTGTTGGGCATTCCGTGTCCTAATGATCCTCTACGTCAGCGTTTCCCAACCTGTAGTCCGCGAGGGTACTGCAGGTGGTCCGTGAAAAAAAATATATAAGTTTGACTCCCGTCAGCCGCAGGCTGTTAAAACATTTTTTAAACGGCTGGTGGTCCGCAGAAGCAATTTTTAAACGGCTGGTGGTCCGCATGAAGGAAAAGGTTGGGAACCGCTGCTCTACGTAAAAGAAAATTTTACTAACCTCCTTTTTGTTCTTTTGGTGGTGATTTTAAATTTGTGCCTTCTGGTTACCGACTCACTGACCAGTGGAAATAGTTTCCTTATTTGCCTGATTAAATCCCTCAGCATTTTAAAAACCTTGAACAGATCTGCACTTAGCCCATCGGGATAGAATTGAAACTTGGCTCTCCCAGTCGACACTTCCGTATGCTGCCGCTGTAGTTGCTATGGTTACTGTGTATTTTTATGGAATTGTCACTGAAGTTGTGAATGCAAATATTGCTTAAGCCTAAAGAATTCAAAATTCTGTCTCTTAAACAGGTATCAAATTGTCGTTGAAATTATTCAGGCAACTACCATCAGCAGCTTACCGCAGATGAAGAAATCGAAAGGTAAGCATTCAACTGAGCTCCCTCCTACTGCTCCCCTTGACTAAAATCCTTTCACCGCACATGTAACCTCAGCAACACTTGCAGCCAGTTGTACTGGACTCATTAAGTTCTCATGCAGCAACCAAGTTAGGCCGTCATTATTTTTGTGCAATGTAAACGGAGATAATGTCAATGTGATAAATTTTCGTATCCCTCCCATCCTTAAGATCGCGGCTAATACTTGGCTTCCACGGGCAATGATGACCCTCTGATAGATTGTCCCAAAGTTGAGTTGTTTATGTACGTTAGCAGCCTGTTCTGTTGTGGCGCACCATCACCAGTGAGGCAGACTGTGCATTTGGCCATGAATACTCCCAGCAGGAATAACAACAGAAAGTGCTGAAAACACTCAGCAGGTCAGGCAGCATTGAGGAGAGGAGAAACAGAGTCAACGTTTCGGGTCGAACCCTTCGTCAGAACTGGAAAAGGTTAGGGAGGAGAGATTTTTAAGCAGGGGCAGGGAGGAGGGGAGGAAAGAACAAAGGGAAGGTCTGTGATGGGATGGAAGGCAGGAGATTGCATGACAAAAAGGATGATGGTGTAAGGCAAAAGGTGTAATGGGACAAGTTAAGAAGCAAAAGATGGCTCCAGCAGGAGTGGTTGGCGAGTGGTCAGGACTGAGATGGCTGGCCAATTGTTTGTAATTTTTGGTTACTTTTTTCATTCCTCCCCCCCCCCCCCCAAGTTGTGCGAGTTAATTGTGCTGACCCACTGCCACTCTAGCTTACATCTGACGATTCAGCACAGAGCAGACATCAGGTGAAATGCTTCATCCCGCATGTTCATCCCTGCATTCTACGTGGATAACTCTGACTGAGATGGGTTTCTTTCTCTCTTTTTTTTTATTGAATTGTGGATCTTGCCAAATTCTGCCAGAAGGAAATTAAAATTGATTTCAGTTGCTGCTGTCTGTAAGTGAAGGTCAGTGTAGGAATTGATGACCAGGTTAGCACAGTCTGTGTCTGCAGACGATGGCTGGAAGCATTTCCATTCGCAGTTCTCTTTGCTGCTGTTTAAAGCTTAGAGCATGGTAATCTCTCAGTAGCAGTTGTTAGTGTCAGGAGGTGGTAAGATGTTTCTGAGATTTAGAAGTTTGTGAGGAGCAATGCATTTGTGGTGTGCAGTTATCTTCCTTTGCTTGGAATTAGATTTTATAAGAAGCATTAATAATTAATGCTATTGATACAGCCCATCTGCTGAAATGATTCCTGAAGTACATTATTGCTCGATAAAACAAGTGTTTGTATCCATGACTTATTGCATGCAAGAGTGCAGTATGGACAGGTTGTTTTGAGAGATGACTTGATTTATGCTCTGTGGTTGAATGATACAGATCTGCGGCTCAGTGGGCAGCACTCTCGCCTCTGATTCAGAAGGTTGTGGGTTCAAGCCCCACTCCAGGGACTTGAGCACAAAAATCGAGGCTGATACTCCAGTGCAGTACTGAGGGCATGCTGTACTGTCAGAGGTGCCGTCTTTCGGATGAGACGTTAAACCGAGGCCCCGTCTGCTCTCCCAGGTGGACGTAAAAGATCCCATGGCACTATTTAGAAGAGCAGGGGAGTTATCCCCGGTGTCCTGGCCAATATTTATCCCTTATCCAAAATAACAAAAACAGATTATCTGGTCATTATCACATTGCTGTTTGTGGGACCTTGCTGTGTGCAAATTGGCTGCCGCGTTTCCCACATTACAACAGTGACTGCACTTCAAAAAAAATACTTCATTGGCTGTAAACGCTTTGAGACGTCCTGAGGTCGTGAAAGGTGCTATATAAATGCAAGTCTTTCTTCTTTAACTAGAAAAAAAGTTAAATATGTTTCCTGCTCATTCCCTCATATGTAGTCCTGCCCTAGAACTGTACTTCTCATCTCTCCATGGGGTTATCTTACCGGAAATGTCATTTCCAGTGCTTTTGTGTCATCTATAGACCTACCACTTGTGAAGATTACATTTGGGTTTTTGGTATAAATCTTTAAAACTTTTAAAAAAAACTGTCTATAGCTTTTTCCTCTTCTGTCTGGCTTCCATGCTTGTCTTCCACAGGCAGAAATGACCCAGATGTTGATGTTTTCCCAACTTCGCCTAGGTCCTGGAGATAGTCATTGAAGAGACAAGTGAACATTCCAGTAGATGAGATTGACCATTCACCACTCAGGAGTAGATGTCTACATTTAATAGAAGCTGTGCAAATGTTCTTGAGATTGGCAAAATTAGCTAATATTGAAAGGTGCAAGAGTAGCTCCCTCAAATGTTCAGTGAGTTTATCCAGTAAACATTTGTGATTCATATGGACCACGATTAGCTGCAGGTCTGATCTTAGCCAGGGTGTCGGTAAGAAACCTACCATTGGAAAAAGTGGTCCTGGATTAGGGAGGGGGAAAATTGGCCGTGGTTCCCACTCCTGATCACTATCCAGCAACCCTTGATGGAAGTGCGCATCTGTGTGTTGGGTATGGACAGATTTAGATTTAGCTGTGATGTTCTCTGTGATAATATCCTTCTGTGTTGCCGTCAAGCCTCGCACACATATAATGGGCACACTGAAAAGATTATCGACCGTGTGGTGAGTATGGATTCCCTGTAGCCCTTCAAAAGGGAACTGGACAAGTTCCAGAGATGGGAGAACATTTACCGTTATAGAGGGTGTGTTGCGGGTTAGCTGGGATTAAAAGGATTTGCTCAGTTTCCTTCAGGGGTCAGAGAAGAATTCCCAGAGTTTTCCTTAAATTGGCATCAGTTCTTTTTTTCCTGTTTTATTTGTCTTTCCCAGGAGATTGCATGGCTGGGGTGGTGGGTCAGTAGTGTGCATGGCTGCACTGTGCCTGGATGGGGCAGCTTGTTGGACCCTAGCCTTTTCATATATTAGTATATGGGGAGATCCTGGTGGAACTGAACCCACCAAGGAGTTTACTTCTCCAGGAGAGACTAGGAAGGGGAGCAAATTGGTGAGCAAAGAAAATTATGAAACCATTTTTTTTTATTGCATTCTTTCAGTCACACTCATTGGCACGTGTCTACTACATTGTTGTACTTTCCCATGGAGAACCAGAGTGTGCTTGTGCCTTCTAATGCACCTGGCCTTCGAGTATTGCAGCTTACTGCTCACAACCTTGGCATGATGCACAACGAGCATAAATATTATTTGCATTATTATTAGACATAAAAAAAGAAAATAACACTGGGTGGTGTGGGGGTTGGAAGAATAATGTCCTGCTAAACAAATATGGAACTATTTGGTTTACGATATAGGATCTTACAATGGGGATTGAGAAAAGACAGAGGACAACTAGATGGGATACATGTGTGACATAAGGGGGTAGGTTTGTTCTACCTCCTTTGTTTACCTCAAGGGGAAGGTGTCTTTGTTTTGAGGTTGTTTGTGATTTGCTCTTCTTCAAAAACTGCTTCAACGGGTTAGGGATATTTTTTGGCACTGCATGGAATGTCAATGTCTTTTTGGCAAGGAAGGTTTGCATCCTGCCTGAAGTCAATTCCTCAGATGTGGCATAGTTAATGCAGACTGAGGAGCAGGCTCAAGTGTAAATGCAGTTGATGAAAGGTAGATGTTATAATCGATGGAAAACGAGCTGTTCACAGATCAATAAGCGACTCAAGCTGGAGGTGGGTTGCAGCCTGGTTACTCCCAGAAACTAACTATAGCTTATTTATTTTTACACAACTCACATTTTGTACTTTGAGCGCCCATGCCACCTACTCATAGATTGATAAAATCCAGCTCAAATGTTGCTGGTCGAGGATTAGTAGGAGCACTGATATGGGCTGTCAATGATGTCAGACCATAGGCCGTATCTTGCTGATGTACCAAGTCCATTTCAGAAGACTTGTTTGGAATATTTTTGTTTCAGCAGCAAATGCTGATGATATCACAGTGCTTGAAAGAGTCATGATGTGAGGGAGCTGCGATAACATGCAGTTGATGCTGAATCATCCACGAGTTTACTATTGTAACATTGCTAATAATAATTCAGCTCCCAATAGTGGGCCTCAGTATCTCCTTCAAGCCAGTATCTCTGAGATTATCTCCGCTTGCTGTTTAAAGAAAAAAATATCTTTCAAATTAAATTTCTTGTCTATTATGACTGCTAACATTATTCAGGTTTCTTTCTTATTAGTTTAGTCTTTAAGTTTCTGTATTTTTCTTCTTTCTAATTAATTGTTTTTTACTTTTGTTATTCATACAGATCTATTTGCAATTTAAATTTTTCATTAATCACATTGCACCAGAAAAAAAATTCAAGATCGAGCCACCATGGCAGTTCCCCCATCTACTGCACGATACATCTCAAAGAAAATAACACAATTAGCTTGTTTAAAAAAAAATCAACGGTTTAGGGGGGAAAGGAAAATTCCAAATGAGCTGTTGCATGTTATAGTCACCCCAACTGGTGTCCCTTCCCCCCCCCACCCCCCGCCCCCTCATCCCAGTGTATGGACTGTTGCACCTCAGCAGAGTCAGCAGGTATCATAAACATCCCTGATCTCTGGTACACGGTACTGCAATACTCACCGCACAGCTGAAGCCTGATGTTTAGAGCCAAACTACTGCGCTACAATTCCTATAAGCTGACGCAGGCTGCGTGACAGCATGTGCAAAGACCGCAGTTGTACTATGAGGCTAACGCAATATAAGCAGGAAATAAAACTGCAGTTCCCACAGGGTTTTTTAAAATACATTCACGGGAAGTGGGTGTCACTGGCAAGGCCAGCATTTATTGCCCATCCTGAGACGGTGGTGGTGAGCTGCTGCCTTGAACCGCTGCAGTCCGTGTGGTGAAGGTACTCCCACAGTGCTGTTAGGGAGGGAGTTCCAGAATTTTGACCCAGCGACGATGAAGGATCGGTGATATATTTCCAAGTCAGGATGGTGTGTGACTTGGAGGGGAACTTGGAGGTGGTGGTGTTCCCATGCGTATGCTGCCCTTGTCCTTCTAGGTGATCATGCAACCCCAGGCCTTGTGTCTCGGTTGCCTATTGTCCTGTCCCTCCCACCTTAGAGGTCTCAAGACTCCTTCATGGCCTCAAAGGAAAGAAATATAGCGCCTTTCACGACCACCAGACATCCCAAAGCGCTTTACAGCCAATTAATTACTTTTGAAGTGGAGTCACTGTTGTAATGTAGGAAAAGCTGATGCCAAATTGCACACAGCAAGCTCCCACAAACAGCAATGTGATAATGACCAGATAATCTATTTTTAGCGATGTTGATTGAGGGATAAGTATTGGCCGCAAGACACCGGGGATAACTATCCTGCTCTTCTTTGAAATACTGCCTTTACGTCCACATGAGAGAGCAGACGGGGCCTCAGTTTTAACGTCTCATCCGAAAGACGGCACCTCTGACAGTGTAGCACTCCCTCAGTACTACACTGGAGTGTCCGCTCAGATTTTTGTGCTCAAGTCCCTGGAGTGGGACTTGAACCCACAACCTTCTGACTCCGAGGCAAGGGTGCTACCCACTGAGCCACAGCGGACACGTGACCTGTCTGGCTCCCGTGCGTACTCTTCTGATTTACAGGCTCAGTTCAGTCTGCTTTTCTTCCTGATGTGAGCACTCAGTCGCATTGAGTCTTCGGTGCATCCCTGCTTTCTAATTCAGCCTCGGGACCAGCTCCAGTCCCAGACTAGCTTCCCTCGCTCCCAGCCAATGCACTCCCTGGACATCATTGCTAACTCCCTTACCCTTTCAAAACAAAATTAAAAATCCAGTGGGCATTTTGAATTAAACAAATTGTTCCAGGGTATGTACATTATTTAAAAACAAGCATGCAGTTGCTGAATATAAAATGTAATTTTGCGTAAGTAAGCATATTTTAAAGCAACAGAAGGAATCCAGCAAGAAGGTTAATTATATGGAGTACAAAAATACTCCGGATTGTACACCAAATATTGAAGATAAACAAAACATTGATATGAGGAGCAAACAAAATACAAATAATTAGGAAATGGGTGATAACTGATCATTTTAATGTTCTGTTTAATATTTTAGTCTGAGCAATGCCATGGGAACAATGAGTTTTTTTAAAATACTGAATGGATGGAATAAAATAAAAGCTTTTTAATCTTACTTTTCATTGTAACTAAGAAAGCGACTGATTGAATTTATAAGGTTTAAAAGAAACAGACTGTCACAAATGAAAAACACTGAGCTCTTTTATAAGGAACCCCGGTCACTGGTGGGATCTTGTGATTTTTCATGGCTGTCTGTCAAGTGTTCTTTACAGTAATTATTTAGCTGAATCATTTGTGCTGAGATTACAGTCATTATAATATATGGGATTTCTATTCCCCTGCCGCCTTTCCTGGAGAAATCCACTCACCTTATAAACTGAAGCAGGTACAAACAGCTTGTACAGTGTGATTGAACATTAGCGCTGTAAATAGCTGCAAATGACATTGAAACGTTGCCACAATAACATTATTCCACTAATAAAGAGATAACTCTGGATTATTACACAATTGGATATTTTGGGCAGGCAAGACAGGCCCATTTGCTTCACTCGTAGGTTTAGCAAGTGCTCCACTAAAATGGATGTGATGATCTGATTTGTTTACCCAGAGCAAGCCAAGTCCTGAATCATTGCTCATAAAAGCAGTTTTGAGTGTAATGCATGCAGCGCTGTGCTTATTCCATTATGTAAGTGGGTTTCCATTTCATTTACTTATCGATTACATGTTTATTAGGCATTTTGAGCAGAAGCAAGATGCAGCCCTGGCATTTGCTACAATGCAGAAGTGCTGTGAAAAATTACCCTGGGTTTCGAGTCTCAAGTTGTGTTAGGAAAGATTTAACTCCTCTGCTGTGCGGTGCAGCTGTCTCCCCAACAAGCTGCTGCACTTCTGGCAAAAGGAGGTATTTTGAAGAGTTGGGGGGGCGGGGTGGGGGTGGGGGATGCGACTTGAACCCTGCCTGCCCAGCAAAAACCGGGCAGGCAGTTAAAATCGTCCGAGGGATTTACCCGCCAAGGTCCTGCTCCTTCCCGCAGGTGCAGACTTTAACCTACGTGTCTGCCGTGGCTCAGTGGGTAGCACTCTCGCCTCCGAGTCCGAAGGTCTTGGGTTCAAGTCCCACTCCAGAGACTTGAGCTAATAATCAAGGCTGACACTCCAGTGCAGTACTGAGGGAGTGCTGCACTGTCGGAGGTTCCATCTTACAGATGAGACGTTTGCTCTCTCAGGTGGATGTAAAAGTTCCCACGGCACTATTTCGAAGAAGAGCAGGCGAGTTATCCTCGGTGTCCTGGCCAATATTTATCCCTCAACCAAGGTCACTAAAAAACAGATTATCTGGTCATTTTCACATTGCTGTTTGTGGGACCTTGCTGTGTGCAAATTGGCTGCCGCGTTTCCCACTTAGAATAGTGACTATACTTCAGAAGTACTTCATTGGCTGGAAAGTGCTATGGGATGTTCTGGGATCATGAAAGGTGCTATATAAATGCAAGACTTTTTTTTTCTTTTTTGATCTTCTGAGGAAACTGGTGGGGTCCTTCTTTAAATATGTAGATCAGGCTCGGATTACGCCGACCTAGCGGGAAGTTGTTTTGTTTTAATTACAAGAGTAAAGAAGTCTTGCTGCAATTGTACAGGGTTTTGAGACCACTCTCTCTCTCTTAGGCAGTCCCTCTGAACCGAGGATGACTTGCTTCCACAATAAAAGTGAGTTCTCAGGTGACTGATGAGTCCAATGTGGGTCCTACAGTCTCTGTCACAGGTGGGGCAGATGCTGGTTGAAGGGGCGGGTGGGTGGGGTGCTTGGGTTGACGTGCGCTGCCTGCGCTTGCTTCCGCTTGCTCCCGGCGGAGAGACTCGGTGTTCGGCGCCTTCCCGGATGCTTCTCCTCCACTTTGTGCGGTCTTGGGCCAGGGATTCCCAGGTGTCGGTGGGGATGTTGCACTTTTTCAAGGAGGCTTTGAGGATGTCCTTGAAGTGTTTCCTCTGCCCACCTGGGGCTCTCTTGCCGTGTCGGAGTTCCGAGTAGAGCGCTTGTTTTGGGAGTTTCGTATCGGGCATGCGGACAATGTGACCCGTCCATTGGAGCTGATCGAGCGTGGTCAAAGCTTCGATGCTGGGGATGTTGGACCTGAGCGAGAACACTGACGTCGGTGCGCCTATCCTGCCAATGGATTTGCAGGATCTTGCGGAGGCAGCGTTGGTGATACCTCTCCAGTGCTGTACATGGTCCATGTCTCTGAGGCATACAGGAGGGCGGGTATCACTACTGCTCTGTAGACCATGAGCTTGGTGCCGGGTTTGAGGTCCTGGTCTTCAAACACGCTCTTCCTCAGGCAACCAAAGGCTGCACTGGCACACTGAAGGCGGTGTTGGACTTCGTCATCGACGTCTGCCTTTGTTGACAGTAGGCTCCCGAGGTATGGCAAGTGGTCCACATTGTCCAAGGCATTGTCGTGGATTTTGATAATCGGGGGGCAGTACTGTGTGGCGGGGGCAGGTTGGTGGAGGACCTTTGTCTTACGGATGTTTAGTGTAAGGCCCATGCTCTTGTACGCTTCGGTGAAGGTGTTGATGATGGTTTGGAGTTCGATCTCCGAGTGAGCACAGATGCAAGCGTTGTCTGCACACTGTAATTCGACGACAGAGGATGGGACGACCTTGGATCTGGACTGGAGGCGATGGAGGTTGAACAGTTTCCCGTTTGTTCTGTAAATTAGCTCCACTCCAGCGGGGAGCTTACTGAGGGTGAGGTGGAGCATTGCAGCAAGGAAGATCGAGAAGAGCGTTGGTGCGATGACAGAACCTTACTTGACCCCGGTCCGTACGTGAATTGGGTCTGTGGTGGAACCGTTGGTCAGGATCACGGCTTGCATGTGAAGCAGGCGGAGGATGGTGACAAACTTTTGAGGGCAGCCGAATTTGAGAAGGACACTCCATAATCCCTCACGGTTGACACACTTGGAGTACTGTGCACAGTTCTGGTCTCCATATTATAAAAAAGGATGTAGAAGCACTGGAGAAAGTGCAAAAATAGATTTACAAGGATGATACCAGAACTGAGGGGGTACAACTACCAGGAAAGACTGAACAGGCTGGGGCTCTTTTCTCTAGGCGGAGAGGTGATCTGATCGAGGTCTTTAAAATTATAAAGGGGTTTGATAGGGTAGATGTAGAGAGGATGTTTCCACTTGTGGGGCAGTCTAAAACTAGAGGCATAAATATAAGAGAGTCACTAATTAATTCAATCAGGAATTCAGGGGGAACTTTACTCAGAGTAGCAAGAATGTAGAACTTGCTGCCACATCGGATAGTTGAGGCGAATATCATCAATGCATTTAAGGGGACGCTAGATAAGTACATGAGCAAGAAAGGAATATAGGATATATTGATAGGGTGAGATGAAGTAAGTTGGGATGAGGCTCACGTGGAGCTTATACAATGGCACGGACCAGTTGGGCCGACTGGCCTGTTTCTGTGCTGTAAATTCTATATAATTCCATGTCTGGTACAGTTTTGGAGTGCATTTATCTAGTGGCATGTCTGTTGAACATAACATAAGAAGTAAGAGCAGGAGTAAGGCCATGCGGCCCCTCGAGCCTGCTCCGCCATTCAATAAGATCATGGCTGATCATCGACCTCAACTCCACTTTCCTGCCCGATCTCCATATCCCTTGATTCCCCTAGAGTCCAAAAATCTATCTATCTCAGCCTTGAATATACTCAAGTACTCAGCATCCACAACCCTCGGGCAGAGAATTCCAAAGATTCACAAACCTCTGAGTGAAGAAATTCCTCCTCATCTCGGTCTTAAATGGCCTACCCCTTATCCTGCGACTATGCCCCCTAGTTCTAGACACTCCAGCCAGGGGAAACAACCGCTCAGCATCTACCCTGTCAATCCCCTTCAGAATCTTGTACGTTTCAATGAGATCACCTCTCATTCTTCCAAACTCCAGAGATGCTGCTGATTGTTGAGCTGTTTTTAATTTTGATTAAAATTGACGGGACAAGTTTTTGGTTTAAAAAAAAAATCAGTTCTTCAGCTGATACAGCATCTACTGCACCCTGGTGGTCATGGAAGAGTAACAGCTAAAATCTTGGAACAAAATATTCCTCAGCTCATCCGTCAAATTCCAGCTACATAAAAGCTCCTGGTACAGATATACTTTTAAACTACAACCATTCTCAGTGCACTTCAGTCTTCAAAGACCTTCTGTGAGACAAGAACTGAGAGGAAAAGCGCAAGTCACGGTGTCGTGCTTGGTTTTTCAGTATTGTGTTTTTATGTGTGCGCGTGCTTTAGGATAGTCAAAGTTTCACTTAATTACGAATCTGCGACCACTGCAAATCTCTCTAAATTGCTTGCAATTCCCATCCTCCTCCCACTATTCACTGATCTATTATGTACTCCCTATATAGTAACAGATCACTTACTATTTTTTAACTCTAATCCATCAATAAAAAAATTCCTTTTTGTGGCTTTCAACAATAAGGCTATCCCTCCTTCCTTCTCTCTTTCTCTATCTCCTGCAAATTTTATAGGCAGAGATATTTAATTCCCAGTCTTGAAAGCCAAGTTTCTGTCAAGGGTGAAATGTTATGTTCCACAAGTCTAGTTAGTGTATCCAGTTCCCTGACATTATTTCTAATGCTTTGCATATTTACATAGAAACATTGAAACCCTGACAAATTTCATACTCATCAGTACGCTATTCCCTTCCTTTTTTTTCATTCTTTCCTTCATTATATTTCTCCTGAATCTCCTCTTTATGCTCCTGGTAGTGTCTTTCCATAACCCCCTCTTGAGCTTATTATTTTAGACTGCTTTGCTGTTTCACTATACTTATTTTTAGCTCCTCCCCCATACGTTCTAAGATTCCCCCACCCCGGTCTTACAAGTTTAAATCCTCTCCCACTGCTCTATTTACTCTCTCTGCATAGACATTGGTAACTGTCTGGTTTAGGTGTAGCCCATCCATTTGTAGAGCTTTTCCCCCACCCCAGAGTTTCTAATGCTCTGGAAATCTAAATCTAACACCCAACATCTCAAGTTTTCTTTGTAAGACCGCCCATCCTGTTTATCCCTATGTCATTGGTTCCAGTATGAACCATGACTTCAGGCTTCTTGCCCTCCCATTCCAGAATCTTCTCCACTGCTCAGTTGTGTCCCTTATCTTGGCACCTGGAAATCAGCAGACCTGTTGGGACCCCTATCCCAGCTACATAAAAATGCGATCTGTCATGCTAATGAATAGAATCCCCTATAACTACCACTTGGCTTTCTCAACATCTTCCACCCCCCCTCACCCCCTTAACCACATGGTTCACAGTGCCATGGCATTGTTGTGATTCCCTTCCTGTTTCACCATCCTTGTGTACAGCTTGAGTATTCAATACTGTATGTATACCTATCCGACCCTCAAGACTATCCTGCACTACCTGTATCAAAGTCCTTCTCTTTGACCCCTGGTGGATGGCCACCCATTTCCCTCTGTCTGTTTCACTGTGGGGTGATCACCTCATGCAATTTACACTTTAGGAACCTTTCCTTATCCCATTGAGTGCAAAATGTCGCCAACTGTTTAAGTTCAGTCATTTTGAGCTTGGGCAAGTCCACCTAGAGATACTTCATAGGCCTATGGTTGTCCTCGGCACTTGTGGTTTCCAGAAACTCGTGCAAGTTCTACACAACATTGGCTTTTTACTGGCCAGCCATAATGAACTCAAATGGATTCAAATAGCCGAAAATGCTTCAAACCCGCTGCATTCCAGTACCAAACTCAACCTTCCCTCAAACTCAGTTAGCTACTTTCCCTTACTCATCTGCCTCTCGCTTGTACAATCTACTTAAGGCTATCCAAAACAACATAGCACAAATAAACAGCTACCAAAATGGTCAAACAGTAATACATCACACTTAGCCACCAGTGCATTCAAACCTAATTAATAGTTAGAGGAACACAGATAGTTGAAGTCCAGGCCACTACCGGTTAGGCCAAGGAAGGTGGGGGTGCCGATGTCTTTGATCTTCCCAACTAACCCTCTTTGGCCCAGTGCTTTCCGACATTACTTATTATCTTTTTCCAGCGCTGTGTTTCTCTTTCCTTTCCCCTGCCTTTCTAACTCTGATAATCACGCACATCTTAAAAAGCCCACACTTAACCCTGTGTACTTCCCAACAACTGCCTATTCTGCAAACCCCTTCCCTCTCTAAGGTTCTAGGACATTTCTTCACTAGCCAACTCTTCCATTATTCCCTCATCAAATCCTTTCAGTATTATGGCTTGTGTCCCAAACCCATCACTGAGATCAGTGTGGTTAAAGTCACCAACAACATTCTGTGTGATAGTTACCACAGTGTGTATTCCTCCTTGACCCTCTGCAACATTTATTTGGATGCTCGTGCTATCTTTGCCCCTCTTCTCTGTGCTACTGCTCTTGCATGATTTCATTTTGACCTGTCCCACTGGAGCTAGCACATCGCTCCGAGTGCCCACACAACCACTTGGCTTGCTCCAAGGTCCAATCCCCTTCTATTCCTCATCTATACAGGAACAGTAGCGTAGTGGTAATGTCACTGGGCTAGTAATCCAGAGGCCTGGACTAATAATCCAGAGACGTGAGTTTAAATCCCCCCCACGGCAGCTGAGGAATTTAAATTCAGTTAATTAAATAAATCTGGAAATAAAAAGCTAGTATCAGTACTATCGGATTGTCGTAAAAACCCATCTGGTTCACTAATGTCCTTTAGGGAAGGAAATCTGCCGTCCTTACCTGGTCTGGCCTATATGTGACTCCAGACCCACAGCAATGTGGTTGACTCCTAACTGCCCTCTGAAATGGCCTAGCAAGCCACTCAGTTGTAACTAACCGCTACGAAACAAAATAATAAAATGAAACCGGACGGACCACCCGGCATTGACCTTGGCACCGGCTATGGACACGTCAACGGCACACCCAGCCCAGTCAACCCTGCAAAGTCCTCCTCACCAACATCTGGGGACTTGTGCCAAAATTGGGAGAGCTGTCCCACAGACAAACTCACAGAATCATACCTTTCAGCCAATGTCCCGAACTCCTCCATCACCATTCCTGGGCATGTCCTGTCCCACCGGCAGGACAGACCCACCAGGGGTGGTGGCACAGTGGTATACAGTAGGGAAGGAGTGGCCCTAGGAGTCCTCAACATTGACTCCAGACCCCATGAAGTCTCATGGCTTCAGGTCAAGCATGGGCAAGAAAACCTCCTGCTGATTACCACCCACTGCCCTCCCTCAGCTGATGAATCAGTGCTCCTCCATGTTGAACACCACTTGGAAGAAGCACTGAGAGTAGCAAGGGCACAGACTGTACTCTGGGTGGGGGACTTCAATGTCCATCACCAAGAGTGGCTCGGTAGCACCACTACTGACCGAGCTGGCCGAGTCCTGAAGGACATAACTGCCAGTCTGGGCCTGCGACAGGTGGTGAGAGAACCAACACGAGAGAAAAATCTACTTGACCTCATCTTCACCAATCTACTTGTCGCAGATGCATCTGTCCATGACAGCATTGGCAGCAGTGACCACCGCACAGTCGTTGTGGAGACGAAGTCCCATCTTTACACTGAGAACACCCTCCAACGTGTTGTGTGGCACTACCACTGCTAAATGGGATAGATTCAGAACAGATCTAGCAGCTCAAAACTGGGCATCCATGAGGCGCTGTGGGCCATCAGCAGCAGCAGAATTGTATTCCACCACAATCTATAACCTCAGGGCCCGGCATATCCCTCACTCTACCATTACCACCAAGCCAGGGGACCAACCCTGGTTCAACGACGAGTGTAGAAGAGCATGCCAGGAGCAGCACCAGGCGTACCTAAAAATGAGGTGCCAACCTGGGGAAGCTGCAACACAGGACTACATGCATGCTAAAAAGCGGAAGCAGCATACTATAGACAGGGCTAAGCGATCCCACAACCAACAGATCAGATTAAAGCTCTGCAGTCCTGCCACATCCAGTTGTGAATGGTGGTGGACCATTAAACAACTAACAGGAGGAGGAGGCTCCAAGATTATCCCCATCCTCAATGATGGTGGAGCCCGGCATGTGAGTGCAAAAGACAAGGCTGAAGCGTTTGCAACCAACTTCAGCCAGAAGTGCCGAGTGGATGATCCATATCGGCCTCCTTCTGAGGTCCCCACCATCACAGAAGCCAGTCTTCAGCCAATTCGATTCACTCCACGTGATATCAAGAAACGGCTGAGCGCACTGGATACAGCAAAGGCTATGGGCCCCGACAACATCCTGGCTATCGTGCTGAAGACTTGTGCTCCAGAACTAGCCGCGCCTCTAGCCAATCTGTTCCAGTACAGCTACAACACTGGCATCTATCCGACAATGTGGAAAACTGCCCAGGTATGTCCTGTCCACAAAAAGCAGGACAAATCCAACCCGGCCAATTACCGCCCCATCAGTCTACTCTCAATCATCAGCAAAGTGATGGAAGTGCTATCAAGCAGCACTTACTCACTCACCAATAACCTGCTCACTGATGCCCAGTTTGGGTTCCGCCAAGACCACTCGGCTCCTGACCTCATTACAGTCTTGGCCAAACATGGACAAAGGAGCTGAATTCCAGAGGTGAGGTGAGAGTGACTGCCCTTGACATCAAGGCAGCATTTGACCGAGTGTGGCATCAAGGAGCCCTAGTAAAACTGAAGTCAATGGGAATCGGGGAAAACGCTCCACTGGCTGGAGTCATATCTAGCACAAAGGAAGATGGTTGTGGTGGTTGAAGGTCAATCATCACAGCCCCAGGACATCGCTGCAGGAGTTCCTCAGGGCAGTGTCCTAGGCCCAACCATCTTCAGCTGCTTCATCAATGACCTTCCCTCCAACATAAGGTCAGAAATGGGGATTTTTGCTGATGACTGCACAGTGTTCAGCGCCATTCACAACTCCACAGATAATGAAGCAGTCCATGCCCACATGCAACAAGACCTGGACGACGTTCAGGCTTGGGCTGATAAGTGGCAGGTAACGTTCGCGCCACAGAAGTGCCAGGCAATGACTATCTCCAACAAGCGAGAGTCTAACCACCTCCCCTTGACATTCAATGGCATTACCATCACCGAATCCCCCACTATCAACATCCTGGGGGGTCACCATTAACCAGAAACTTAACTGGACCAGCCACATAAATACTGTGTCAACAAGAGCAGGTCAGAGGCTAGGTATTCTGTGGTGAGTGTCTCATCTCTTGACTCCCCAAAGCCTTTCCACCATCTACAAGGCACAAGTCAGGAGTGTGATGGAATACTCTCCACTTGCCTGGATGAGTGCAGCTCCAACAACACTCAAGAAGCTCGACACCATCCACGACAAAGCAGCCCGCTTGATTGGCACCCCATCCACCACCTTAAACATTCATTCCTTCCACCACCGGCGTACCGTGGCTGCAGTGTGTACCATCTACAAGATGCACTGCAGCAACTCGCCAAGGCTTCTTCGGCAGCACCTCCCAAACCAATGACCTCTTCCACCTAGAAGGACAAGGGCAGCAGGCGCATGGGAACACCACCACCTCCAAGTTCCCCTCCAAGTCACACACCATCCTGACTTAGAAGTATATCGCCGATCCTTCATCGTCGCTGGGTCAAAATCCTGGAACTCCCTACCTCACAGCACTGTGGGAGTACCATCACCACACGGACTGCAGCGGTTCAAGAAGGGGGCTCACCACCACCTTCTCAAGGGCAACTAGGGATGGGCAATAAATGCTGGCATTGCCAGTGACGCCCAGATCCCATAAACGAATAAAAAAAATATATGTTGTTCCTCAGTGATATTATCTGTAAGCATAGGGTTAGCTATCATGTATGCACCAATGATATCCAGCTTTACCTCTTGATACCACGATTGGTGCTATGCTGTCTGACTGCCTGTTCACCATCAATAGGATGAGCGAGAACTTTTTAATACCTCAACATTGGCAGGACAGAAGCCACCCTGTTCGGCTCCTGCCAGAAGCTCAAGCTGGGTGTTCTGCTTGACCTGACTCCTCTTCAAGCTCCATAGATCACAAAGACCACTTATTTCTAGCTCTGAAATATTGTCCTTTTACCCGACCTCCTTCATACCTTTGTCACCTTCAGACTCAACTTCTCCGACATCCTCCATTGTAGCCTCGCAAGCTCTGCCCTATACTAATGCCAACTCATCCAGAACTCAGTTACCTACATCCTATCCTGCACAAATCCCGGTTCAGTTATCTCTCTTGTCCTTGCCAGCGTTGATTGGCTCCCTGTCCCTTAGCACATTGAATTAAAAATCTTCATTTACCAATTTCTCCACAGCTTTGTGCCTCCTTACCTTTGCAGTTTCCCCAGGCCTAAAGCTGACTTGCATTCTCCACTCAACTAACTCTGTTCTACTGTGCACTTCTCCCAGCTCCCCCCCCTTCCTTCTTTGTACCATTGGTGGCAGAGCCGTAATTAATTTGGCTCCCACACTTAACAGCTTTGTGTTCAAATCTCTCTACCATGTTTCAACCATTAAAACTTAACTTTTTGACACTACCTCACCTAATCCCTTCTATTATTGCTTGGGTCTGAACCCAAATAACGAAGCATTTTGGGATGCTGTACGTTATTTTTGTTGCAGTCCTAAGTCCTGTGGCTGATGTCGTCAGCTGCTCCTGGCTGGCGTCATCTGTGATTACAGCAGTGAGTCATCATACATCACTTTTTCCCCTCTGAGCCTCAAGTCTCTCTAACTTGCATTGAACAACATGCAGGGTACCTGACGGCTTCGCTCACTGATGCAAACACTTTGCATGTTACACTCTGTGATTCAAAGTGTGATGATTCGGTTGGAAATCAAACACAACGATCTTTTCATCTACCGAACTACTCCTTACTATAATGCAATGATTGCTTTTTAAATGCAGCCTGGCTACTGATGTAAGCCGGCACACTCAAAGTAATGGTATTTAACAAATAATAAGTTTAGGTCATTCTGTAAAACTGATTTTTTTACAGTGGCAAGCAAATATTCTAAAAGCAAAATAATCTTCTGCTTTTTGCACAGTAACAGAATATTTAACCTTTATATTAAAGCAACATGTAATTACATAGAATTTTACAGCACAGAAACAGGCTATTCGGCCCAGCAGGTCGGTGCTGGTGTTTATGCTCCACACAAGCCTCCTCCCACCTTACTTCATCTCACCCTATCAACATATCCTTCTATCCCTTTCTTCCTCATGTACTTCTCTAGTTTTCCCTTAAATGCATCAATGCTATTCACCTCGACCACTCCATGTGGTAGCGAGCTCCACATTCTCACCACCCTCTGAGTAAAGAGGTTTCTCCTGAACTCCTTATTGCATTTATTAGTGACTATCTTATATTTATGTCCCCGGGTTTTGGACGCCCCGACAAGTGGAAGAATCCTCTCTACGTCTCCCCTATCGAACCCCTTCATAATTTAAAAAACCTCGATCAGGAAACCTCTCAGACTTCTCTTTTCTAGAGAAAACAGCCCCAGCCTGTTCAGTCTTTCCTGATAGTTGTACCCTTTCAGTCCTCATATCATCCTTGTAAATCTTTTTTGCACTTTCTCCAGTGCTTCGGTATCCTTTTTACAATATGGAGACCAGAACGGTGCACAGTACGAAGTTTGGTCTAACCAAGGTTCTATATCATTTGAATATAACATTCCTGTCCATTACATCACTGAAGGGCATTTTAATTCTCTGGTGCTCTCTCTCTATCGGTTCAGGGAAAGCTTGTTAAGGGATCCTGCTCCTAAGGAAATCGTATAGCTGTGTTTCCAGCGTGACCTGTTGTTTAAGCAATTACTGTTACAAACGTACAGAAAATCCTGTCCTTTTATGTGTTCAATGATGGAAGTAACTTACTGTGAAGAGAAAGATTCATTACGGGTTGCCTTGATGATCAATATTAGTAGAACACAAATGTTGGTAATTATGGTTCTTATGATAATAGTATTCATTGTGATGATCGTTGGATCTGTTAATTACTCTAATTTACTAAATTTGTATCTTGCCTATCTACAGTGCAGGTCTTCTATGGTAGTTTAATACACAATGCTGTGGATCTGCAATACTGTGTATACAGTTTGAGGTATAATCTGCCAAGAGCTTAATCCTTAATCCAAGTGTAGATATTCAATTTGCCATGCTTCCTTCAATTGAAAGGACAGAATATTTGGGGTAATGGATTTCATGTCAGTTGTTATGAATGTATAATTGGCTTACAGGAGGTGTTGGTCTTCCACCTGTTTGTGCGCCTGCCTCCCACTTTTTCCATGCATTGTGTTCATCTAGGAGTTTGGCCAGAACTGGTGGAAGTCATAAAGAGAGAAATGATGAGTTCAGAAGGTTGTTGACCTAGACTGATCCACCAGAGCTACTGTCCCACTGCCCAGTAGAATGTGTATATATAGGGGATGATGGATGCAGGTTTGTGTCCCAGAGATTCAGTTCTTCGAATCTACCCATCACAGTTGGGAAGTGAAACCTTCCACATGACTATTTACCTCACCTCACCGCACTATGTATGTACTTTCCACTGGTTGATCATGGAGTGCCATTTAGTTTCTCCATAGCTTACTAAATAGCCAAAAAAGGACACATTGAAATAAATAGTTAGAAAGGGCACTGGTATAATAATAGGTGATATATTTTCTGTATGTACATGACGCCAATCATACAGATGATAAAAGATGTGATGAATGTGGTGACCTGGACTCTTGATTCTGTGTATCCTCCCATTTATAGTATCACCATCTCTCTCACTACAGCATTCATTTACCCAGCAGATGTATTGTATCACTCCGGTTACAAATCACATTGGTGAATCAAAGTTTTCTGTGGTTTTAGAATTTATATTTTGGTAATAAAATGATAAGCATCTAAACCTTGGACCAGCATGTAAGTTACTCTCCTATGAATAAAACACATATACAATGGGTAGTGTAGTGTGACTGGTAACCCTAATTCTACAATCCTAGGATGTGTTTGAGGATGTGACTGCATTGTTGCTATGGTGCACTTTGGCTGGAGATGAATTTGATGAAGTGTTGTGGGGGTGGGCTGGCTGTGGGGGTCATTGTTTTCTGTTTTTCTTTCAAGTCTTTTTAACAATCCAAGGCTCCAGAATTCACAAAGACGAGGTGGACCTCGAAGGGAAATAAATAAAGGAATGAGATTTTTGCCTTTTGTCACCCTATAATAGACCCGCCCCAGTCTCCCACTTCGCTGATGGGCTGAAGTGGGCAAGGGATTTAGAATTTTTTGAAGGAGCTGTTTGGAAAAAGTCTTGATTGTACTGATTTTGTGATCACTCTTTTTACATTTTTTTTTTTACTTTAAGGACCTTCCCAGTCACCAAGTTTGTCCTTTTTATTGTCCAATGCAGATAGCAAAGGGAAAGAATCAGCTGCCATGAAAGGAGATCTCCTCCGAGCTCGCAATATGAAGAGATACATCAACCAGCTCACAGTTGCCAAGAAGCAGTGTGAGAAACGAATAAAACTCCTTGGGGGTCCAGTGTATGGTCAGCAGGAAGATGGTGCCAGCGATGAGACTGATGCGCCTCCAAATCAAAAGGTAAAAAGAAGCCAAATAACTAAAGATACCATAATAAAGTAGGGTGAGCAAAGGCATCTGTAGGGAACTCAACACAATAAGTTGTAGTCCAACTTACATATAAAAATGTTTTATTTATTTTAGTTATACTTCAGAGGTATTGACAAATTCAACTTCCGTTTGTAAAAGAAAACTGCTTTGAGTGCAGTCTACACTATCAGTTACATTTCACAACTCCATGTTTTTTTTTGTCGCAGAAATTGATATAATTATTATTCATTTGTTTCCCTCATACCAGACCATAGCTCAGCGAGCCATGACCTTTGGCTGTTTCTTCAGTTTCTTTTCTTCCACAGTGTGTAAGCAGTTTCGTGCTTTGGTCAGACTGCACCATGATTACTGTGTCCAGCTCAGTTTGCTGAGGCACGAAAGAGACATTCAGTGACTGGAGTCAGTGCAGAGGAGAACCCCAAGGCTGATCCTAGAGTCAGGAGCCTGAGTTTTGGGGAAAAACGAGAGAAACGTAGCCTTTTCAGCTTAAAAAGGTGGCACCTCAGAAGTGATCTTTTTGAGGCATATAAGATAGTTAAGGAATGGAAAAAGTTCATCTGGAATACTTTTTTTAATTATTCGTTATGGGGTGTGTACGCCGCTGGCAAAGCCAGCATTTATTGCCCATCCCTAATTGCCCTTGAGAAGGTGGTAGTGAGCCACCTCCTTGAACCGCTGCAGTCCGTGTGGTGAAGGTATTCCCACAGTGCTGTTAGGGAGGGAGTTCCAGGATTTTGACCCAGCGACGATGAAGGAACGGTTATATGTTTCCAAATCAGGATGGTGTGTAACTTGGAGGGGAACTTGCAGGTGATGGTGTTCCCATGTGCCTGCTGCCCTTGTCCTTCTAGGTGGTAGAGGTTGCGGGTTTGGGAGGTGCTGTCGAAGAAGCCTTGGCGAGTTGCTGCAGTGCATCTTGTAGATGGTACACATTGCAGCCATGGTACGCCAGTGGTGGAGGGAGTGAATGTTTAAGGTGGTGGATGGGGTGCCAATCAAGCAGGCTGCTTTGTCCTGGATGGTGTCGAGCTTCTTGAGTGTTGTTGGAGCTGCACTCACCCAGGCAAGTGGAGAGTATTCCATCACACTCCTGACTTGTGCCTTGTAGATGGTGGAAAAGCTCTGGGGAGTCAGGAGGTGAGATACTTGCCGCAGAATACCCAGCCTCTGACCTGCTCTTGTGGCCATAGTATTTATGTGGCTGGTCCAGTTAAGTTTCTTGTCCATGGTGACCCCCAGGGTGTTGGTGATGGTAATACCGTTGAATGTCAAGGGGCGGCTAGACTCTCGCTTGTTGGAGATAGTCATTGCCTGGCACTTGTGTGACGCGCATATTACTTGCCACTTATCAGCCCAAGCCTGAACAACGTCCAGGTCTTGCTGCATTCGGGCATGGACTACTTTATTATCTGAGGAGTTGTGAATGGCACTGAACACTGTGCAGTCATCAGCAAGCATCCCCACTTCTGACCTGACTTCTGAAGGTAGGTCATCGATGAAGCAGCTGAAAATGGTTGGGCCTAGGACACTGCCCTGAGGAACTCCTGCAGCGATGTCCTGGGACTGAGATGATTGACCTCCAACAACCACAACCATCTTCCTTTTGTGCTAGGTATGACTCCAGCCAGTGGAGAGTTTTCCCCCTGATTCCCATTGACTTCAGTTTTACTAGGGCTCCTTGATGCCACACTCAGTCAAATGCTGCCTTGATATCTAGGGCAGTTACTCTCATCTCACCTCTGGAATTCAGCTATTTTGTCCATGTTTGGACCAAGGCTGTAATGAGGTCGGGAGCCGAGTGGTCTTGGCGGAACCCAAACTGAGCATCGGTGAGCAGGTTATTGGTGAGTAAGTGCCGCTTGATAGCACTGTTGATGACACCTTCCATCACTTTGCTGATGATTGAGAGTAGACTGATGGTGCAGTAATTGGCCAGATTGTATTTGCCCTGTTTTTTGTGGACAGGACATACCTGGGCAATTTTCCACATTGTCGGGTAGATGCCAGTGTTGTAGCTGTACTGGAACAGCTTAGCTAGAGGCACGGCTAGTTCTGGAGCACAAGTCTTCAGCACGATAGCCAGGATGTTGTCAGGGCCCATAGCCTTTGCTGTATCCAGTGCGCTCAGCCGTTTCTTGCTATCCCGTGGAATGAATCGAATTGGCTGAAGACTGGTTTCTGTGATGGTGGGGACCACTGTTCCCTCCTAAGGTGCGCGGCCGCGCACACGTTCCAGAGCTCGCCCGCACTTCAAATGAAATGCCGCGCAGAGAGCTGGACAGTATCTGGGGCGGGGGAGGGGCCCAATACACAATGGCCCCGGCAATCCAGACAGACTCTGAGCCGATCGCAGTTGCAGCTCTTGAAGTGTGTGTTCGGATGGTTGATGGGTTGCTGTGTAACGCCGGGAGGGGTTTGGCTTTCTCCCTTGAACTTTGACCGGGACAGCGGGAGAATCCCCCGCGCTCTGATTGTTTGCCTTTCAGCTTTCTGTGCCGGCGCGCGGTATACCGGAGCCGCGCGTGTGCAGTACTCAGTTGGGCCAAGCTTCCGTTGGCTCCATGCAGAGGTCAGGGGATCCGTTGGTGGCTGGTGGGGGGAAGATCGAGGATCGAAAGGGGGAGAGAGGGAATCTGAGGGGGGGAGGGAGAGAGACGGGGGCGAGAGGGCGAGTGAGAGTCTGTGGGGGAGAAAGAGAGAGAGAGACGGGGGGCGGAGAGAGAGAGAGAGACTGGGGGAGCGGGAGAGGGAGGGACAGAGAGAGGTAAGGGTCCAGACGCGTGTAGTCCGTTACCGGGGACTGAGTGGCGGCCGCACTTTGGAACAACACAGGTGGAGGCGCAGCACGTGTACAATGGCCGCTGGAAGGAAGCTAAAGCAAACAAGTTTTTGGCCCCTGGTGAAACAAATATGAGAATTTTTTTTTTAATTCAGAAAATTGTTTAAAGCTGGAAAAAAAAATACGGGAAAGTGATGTTGAATGTCCCGCAGTAAGTTCCAGTTAAATTTTGCCAGGTGTTGTCCCCTTTTTTGAAAGTCTATCAGGGTTGTTTAAATCATGTTATGAGAGGGGGGAAAAAGTTTGTGCCCCTGTTTGTACCTCAGTCTGTGAGAGACAGAGGGAACAGCAGCAGAAAAAGAGGAAACAACTTCTCCAAAACTGATCCCAACTCATCGCCAAGGCTGGGGATCGATAACCTCACCACCTTCTTCGGAAGTTTAACCACTTTATTCACTTCTTATTTGAACTTCGTTTGGAATTAGAGTTTATTTTATTATTTTTTTGTTGTATGTTTCATGACAGCATTGAAGAGGGAAAGAGAAACTTGGAGCCACTTCTGTCAAAGCTGCAACGAGACTTGAAAGAATTTAAAGATTTTTAATGAACTTTTCACAAAGAATGAGTGTTAAAAACACTTCTTTCCCCCCTAATTTCAAATATGATTTTGGAAGAAACAGAAACAAAAATCAATTTTCCCCTCATCCAAACCAGTTTCAACCAGGTCTTGAAGTCCAAACGCTTTTAAAGAGGTTCTGAAATGCTTAAAACATTTTAAAATTGAAATTTCTCAATACTGTATTTGATTTTGAATGATCGACTGAAGTGAGCAGCTTTACACAAACATGCAACCATGCTATTGAGGTTGGGGAGGGTGGGGAGGATTTGTTGGCGTTACATATTACTTTTTATTGACTTTTTAATAAATATCATTAAGATGTTTAGGAAGAGAACCAAAAAAGGGGAAAAACACAAACTATTTTATTTTGTCTATAGTTATATAGTCCTAACAAGTCCCAGGAATAATGTAAATATAGATTTCCTCTTAAACGTTTAGTGGAGTGTTAATAGAAACACGAGTTATGTAATGATGTATAAAAATTGCAGGAAACTACTTTAGAAGAAACTACTATTTGTTTATGTGAGAAAGACAGAAAATACTTCGATTAAACTGATAATGTACAATTTTGATTTGGTATAAATGTTTGAAATAGGAGATTAAGAATTGAGAGTACAACGAAGTTTGTTTCCCACTATTTAATTGGGAAGTACCTTTTTAAAAAAAAAACAATCAACACAGAGCAGAGATGAATATTGTGGAGAATGTTTGAGAGAAAAACATTAAAAGCGAAATTTGTAAATTAACATCTTTATGTCAACATATTAGTAAACATTTCCAAGTCAGTCTGATTGGTTCTCCTGTCCAGGAAGAAAGATGAATGTTTATTTCTGTTAAATCAAAGCTTTTCCTGCTTTTTGTTTTTAATTCGGTGACGCAAATTGTGTGTGTGTGTGTGTGTTTCTGCACTTGTGAATAAGTGCTGCATTTCTGACATGTTACATGGTGGGTGCTGGTTCAAGAAGACCACGTTTATTACTGGAAGTGATTGAAGTTGTAAACATGGATACCCGTTTTTGTCCAATTCTTTTTAATACTGTGACCTAAAGAACTACAGCACTTTATATTTGTTGGTTGCCTGGTTGCATTGTGATTAATCTTCTAATTACTTATGTGGACGTACAGCACATCAGCGCCATAGGAAAGCCGCTGCTTGTGCAGCCACTGCTATAGTGACATGAGGGATGGGCTAATACGTTGAAAACTTTAAAATTAATACAAATTGCACGAATAGATATGCCTCTTTCAGCTCACCTTGGGCTTTCGGATTGTTTGTCGATGCATAACCGTGTGACTGAGTGACGTTTCTGAAGTGTTAATGCATTATTATGCAGTTCTTTTATATTCCAGTCATTTCTGACGAGTAATTTTTTATTAAATAGAGTTTGTATGTGACGAACTAAAAGCTTTTAATTAATTCTACCGTAAACAAACTTGCAGAATGGGCATGTAAATGACAAATTAATTTCATTGTAGGTAAGTGTGAGGTGGTGCATTTTGGTAGGAGGAATAAGGAGGCGACCTACTCCTTGGAAAATAAGAGTCTAAATGGGGTAGAGCTGCAAAGGGATCTAGGGATATAGATTCACAAATCATTAAAAGTAGCAACGCAGGTTAAAAAAAGCCATAAAAGTGCAAATAAAGCACTGGGGCTCATTTCTAGGGGAATAGAATTCAAAAGCAGAGAAGTTATGTTAAACTTGTATAGAACCTTGTCTGATTGTCTCATGATTTGAGATGGTGGGGTGGCAATATGGCATTACTGTGTATATGCTTTTAAGTGGTTGCTGTTGCTGTCGTTGTTGTAAAAGTTGTTTTATTTTATAATTTGCTCACAGACGAAAAGGTCGCGCTCAAAGGAGTTCGTGGCCCGCTCAGTACAAAAAAAAATTAGAGGGAGCATTGGTGGGGACCTCCGGAGGAGGCCGATATGGATCATCCACTCGGCACTTCTGGCTGAAGATGGTTGCAAACGATTCAGCTTTGTCTTTTGCACTCATGTGCTGGGCTCCGCCATCATTGAGGATGGGGATATTCATGGCGCCACCTCCTCCCGTTAGTTGTTTAATTGTCCACCACCATTCACCACTGGATGTGGCAGGACTGAAGAGCTTTGATCTGATCCATTAATTGTAGGATTGCTTAGCTCTGTCTATAGCATGCTGTCTCTGCTGTTTAGCATGCATGTAGTCCTGTGTTGCAGCTTCCTGAGGTTGGCACCTCATTTTTAGGTACGCCAGATGCTGCTCCTGGCATGCTCTTCTGCACTCGTCGTTGAACTAGGGTTGGTCGCCTGGCTTGATGGTAATGGTAGAGTGAGGGATATGCTGGGCCATGAGGTTACAGATTGTGGTGGAATACAATTTGCTGCTGCTGATGGCCCACAGCGTCTCATGGATGCCCAGCTTTGAGCTACTAGATCTGTTCTGAATCTATCCCATTTAGCACAGTGGTAGTGCCACACAACACAATGGCGGGTGTCCTCAGTGGGAAGACGGGTCTTTGTCTCCACAAGGACTGTGCGGTGGCCACTGCTACCAATGCTGTAATGGACAGATGCATCTGCGACAGGTAGATTGGTGAGGACGAGGTCAAGTAGGTTTTTCCCTCGTGTTGGTTCTCGCACCACCTGCCGTAGGCCCAGTCTGGCAGTTATGTCCTTCAGGGCTCGGTCAGTAGTGGACATTGAAGTCCCCCACCCAGAGTACATTCTGTGCTACCCACAGTGCTTCTTCCAAGTGGTGGTCAACATGGAGGAGTACTGATTCATCAGCTGAGGGAGGGAGGTAAGTGGTAACCAGCAGGAGGTTTCCTTGCCCGTGCTTGACCTGAAGCCATGAGACTTCATGGGGTCTGGAGTCAATGTTGAGGACTCTCTCCCGACTGTATACCACTGTACCGCTGATGGGACAAGACATACCCGGGGATGGTGATGAAGGAGTCTGGGACTTTGGCTGAAAGGTATGACTATGTCAGGCTGTTGCTTGACTCTCCCAATTTTGACACAAGTAGCCAGATGTTAGTGAGGAGGACTTTGCAGGGTCGACTGGACTGGGTGTGCCTTTGTTGTGTCCGAAGCCGAGGTCGATGTTGGGTGGTCCGTCCAGTTTTATTCTTAATATTGTAGCGGTTTGCTAGGTCATTTCGGAGGGCAGTTAAGAGTCAACCACATTTCGGCCAAACCAGGTAAGGACGGCAGATTTCCTTCCCTGTAGGACATTAGTGAACCAGACGGGTTTTTACAACAATCCCATAGTTTCATAGTCACCATTATTGATACTAGCTTTTTTATTCCAGATTCATTTAATTAAGTGAATTTAAATTCCCCAGCTACCGTGGTGGGACTTGAATTCACGGCTCTGGACCTCATCACCACTATGTTACTGTTCCCACATACTACTTCTGGAATTTAAGTTAGAGCAGGACAAGGGGTCACATGTTCAAACTAGTAAAAAGTAAGTTTAGGACCAAAATCAAAAAATTGTTCGTCGTATGAGGAGAGATTGGGTCGACTAGGCCTGTATTCACTAGAGTTTGGAAGAATGAGAGGGGATCTCATTGAAACGTATAAAATTCTGATGGCTAGACAGACTGGATGCAGGGAGGATGTTTCCCCTGGCTGGGGGCTCTAGAACGAGGGGTCACAGTCTCAGGATACGGGGTAGGACATTTAGGACTGAGATGAGGAGAAATGTCTTCACTCAGAGGGTGGTGAACCTGTGGAATTCTCTACCACAGAAGGCTGTGGAGGCCAAGTCACTGAATATATTTAAGAAGGAGATAGATAGATTTCTAGACACAAAAGGCATCAAGGGGTATGGGGAGAGCGCGGGAATATGGTATTGAGATAGAGGATCAGCCATGATCATATTGAATGGCGGAGCAGGCTCGAAGGGCCGAATGGCCTATTCCTGCTCCTGTTTTTCTATGTTTCTACCTAGATAGTGATCCACATACGGAATAGACTTCCAGATAGAGTACTGGAGGTGAAAACTCCAGAATCATTTAAGAAATAATTGAATGCTGCAATTGGGAGACTGTTGGGTCTTTCTGGATGGATGACTTAAGATGGGCTGAATAGACTTTCTCATCCATAGCTGTGTTGTGATCTTGTGCCATCAGGGAGCCAATAATCCAGGAGAAAATTAATTGGCACTTGGAAAAGTAATGAAAGTCAGCACGGATTTGTTAAAAACAAATTGCATTTGACTAACTTGATTTGAGTTTTTTTTAGGAAGTAACGGAGAGGGTTGATAAGGGTAGTGCAGTTGATGTTGTGTATATGGATTTTCAAAAGTTGTTTGATAAAGTACCACATAATAGACTTGTAAGCAAAATTAAAGCTCATGGGATTAAAGGGACAGTGGCAGCGTGGATACGAAATTGGCTAAGGTGCAGAAAGCAGAGAGTAGTGGTGAACGGCTGTTTTTCAGACTGGAGGGCAATATGCAGTGGTGTTCCCCAGGGGTTGATATTAGGACCACTGCTCTTTTTGCTATAATAATGACCTGGACTTGGGTAAACAGGGCATAATTTCAAAGTTTGCAGATGACTCGAAACTCGACAATGTGGTAAACAGTGAGGAGGATCGTTACAGACTTCAAGAGGACACAGAAAGACTGGTGAAATGGGCAGACATATGGCAGATGAAATTTAACACACAGTTAAGTGTGAAGTGATACATTTTGGTAGGAAGAATGAGGAGAGACAATATGAACTAAATGGTACAATTTTAAAGGGGGTGCAGGAACAGAGAGACCTGGGGGTGTATGTACACAAGTCTTTGAAGGTGGCAGGACAAGTTGAGAAGGCTGTTTTAAAAAGGCACATGGGATCCTTGACTTTATAAATAGAGGAATAAAGTACGAAAACAAGGAAATTATAAAACACTGGTTCGGCCTCAGCTGGGGTATTGTGTTCAATTCTGGGCACCACACTTTAGGAATGCCTTAGAGCAGGTGCAGAAAACATTTACCAGAATGGTACCTGGGATGAGGGACTTTAGTTATGTGGAGAAACTGGGGTAATTCTCTTTAGAGCAGAGAAGGTTAAGAGGAGATCTGATAGAGGTGTTCAAAATCATGAAGGGTTTTGATGGAGTAAAGGGGAAACTGTTTCCAGTGGCAGAAGGGTCTGTAACCAGAGGACACAGATTTAAGGTGATAGGCAAAAGAACTGGAAGTGTCCTGAGGAATTTTTTTTTTTTACGCAGTGAGATGTTGTGATCTGGAATGCACTGCCTGAAACGGTGGTCATGATGCGGAGATGCCGGTGTTGGACTGGGGTGGACAAAAGTGAGAAGTCTCACAACACCAGGTTATAGTCCAACAGTTTTATTTGAAATCACCAAGCTTTCGGAGCGGCTGCTCCTTCGTCAGGTGAAGTGAAGAAATACAAATCGGCACAGCATATATAGACAGAGAACAAAGCCTGTGCAGAGAACAATGTCAGACGACTACAGTTAATCTTTCTGACTGCCTTTTATCACACTTCGGCAGAGAGACAATCAGGTCAGTCAGGAAGACATTATATCAAAGACATAGCAAAATACAACTAAGACAATGAGGTGGGGTCACAGGGGGTCGAATGTGTCAAATGCTGCAGTCTGTATGGAAAACCATAAACTTTAAACTTTTTACTTTTTTTTTTACTGGAAATCACATCTGTGAACAAGCCAACGACGACGCGAGTCTGGATGACTCTACGTCAGATGGGGTTACATGTAGCGTGACATGAACCCAAGATCCCAGTTGAGGCCGTCCTCATGGGTGCGGAACTTGGCTATCAGTTTCTGCTCGATGATTTTGCGTTGTCGTGTGTCTCGAAGGTCGCCTTGGAGAACGCTAACCCGCAGATCCGAGGCTGAATGTCCTTGACTGCTGAAGCGTTCCCCGACTGGGAGGGACTTCGAGACACACGACAACGCAAAATCATCGAGCAGAAACTGATAGCCAAGTTCCGCACCCATGAGGACGGCCTCAACCGGGATCTTGGGTTCATGTCACGCTACATGTAACCCCACCTGACGTAGCGTCATCCAGACTCGAGTCGTCGTTGGCTTGTTCACAGATGTGATTTCCAGTAAAAAAAAAGTAAAAGGTTTAAAGTTTATGGTTTTCCATACAGACTGCAGCATTTGACACATTAGACCCCCTGTGACCCCACCTCATTGTCTTAGTTGTATTTTGCTATGTCTTTGATATAATGTCTTCCTGACTGACCTGATTGTCTCTCTGCCGAAGTGTGATAAAAGGCAGTCAGAAAGATTAACTGTAGTCGTCTGACATTGTTCTCTGCACAGGCTTTGTTCTCTGACTATATATGCTGTGCCCATTTGTATTTCTTCACTTCACCTGACGAAGGGGCAGCCGCTCCGAAAGCTTGTGATTTCAAATAAAACTGTTGGACTATAACCTGGTGTTGTGCGACTTCTCACTTTTGAAACGGTGGTGGAAGTAGATTCAGTAATAACTTTCAGAAGGGAAATGGTTAAATATGTGAAGGGAAAAAAATTACAGGGTCATGGGGACAGAACTGGGGAGTGGGACTGATCGGATAGCTCTTACAAAGAGCCGGCACAGGCATGGTAGGCCGAATGGCCTCCTTCTGTGTGTTCACTTGGCAACCAAGTGCAGACCGGGGCTGCCAACTCTGGTTGCACGGGTTCCTGGAGGTTTCATCGCATGACCTCCGTCTCCTAACCCCGCCGCCGCGCTCCCCACGCCAATTGGAAAACAAACACGCTCTTTATTACCCAATTAGATGATTCTTGACAGTCAGTTAAACAGCCTGTTTTCCCCATCTCCAACATTTTTATAATTAATAAACAAAAGTATTCAAGAAAATAAAAAAACAACTTTTTTTTTTAATGCCTCTGATTTCCCCCCGCCCCCTCCCCCCCCACCCCGTGTTTCTTCTTACTGCCGTGTCCAGGAGATTAATCATTAAATCCTGAATAATCTTGGAGCGTTGGCAACCTTAGTGCAGACTGATAACCACTTGCAATTATCTGCAAATGCTGATCCTGACGTGATGTATACAGCCCGGGAGATCTTAACGTTGTCAAGCAAGTGCTTTACTAACATGAAAATTTAAGCAGCATTGTAAACCAGTGAGTAGAGCATGTCTGTGTGCAGATCTCTTAATTTCTGTGACTGAAGAGTTATGTGGGGACTGACCATGTAACTTGGATCTGCCAGCTCTGCGTATTCCTGGAATGCAACTGAGTAACCCGAGTTGGAATGTTGGGGTGATTCTACACTTCTTCCTTTGGGGATCAGGGAAAAAATTCTCGGGTCTTCATTTTCTTCAAAGTTTAACTTCTGTTTTTAAATATTTTTGGCTATCAGTATGGCGTTTTGGAGTACACTTGTAGTTGAGCCCTGGCTAAAGTTTATTTTCAATTGGCCAAACAGCTAAGTAGATTTTAAGTGTGCCCAGTGATCGAACACAGAGCCCCCTTCAGTTTATTTTGCCTATTGGCATTATCACGTGCCCTCACGACCATCACCTTACGAACATATGAAAATAATGGGCAAGAAACTTCCTACCCCCCCACCCAGCCGGCCATGTAATCTCCCAGGAGAGGCGAGAAAACACAGATTTGCTGGAATGGTTCCAGGGTTAAGGGATTACAGTTATGTGGATAGACTGGAGAAGCTGCGGTTGTTCTCCTTATGTGAGAAGTCGCACAACACCAGGTTATAGTCCAACAGCTTTATTTGAAATCACAAGCTTTCGGAGCGCTGCTCCTTCGTCAGGTGAAGACTTCACCTGACGAAGGAGCAGCGCTCCGAAAGCTTGTGATTTCAAATAAAGCTGTTGGACTATAACCTGGTGTTGTGCGACTTCTCACATTTGTCCACCCCAGTCCAACACCGGCAGCTCCACATCATGTTCTCCTTATAGCAGAGAAGGTTAAGAGGAGATTTGATAGAGGTGTTTAAAAGCATGAAGGGTGTAGATAGAGTAAATAAAGAGAAACTGTTTCTAATGGCTGAAGGGTCGATAACCAGAGGGCGCAGATTTAAGGTGATTGGTAAAAGAACCAGAGGCGACATGAGGGAAAACTTTTTTTACGCAGCGAGTGGTTCGGATTTGGAATGCACTGCCTGATAGGGTTGAGGATACAGATTCAATAGTAGCCTTCAAAAGGGATTTGGATAAATACTTGAAGGAGAAAAAATATTTCAGGGATATGGGGGAAGAGCGGGGGAGTGGGACTAACTGGATTGATCTTCGAAAGAGCCGGCGCAGACTCAATGGGCCGAATGACCTCCTTCTGTGCTGTACGATTCTATGATTCTCAGCAGATATTGGTCTCAAACTGGGATCCATAGTATAACTGTACCTTTAAAGATGTGGCAACTTTTTTATTTAAAAAAAATATAAAAACAGAAAATGCTGGAAGCACTCCTCAGAGCAGGCAGCATCCGTGGAGCAAGAAACAGAATTAACGTTTCTGGTCGATGACCTTTCATCAGAACTGGAAGAAGGTTCATCGACCTGAAACGTTAACTCTGTTTCTCTCTCCACAGATGCTGCCTGACCTGCTGAGTATTTCCAACGTTTTCTGTTTCTATTTCAGCTTTCCAGCATCCGCAGTATTTTGTTTTTGTGTTTATTTTTTAGTTGGATTGCAGAAGGATTATTTCGTTTGGCAAATGAGAATTGGTGTGCGATGCTGGGTAATAGACCTCTTCTGCATTCTCATAACTCTGCAGGTGGTCCTCTCTCCCAAAGCTGATGGCCTTTCCACGTAATTTCTTTCTTGCTGTGCCTGGCTCATTCCTCTCCTTGGTGGCTCTTGCATTATATCCCCTTCGGCACTTTACTTGATGAATACAAGCATTTTTTCTGTTCTCCTTGTCCATGGCATTTTTTTTTAAGCTTAATCATAAGATTTCCAATTCCTTTCTGTGCCCTGTGACAGTGAGGTCTAGAGAATTCCTCATAACAGATTCAGGTTGTGTACATAATGAGAAAACGCTTAAGTAATTATCACACTGTGTTTAGGCTATTGTGTTTGAAAATAATTGAGTCTGTTCACGCCATGCAAGGGAGCTTTACAGGATTTTAAAGCATTTAACAGCTGTAGGCTAAAGGGCGAAACATAAACACCTAATTTTCAATGTTGGACATTGCAGCTTCACATTGAACACATTGTTTTTTTTAGAGCTATACTAACTCTAGGTTTCTAATTTGTACGAAAATAAGAAAACTACCATTACTGCAGTGTTTGTTTAGGAACACTGGACAAATAAATATGCTATCCTTCATCCATCTGTTGAAGGGTCATCGACCTGAAACGTTAACGCTGTTTCTCTCTCCACAGATGCTGCCTGACCAGCTGAGCTTTTCCAGCGTTTTCTGTTTTTATTCCAGTTTTCCAGCATCCGCAGTATTTTGCTTTCGTATATGCTATCCTTCATGTTCCCGCTGATTCTATGCTGCAGGAATCCTGATTAAAGTGGAACAAAAAGCAAAATACTGAAGATGCTGGAAGTCTGAATTTAAAACAGAAAATGCTGCATACACTCAGCAGGTCAGGCAACAACTGTGGAGAGAAGGTAGCATTAACGTTTCAGGCCGATGATTTGAAACGTTAACCCAACTACAGGAAACTCTCTTTTAACCGGCACCCAAATAACCGGAAATCTCTCTTAACCGGCAAAATTCTTGAGTAGGTAACCGGGGTTTTCCTTCATCTCTCCTTTAAAAATAACTTTAAAAAAAAACCCCGAGGCGTTTGCCTTGTATCGGAGTGTGTAGATTGGGAGGGGAATGTGCAGCCCGGGTAGGCAGCGGACACAACAGATGGTCAGCTGGCGGTCCCCGGGGAGACGGAGCTCCGAATGCAGGCGCATGTCAATGTGTACGGGGCTCTCATACGTTGGGAGATATAACTCTCCGTTATCCGGACTTTTTGATTAACCGGCACCACGCCGGTCCCGTCGGTGCTGGTTAATAAGAGTTTCCTGATATAGAAATTCGGGGTGAGCCAGAAATGAACGGTATTTAGCGCCGGGCGGGGGGGGAACAAAAATTCTGCGCCAAATTATTTATAAAATCTTTCTTCTGAACCTCGAGCTCAAGATGTAGGGTTAACGTTTCATAAGAACATAAGAAATAGGAGCAGGAATAGGCCAGTTGGCCCTTCGAGCCTGCTCTGCCATTCAATAAGATCATGGCTGATCTTCTACCTCGTCTCCACTTTCCTGCACTATCCTCATATCCCTTGATTCCCTTAATATTCAAAAATCTATCGATGTCTCTCTCTAGAATATACTCAACGACTGAGCCTCCACACCCCTCGGGTAGAGAATTCCAAAGATTCACCACCCTCTGAGTGAAGAAATTTCTCCTCCTCTCAGTCCTAAATAGTCGACCCCTTATTCTGAGACTCTGACCCCTGGTTCTAGACTCCCCAGCCAGGGGGAACATCCTCCCTGCATTTACCCTGTCAAGCCCTGTAAGAATTGTGTATGTTTCAATGAGATCACCTCTCATTCTTCTAAACTCTAGAGAATATAGGCCTAGTCTACTCAATCTGTCCTCATCGGACAATCCCCCCATCCCAGAAACCAGTCTGGTGAACCTTCGTTGCACTCCCTCTGGCAAGTATATCCTTCCTTTGGTAAGGAGACCAAAACTGTACATAATACTCCAGGTGTGGTCTCACCAACGCCCTATATAATTGCAGTAAGACGTTTTTACTCTTATACTCAAATCCTCTTGTAATAAAGGCCAACCTACCATTTGCTTTCCTGATTGCTTGCTGTACCTGCATGTTAACTTAGAGTGATTTGTGTACAAGGACCCCCAGGTCCCTCTGAACACCAACATTTCCCAATCTCTCTCCATTTAAAAATACTCTGCTTTTCTACTTTTCCTACCAAAGTGTTTAACATCACATTTCTCCACATTATATTCCATTTGCCATGTTCTTGCCCACTCATTTAGCCTGTCTATATTCCCTTGAAGCCTCCTTGCATTCCCACTCAGCTTTGTATCATCAGCAAACTTGGATATATTACATTTGGTCCCCTCATCCAAATCATTGATGTAGATTGTGAATAGCTGAGGCCCAAGCACTGATCCTTGCGGTACCCCACTAGTTACAGCCTGCCAACCCGAAAATGACCCGTTTATTCCTACTCTCTGTTTTCTGTCCGTTAACCAATCCTCAATCCATGCTAGTATATTAACCCCTATCCCATGAGCCCTAATTTTGTTTAATAACCTCTTGTGTGGCACCTTATTGAATGCCTTCTGAAAATCCAAATACACCACATCCACTGGTTCCCCCTCGTCTATTTTGCTAGTTGCAATCTCAAAAAACTCTTAACAGATTTGTCAAACATGATTTCCCTTTCATAAATCTGTGTTGACTCTGCCCAATCCTATTATTATTTTCTAAGTGCCCTGTTACCATGTCCTTAATAATAGTTTCTAGCATTTTCCCTACTACTGATGTCAGGCTAACTGTTCTGTAGTTCCCCGTTTTCTCTCTCCCTCCTTTCTTAAATGGTGGGGTTACATTTGCTACCTTCCAATCCGTGGGAACCGTTCCAGAATCTATGGAATTTTGTAAAATGTCGACCAATGCTTGCACTATCTCTATAGCCACCTCTTTCAAAACCCTAGGATGTCGGCCATCAGGTCCAGGGGATTATTCGGCTTTCAGTCCATTTAATTTCTCCAGTATGATTTCTTTACTAATACAAATTTCTTTCAGTTCCTCTTTCTCGCTCGAGCCTTGGTTCTCCACTATTTCCGGGAAGTTTTTTGCGTCTCCTTCCATGAAGACAGACACAAAGGGCTGGATTTTCATAGGGCCGTGGAGGCGGGTTTGGAGGCGTGTGGGGGGTTAAAATTGTGAAAAGTGGCGGGCGGACCTGATCCCGCCTCCATTCCGCCTCCACGCAATTTTGATAAAATCGTGTGCGGTGTTCCCGACTCCGTCCCGCCTCCAAGAGGCGGGAGAGGCCATTAAAGCCCTTAACAAGCCCTAAATTGACTCTCTAATGCCATTTTGAAACGTTTCAGCTAGTTTAACCCTTTTCCGACGTGAAGCACGCCTGATGTGAAACCCGCCAGTGAAACCTGGCGGGAGCACAAGTGGATAGCTGACTATCAGCTGCAGGTCCACTATTACAACGGAGATGTGATGAAGGTAGTAGTAGTATTAGGTCTGAAAGTCGCCTCTGAAGCTGCTGCATTGAAGGTCTTCAGAGACTGCCTGGCTTTTGCTGTGAGAGGACCTGGATGCAAAAAAATTCTCACTCTCTCACACTCACAGCTGCTGCTCATTTTGCAACCAGGTCCACTCACAGCAAAGGCCAGGCAGTCTCTGAAGACCTTCAATGCAGCAGCAATGATGACATCATCAGAGGTAACTTTCAGACTGAAACCACTAATTAGTTCATGGGTTCTCACATGCTGGAACTCAATTGCCCAATTAGGTGAAAATTGCATCAATCTCCCACATCCAATTGCAGTCGGGTGGATGACACGACCCCAACCCGCCCCAGTATCAAAATCCAGCCCAAAGTATTTGTTTAATTTCTCTGCCATTTCCTTATTCCCCATTATAACTTCTCCTGTCTCAGCATGTAAGGGACCCACATTTACTTTCGCTAATCTTTTCCTTTTTACATACCTGTAGAAGGTCGATGACCTGATTAAAGTGGGCCCAGTGTCAACTTCAATCGCGATTTTAATAAAGGGCAGTTGAAAACTCAGTTTGAAAACCTTTATCCAATAACTTATTCAGCAATTACATTTTTTTTTACTAAAAATACACAATGGTTAGAGTTATAAAATATTCAGCTCTACCTTGTTGGGTCATAACAGTGAGTTAACTCCTTTTTGATGTGCTGAATATTTGAAACAATCAACATTTTATGCTTGGATTAGGAGCTTGTGTTCTAGTTGTTTTGGGATTTCTGTATAATGGAACCAAACCTGTACAGTGGGCCTGAATGGGCAGAATCCTTCTGAATGGGGTTCAGTGAATTACCTTTTTGGAAGGTAGGACTGATTAAGGAGAGGTAATGACCACTTTTTACAGTAAGGCTGCATGGGGAGGTGTTCAGGACCGTGAGGTAAAGGTTTGGTGCATTGGCATTTTAAATCGTAGAGAGGGATACAATCACATTTTATTTCCTGTTTGGAAACGGTGATGCTGGAGGGGCCTTTGAGTGCGGTGATTGGAATGTTTTCAGTTTTATTTCCCCCCCCCCCCGGCTTATCTGTGTTGTAGTGAAATACTGTAGAGATTGCGACTCTTGAATAAAGCCATACATTACAACAGTGACTACACTTCAAAAAACTTAATTGGCTGTAAAGCACCCTGGGACGTCCTGAGGTTGTGAAAGGCTCTATATAACTGCAAGTTCTTTATTTCTTTATACTAACAGAATATTTTGTTCAGATCTTTCAAATTACAAAATGTCAGTCCCTCTGAGGAAACTAAAGGCCATAAGTGCTGTAATAATGTTCTGGTTAATGCAGCGTATTACATTCTTGTTTTGCAGATTCTTCAGTTTGAAGAAATCTTGTCAAATCCATCCTACAGGGAACATTTCCGTGTGTACATGGAAAGAATGGATAAGAGGGCTCTCATCAGCTTCTGGGAGTCTGTTGAATACTTGAAAAATGCAAACAAGGTAACATGATTTTTGGCGTAGTACAGTGTGCATAACTTGAGTTCTGACATTCATGTTTATGAAACTGGTCCTCCATTTGCATATCTCAGAGGGTGTAGATGTGATGGACAACCTCTTTGTCATGGGCATCTTGGCCAATAATAATCCTGTACATGAGCATTATGAATTTTGAATGACACTTGACCGAGGGGTTCACATAGCCAACATCACCCTTGTAGTCCCTGATATCCTCTAACCTCCTTGATTAAATAGTAATCATCAACTTGCTCTTAAGAGCCGTACAATTTTACGATGCACTTAATTGCTTTTCCCAAAATGGTACTTTGCCCAATAATTATGAACATTTCACAAACCTCCAATGGATACTAGAACTGGTTTAGCAATCTGTTCACATAAACACATTGCCATTTCATACTTTCAGGTCTCCCAACATTTTTTATGTAACTTCTTAAAACACTTTGCAGAATTAGCTTAAATATATAATAATGCTGTAGATTGGTCTAATAGTGATGGTGCTAGTTATTAAACTAATCATGTAATGATTCATGGAATATATACAAGATAGTTTTCTAGATCAGTATGTTGAGGAACCAACTAGGGAGCCGGCAATTTTAGATCTAGTATTGTGCAACGAGAAAGGGTTAATTAATAACCTTGTAGTAAAGGGGCCTTTAGAGAAGAGTGACCATAATATGATAGAATTTTATATTGAGTTTGAAAGTGACTTAGTTAAATCCGAAACTAGGGCCTCAAATCTAAACAAAGCAAACTACGTAGGTATGAGGGGCGAGTTGGCTAAGGTAGATTGGGAAACTACATTAAAAGGTATGACAGTGGATGAGCAATGGCTAGCATTTAAAGAATTAATGCATAATTTACAACAAATATACATTCCTTTAAGGCACAAAAACCCCACAGGAACAGTGATCCAACCGTGGCCAACAAAAGAAGTTAAAGACGGTATTAGATCAAAGGAAGAGGCTTATAATGCTGCCAAAAAGTGTAGTAAGCCTGAGGATTGGGAGGATTTTAGAATTCAGCAAAGGAGGACCAAGAAATTGATAAAGAAAGGGAAAATAGAATATGAGAGTAAACTAGTGAGAGACATAAAAACAGACTGTAAAAGCTTCTATAGGTATGTAAAAAGGAAAAGATTAGCAAAAGTAAATGTGGCTTTCTTACAGACTGAGACAGGAGAAATTATAATGGGGAATAAGGAAATGACCGAGAAATTAAACAAATACTTTTGTGTCTGTCTACACGGAAGAAGACACAAAAAACATTCTGGAAATAATGGGGAACCAAGGGTCTAGCGAGAATGAGGAACTGAAAGCTATTAGTAAAAAAGTAGTACTGGAGAAATTAATGGGACTGAAAGCCGAATAATCCCCTGGACCTGATGGCCTACATCCTAGGGTTTTGAAAGAGTTGGATTTTGAGATAGTGGATGCATTGGTTGTCATTTTCCAAAATTCTAGAACGGTTCCTGCGGATTTGAAGGTAGCAAATGTAACCCCACTATTTAAGAAAGGAGGAAGAGAGAAAACGGGGAACTGCAGACCAGTTAGCCTGACATCAGTAGTAGGGAAAATGCTAGAATCTATTATTAAGGACGTGATAACAGGGCACTTAGAAAATAATAATACGATTGGGTAGAGTCAACATGGATTTATAAAAGGAAAGTCTTGTTTGACGAATCTTTTAGTTTTTTGAGGTTGTAACTAGCAGAATAGTTAAGGGGGAACCAGTGGATGTGGTGTATTTGGATTTTCAGAAGGCATTCGATAAGGTGCCACACGAGATTATTAAATAAAATTAGGGCTTATGAGATTGGGGGTAATACACTAGCATGGATTGAGGATTGGTTAACGGACAGAAATAGAAAGTAGGAATAAACGGGTCATTTTCGGGTTGGCAGGCTGTAACTAGTGGGGTACCGCAAGGATCTTGCTTGGGCCTCAGCTATTCTAAATCTACATCAATGATTTGGATGAGGGGACCAAATGTAATATATCCAAGTTTGCTGATGCTACAAAGCTGGGTGGGAATGTAAGTTGTGAGGAGGATGCAAGGAGGATGCAAGGAGGCTTCAAGGGGATATAGACAGGCTAAGTGAGTGGGCAAGAACATGGCAAATAGAATATAATGTGGAGAAATGTGAAGTTATCCACTTTGGTAGGAAAAGTAGAAAAGCAGAGTTTTTTAAATGGTGAGAGATTGAGAAATTGTGGTGTTCAGAGGACCTGGCTGTCCTTGTACACGAATCATTGAAAGTTAACATGCAGGTACAGCAAGCAATTAGGAAAGCAAATGGTATGTTGGCCTTTATTACAAGAGGATTTGAGTATAAGAGTAAGGACGTCTTACTGCAATTATATAGGGCCCTGGTGAGACCACACCTGGAGTATTGTGTACAGTTTTGGTCTCCTTACCTAAGGAAGGATATACTTGCCATAGAGAGAGTGCAACGATGGTTCACCAGACTGGATCCTGGGATGGGGAGATTGTCCGATGAGGACAGATTGAGTAGACTAGGCCTATATTCTCTGGAGTTTAGAAGAATGAGAGATGATCTCATTGAAACATACAAAATTCTTACAGGGCTTGACAGGGTAGATGCAGGGAGGATGTTTCCCCTGCTGGGGAGTCTAGAACCAGGGGTCACAGTTTCAGAATAAGGGGTCGACTATTTAGGACTGAGATGAGACATTTCTTCACTCAGAGTGGTGAATTTTTGGAATTCTCTCCCCCAGGGGGGTGTGGAGGCTCAGTCGTTGAGTATATTCAAGACAGACATCGATAGATTTTTGAATATTAAGGGAATCAAGGGATATGGGGATAGTGCAGGAAAGTGGAGTTGAGGTAGAAGATCAGCCATGATCTTACTGAATGGCAGAGCAGGGGCCGAATGGTCTACTCCAGCTCCTATTTCTTATGTTCATATGACTGAGGGATAGAGGGACACTGTCCTTTTACCTCTGGGGTTAAATTTAACACTTTTTATAATAGGAGTAGATGTATATTGGTAGATATTCCATGTTGTTCCTCAAATTTAGTTTGGGAACTGGAGTGTAGTTGTGATGTTTAACATGGTTTGATCCTGAGCCACAGAACAATACACCGCATCAGAGGGGGCTAGGAACAAAGTCCAGGAATGAGGGGCAGGAGCAAGAAGATCTTGGGGCAAAGCACCATTGGCTGGAGAGCAGAGCACAGTTTCGGTCTCCTTATTTGAGAAAGGGTATACTTGCCATAGAGAGAGTGCAACGAAGGTTCACCAGACTGATTCCTGGGATGGGGGTATTGTCTGATGAGGACAGATTGAATAGATTGGGCCTATACTCTCTGGAGTTTAGAAGAATGAGAGGTGATCTCATTGAAACATACAAGATTCTGAGGGGAATTGACAGGGTAGATGCTGAGAGGTTGTTTCCCCTGGCTGGAGAGTCTAGAACTAGGAGGCATAGTCTCAGGATAAGGGGTCGGCCATTTAAGACTGAGATGAGGAGGAATTTCTTCACTCAGGCTTGTGAATCTTTGGAATTCTCTACCCCAGGGGGCTGTGGATGCTGAATCGTTGAGTATATTAAAGGGTGAGATAGATAGATTTTTGGACTCTAGGGGAATCAAGGGATATAGAGATCGGGCGGGAAAGTGGAGTTGAGGTAGAAGATCAACTATGACCTTATTGAATGGCGGGGCAGGAACCAGTCTGGTGAACCTTCGTTGCACACTCTGTATGGCAAGTATATCCTTCCTTCGGTAAGGAGACCAAAACCTACTCCTGCTCCTAATTCATATGTTCTTATGTTCTTTTAGCACATTTGAGGGAGGGGCTGGGGAGCAGAGTATGGTGAGAAGGGGTGCTAGGGAATGGAGCATGGGGAGAGAGGGAACAGGAAAGTCAGCACAGTGGGAGAACGGGTTGGGAAGGAGAGCAGGGAACAGAATTTGAAAATCAAAAACATTGGACCTCAAGAGAAGTAGGGACTGACGTAAGAAAACTACTAGGCACTTGGTCTAAGTGTTAAACAAAGCTTTAATCAACTGTTTTACAACAGTGAGATCTAGTTGTCCTTCACTAGTTCCTGTTAAAGAATGTCCTGAGCAAGCTGGGCCCATGCCCGAGTATTTATACTCTCCCTGGACAGCGCCACCAGCAGGCCGCCCAGTATTATGTCAAGTCATTTCCCATGAATGACAAGATTCATGTCAGGGACCTTAGCTGTTGAAAGTGTTGAGAACGTGCCGAACGATAACGGCAGGTATTCTGAGAAATTGATGTTTTCGTAGATCTGATTTCTAATCAGAAAGTTGGGTGCTGTCTTTAAAGTAACAATTCTTATTTGACTTTGTGGATTCAAATCCCACCCTGGCAGGTTGTGAAAGTTCATTTCAAAAATCTGGTAGTTTGTTGGTTAGCACCAGAAAATACCCAAGAAAGCTGCTGCGTTGTGGTACCAACTGGTTCACTAATGTCCTTCAGGGAAACATAGAAACATAGAAGATAGGAGCAGGAGTAGGCCATTCCGCCCCTCGCGCCTGTTCCGCCATTTAATGAGATCATGGCTGATCATCCAAATTCAGTACCCTGTCCCTGCTTTCCCCCCATATCCCTTGATCCCTTTAGCCTTAAGAAATATATCTAACTCCTTCTTGAATATATTTAATGAATTGGCCTCCACTGCCTTCTGTGGTAGAGAATTCCACAGGTTCACCACTCTCTGGGTGAAGAAATTCCTCCTCATCTCAGTCCTAAATGGCTTACCCCTTATCCTTAGACTGTGACCTCTGGTTCTGGACTCCCCCGCCATCGGGAACATCCTTCCTGCATCTAGTCTGTCTAGTCCTGTTAGAATTTTATAAGTTTCAATGAGATCCCCTCTCATTCTTCTAAACTCTAGCGAATATAAGCCTAATCGACCCAATCTCTCTTCATACGTCATTCCTGCCATCCCAGGAATCTTCGCTGCACTCCCTCCATGGCAAGAACATCCTTCCTCAGATAAGGTGACCAAACCTGCACATAATACTCAAGGTGTGGTCTTGCCAAGACCCTGTACAACTGCAACAAGACATCCTTGCTCCAGTACTCGAATCCTCTCGCTATGAAGGCCAACATACCATTTGCCTTCTTAACCGCCTGCTGCACCTGCATGCTTACCTTCAGCGACTGGTGCACAAGGACACCCAGATCTCGTTGCACTTCCCCTTTTCCCAATCTATTGCCGTTCAGATAATAATCTGTCTTCCTGTTTTTGCCACCAAAGTGGATAACCTCGCATTTATCCACATTATACTGCATCTGCCCAATCACCCAACCTGTTCAAATCATACTGGAGTTTCTCTGCATCCTCCTCACAGCACACACGCCCACCCAGCTTTGTGTCGTCTGCAAACTTGGAGATATTACATCTAGTTCCCTCGTCTAGATCATTAATATATATTGTGACTAGCTGGGGTCCTAGCACCGATCCCTGCGGTACCCCACTAGTCACTGCCTGCCACTCGGAAAAAGACCCATTTATTCCAACTCTTTGTATCCTGTCTGCCAACCAGTTCTCTATCCAAGTCAGTAACTTACCACAAATCCCATGTGCTTTAACTTTGCACGCTACTCTCTTATGCGGGACCTTATCGAAAGCCTTCTGAAAGTCCAAATACACCACATCCACTGGTTCTCCCTTATCTATTCTACCAGTTACATCCTCAAAAAATTCCAGTAGATTAGTCAAGCATGATTTACCTTTTGTAAATCCATGTTGACTTTGTCCGATCCTGTCACTGTTTTCCAAGTGCTCTGCTATTACATCTTTTATAATGGACTCTAGCATTTTCCCCACTACCGATGTCAGGCTTGCCGGTTTATAATTCCCCGTTTTCTCTCTACCACCTTTTTTAAATAGTGGGGTTACATTAGCTACCCTCCAATCCATGGGAACTGTTCCAGAGTCTATAGAATTTTGGAAGATGACCAGCAATGCATCTACTATTTCTAGGGCCACTTCCTTAAGTACCCTAGGATGTAGATTATCAGGCCCTGGGGATTTATCGGCCTTCAATCCCGTCAATTTCCCAAACACAATTTCCCTGCAAATACTGATTTCATTCAATTCCTCCCTTTCATTAGACCCTATGTTCCCCGACATCTCTGGGAGTTTATTTGTGTCCTCCTTTGTGAAGACAGAACCAAAGTATGTATTTAATTGGCCTGCCATTTCTTTGTTCCCCATTATAAATTCCCCTGATTCTGACTGCAAGGGACCTATGCTTCACTTCACCAATCTTTTTCTCTTCACATATCTATAGAAGCTTTTACAGTCAGTTTTTATGTTCCCTGCAAGCTTACTCTCATTCTATTTTCGCCCTCTTAATTAATCCCTTTGTCCTCCTTTGCTGAATCCTAAACTGCTCCCAATCCTCAGGTTTGCTGCTTTTTCTGGCCAATTTATATGACCTCTCCTTGGATCTTATGCAATCCCTAATTTCCCTTGTTAGCCACGGTTGAGTCACCTTTTTGTTTTATTTTTATGCCAAACAGGGATGAACAAATTCTGTAGTTCATCCATGCGAACTTTAAATGTTTGCCATTGCCTATCCACCGTCAACCCTTTAAGTAACGCTCCCCAATCCATCCTAGCCAACTCATGTCTCATACCATCGTAGTTTCCTTTATTTAAATTCAGGACCCTAGTCTCTGAGTCAACTACTTCACTCTCCATCTTAATGAAGAATTCTATCATATTATGATCGCTCCTCCCCAAGGGGCCTCGCACAACAAGATTGCTAATTAATCCTTTCTCATTACATAATACCCAGTCTAAGATGGCCTGATCTCTAGTTGGTCCCTCGACATATTGATCCAGGAAACCATCCCGTATACACTCTAGGAATTCCTCCTCTACAGTATTGTTACTAATTTGGTTAGCCCAATCTATATGTAGATTAAAGTCACCCATGATAACTGCTGTGCCCTTATTGCACGCGTCTCTAATTTCCCGTTTAATGCCATCCCCAACCTGAGCATTACTGTTTGGGGGTCTGTATATAACTCCCACTAACGTTTTCTGCCCCTTGGTATTTCTCAGCTCTGCCCATACAGGTTCCACATCATCAGAGCTAATATCCTTCCTTACTATTGTGTTAATCTCCTCCTTTAACCAGCAATGCTACCCCACCTCCTTTTCCTTTTTGCCTGTCCTTCCTGAATATTGAATACCCCTGGATGTTGAATTCCCAGCCTTGGTCACCCTGGAGCCATGTCTCCGTAATCCCAATTATATCATATATCCGTTTACATCTATTTGCGCAGCTAATTCATCCACCTTATTACGAATGCTCCTCGCATTAAGACACAAAGCCTTCAGGCTTGTTTTTTTTTAACACTCTTAGTCCTTTTAGAATTATTATTTACTGTAGCCCTGTTTGATTTACACCCTTGATTTCTCTGCCTTCCACTTTTGCTTTTCTCCTTCCTGTCTTTTGTTTCTATTCTTGCTTCCCTTTCCTCTGTCTCCCTGCACAGGTTCCCAACCCCCTGCCATTTTAGTTTAAATGGAACCTGCCGCCCCTACCTAGTCTGGCCTAAAGGTGACTCTAGTCCCACACTGTGATTGATTCTAATTCCCTCAAAGCAACTTGGGATGGGCAATAAGTAGAGGCTTGTCCGTGTCATCTGCATCCCAAGAACAAATGACAAAAAAAAAGCATCAGATTGAGGTTTAATTGTGTTCATTTGAACAAAAAGTTGACCTGTCCTAGTGACCATCAGCAGTTGATGGTGATTATTGGACGAGTGAAATAGTTATAGTAATTGTGCAAAGTACTAATTTTGGAAACCCTCTGAAATGCATGGTAAAACTTCATGGCTGGTCAGGAGTGAGTAGGCTGATACTTATTTTTTTGAAGTACTGGGTTAAAAGTTGATGCAGTTCATTTGTTCATCTCAATCAGAAATGTCAGCCAAGAGGTAAGAGAGATTAACATTTGCTCCTGCCCATTTGTTGTAAACCTTATGGTTTTATCTAGAGATTGAATTGATTTCTAATTTCAGTTATTTTTTAATATACTAGCAGATTATTGCTAATGGGGGGAGTCTGGTTCATGATTGTGAAGTTTAGCCTGTCCCTTTTTACGGGCAGTGGTCAAAGTACTCCCTGTGGGAATCCAGGGCATCATAGACACTTATCAATTCCTATGGTGATTGGAGGTCAGTAACATATTTATAAATTTCAAACTGCAGGTCAGTGACTTTTTTTTCAAATTTGGCCCAGATTTTGCAGTGGTAATGATGGCAAAACTATCGGCGTTCACCGTCATTACCTCTCTGAAACTGACAGCAACTTCTGGATCTAACGCATGTGCAGATAACGCGGAAATCTAGAAGTTGCTGTCAGTGATTCTACGCTTCTCCGTAGGGTGTGCTGTTGAACTCCCCGGAACCGACAATCTTTGAGAAATCATTGAACTGACGAGAACTTAAGCGTTTACCCTGTAAATGTGCTCTTTAAACCCCCCAAAAAAGTTAAGTCTTGTTGAATGAGGTGTAACTGGGTTTTTAATTTTGTACCGATTCATAATTACTGCTGAACAACCGTTCTGGCCCTAAAAAACTAATGTTATATTTGTGGAGTGTCAAATTTTAAAAATTCTATTTTTTTATATATATAATTTAAAAAATATATATATTTTTAGCTTGTTTATGATATTTCAACTTCTGCCTTAATCCCATGTGTATATCCCAATCTTTATTTCCCGCTCTAAAATAATTAAAAAGTGATGGAAAATCAGTGCATTTTACTTCCTGGTTTGCTGTCTGTGAGAATTCTTCAGTGTGATTTCCTGCTTAGCCAGCTTGATGACATCACTGTTGCTGGGCGCTGGAGTTTCTCTAGACTTGACGCCAGTATGAAATTAACATCGGGAGATCGCTAAATCTTTGTGGGCAGCTTTCTTCGAGGTCAGCGGCGAGCGCCATCATTTCGCCACTGACGGCAAAATCCGGACCATCGTTTGCATCTATAACAAAGTGTGATGTCTGGTGTCTGACTGACGCAAGCTAGACTCAATGCACTTTTAGTGGACCCACCTTGGTATTGCTATTATTATTGGTGACCGTGCCTTCAGCTAGCTTGGCCCTAAGCTCAGGAATTCTCTCCCTAAACACCTCTGGCTCTCTTTCCTTCTTTAAGATCCTCCTTAAAACCTACTTCTTTAACCAAGCATTTGATAACCCCCTCTTAATATCTCCTTCTTTGGATCAGTGTCAATCTTTATCTGATTACGCCTCTGTGAATTCCCTTGGGACCTTTTTCTACATTAAAGACACTATATAAATGCAAGTTGTTATTGTTGACTTTAGTCTCCTGGCTAAGGAGAGGAAAAATTGGTCTAATTTCATGTTCTTTATCACTAACCAGTGCCCCATAATATATGTGGTTGTTTACTGACCACAGAAATGGCCTTCACCATCAAACAGCCTGGTCATACGTGAATGATGTATCAGAGACTGAGGTAACAGTGGACTACATGTTTCCATGGAATCGCACCCCAGCAAAAGTTCCATTCTTTGTGAGGGGAGAACATTGGATAATGAGCTATGCATAGTTGTACTTCAATTTATAACCGTATTTTCTGCTTTTCTTCATTCAGACTGAAATACCTCAACTAGTTGGTGAAATCTACCAGAATTATTTTGTGGAAAGCCGGGAAATTCCAGTGGAGAAGGCACTTTATAAAGAAATCCAACAAAGCCTTGTGGGTAACAAAGGAACTGACGTCTTCAACAAAATTCAGAGCGATGTTTATGAGACTCTTAAAGACCGGTATTACCCATCATTCCTTGTAAGTGACTTATATGAAAGACTTGTTAGAAAGGAAGAGGAAAAGAGCACTTTACAATCCGGCCGTGACAACCGCGATGATGTGGTAAGACGTGCTTTCATAAAACCCTCAAGACTTTCCAATGTGAATGACCTGCTCGCTCTTTTACTTTCATGCTTGTGTATTGAAGGGAAGAATTCAAGTGATTGGCTGAGGGACAAAACTAGAGCTTATGAAACAGATGAATTGGCACCTTCGATAAAGCAACATTGTTGGATGTGGTCTTCAGGGAAGTGGTTATCATGAGTTTGGTATTCTGAGTTTCAAGGGTGTGCCATCTCCACGTTTATCAGGGAGATCATATTAAAAAAAGAAAGCCGTCCAAATTGTGGGACCTCTCTGTGTGCACATTGACTCTCGTGTTTGCCTACGGAACAACAAATTAATAGGTGGCAATTAGTGACTCTCAAACCTGTGAAAATTAGGAAAAAATTTCAGGAAATTTATTTTAAGATGTTTGGAGATCGGAGTGGCTCTGGTTAATGTAGATAATGCCGTGTTGATGGTTTGTTATAGTTAATGTAGGTAACAAGGTATAGAGGTTGGCTGTGGTTAATGTACAGATGATGCAGTATAGAGGTTGGCTTAATACAAGTGGTGTGGTGATTAATGTAGATGATGTGTTGTAGAAACTGGCTGTGATTACTATAGATGTCAGAATGTAGGCTGTGACGAATGTATGTGTTGAGGGGCAGAGGCTGACTGTGGTTAATATACATGTCGAAATGTAGAGGTTGGCTGTGGTTGATGTAGATGAAAAGGTGTAGCAGTTGGCCCTGGTTAATGTAAAAGACGCAATGTCCATGTTGGCCGTCGTTAATGTAGATGATGGAATGTTGACGTTGGCTTGTGTGCTTGCAAAAAATGGCTTGGTTGTTTATACACATGCAAACCTGGCCAATTTGATGCTTGCGCATGTTTGTGGAACTGGAACAACAGAATTTTTCAGTTCAGTTTTATATGTCAGTCCTCGGGCGGCCACGCGCCAAAACCCAACTGGTTCAAAACTGGATGAGAAGGTATCCAGTGAAATGTAAAATATTTGTTTTTACATACAAGTAGGTGAACATGGGTATTGCTGTTCATGAAAAGGCTGATTTCCCCTCATTAAAAGTTGATTACATGTACACCAAGAGCTGGTTGTTATGTTTTGGATAACCTCAAACGCGGAGATTATGTGATTACCGGGTTATGATGATTGATGTGATCTAAATGTGCTTCCATTATATTGCTAGGTTTTACGTGATCAGATTCAGAGTATATATTTTTGTTTTGCCCCCACGATTAAAATCAACATAAAACATGAGCTAAAACGTTGCAGCACAAGTTTGTCTATAGCATTGAATTTGACTTATGCCACACAACCAACATTAAAATCCTCTGGTTTCTTTCCTAGCTTTGATTTGTGAGCCAGATTTTATCAGTCTAATTTATTGCCTTGCTGCCTTGCCCTCACCGATTTCAAATCATCTCCTGCCCTCAATCTGTCACACTAGCCTTGCCAGAACAGTGTTTAAATGATTTAAAAGTTCCTTCCCCCTCAAGCTTGCTTCTTAGCTGGTTTCCCTATCCACAGATGCTGATTAGCCATTCACCTGCCTGTCTCTGCATCGTTTTCAACTGCCAGTTCTGATTATACCAAACACAGTAACTAAGCAAGTAATTGGTAGTCTTTTAATCAATAGATCACAGACTGTCCTGCAGAAGTGTACTGGCTCCCCTGGAAGGGCACAGGATTCTTTGGGATTCTCACAGAAAAAGGGGAGAGCCCCCTGATAATACAGCCTAATGGAATCCTTCACCGAGCACTCGGGGGAAATCTCCCAGATGGTCGGTCAGTCCACCCCTGCTGTCCTGTGATCGAGCACCTCTTGCTGTTACCTACACACAGCCCTTGCTTTCCTGTGCCATGCAGTTTCTAATTGCCCATCTGCCTAGAAATCTTCTTCTTTCGTCCCACCCCTGTTTTTCAGAAAAAAAATAAAATTCTGCCTTCACCATTCACCATCTCCCGATCGATTGAGTCGGTGGGAGACCTATTCTGGCAGGAGTGATGATTTTTTTCCTTTCATTCACCCTTTCTATCCATGAGGACGTATCGAGCCCTCATTTGGCACCTCCAAGGTCTGGAACTTGCTGTGTTGGAGCTGAAATCTGTATCCTGCCTACTGTGGCATAGCGTGTTAATGTACAATACATGATACTAATGCCAGTGTCACAGTGCTGTGCCATAGTCCAGACATGTTCTAAGTGTAATCGACACCTTGCAGCCGGAGCACCCAGTGTCGGGGCAATGTTTGTGCTTGTGCAGGACTGTATATGGAAACTTTCAATAACCGTATTATCACTTCATCCTCCTATAAGAATCGATCTCTGCAATTGGACTTCGCCCAGGCAGTGACCACGCTTAAAATTTGCTGTGGCAAAGCATATATCGAATGGTTCACAATGAGCTCTTGGTGGGCGAGAGGTTAATGATGGGAGAATGTAGTGACTGAGATTACAGAAGAGCTCCCTGTGGCTGGTTGTGCTTAATCGATCAGTATTTAATAATGAAAAAGTAATAAATATTCATATTCCCACTTCTGAGACCAATCTTTGTGAGGCTTTCAAGTATTAGTTTAGGAGCTAATTAAGGAAAGTCTCTTGCAGGATTTTTCAGATGCTGACTTGGTTCAGCATTCTGGCCAGAGTTATGTTTACTGCCATGTATAATCTATGAGTCTGTTGTCGCCATGTCATTTCTGACTTAAGTTAACAGTTGTGCCTACTTCCCCTCACCCAGTTCTAGGCAGTTTCCTTCGTATCATTGTTTATATCTTTGAAAGAGCTATCCAATTAGTCCCACTCCCCTGCCCCTTCCCCATAGCCCTGTCATTTTCTCCTCGTCCACATATTTATCCAATTCCCTTATGAAAGTTATTATGAAATCTGCTTCCATTACCCTTTCAGGCAGTGCATTCCAAATCATCATGACTCGCTGCGTAAAAAAAATTCTCCTCCTCTCGCCTTTGTTTTTTTTGCCAATTACCTTAAATCGATATCCTCTGGTAACTGACCCTTCTGCCACTGGAAACAGTTCCTTCTTATTTCCTCTATCAAAACCCTTCATGATTTTGAGCACCTCTATTCAATCTCCCTTTAACCTTCTCTGCTCTAAGGAGAACAATCCCAGCATCTCTAGTCTCTTCGCGTAACTGAAGTCCCGCATCCATGGTACAATTCTAGTAAACCTCTCCTGTACCCTCTCTAAGGCCTTGACACCTTCTGGAGCTTCTGTTGCTCACGTCATTCGCTGCGAGAACAGGCAATCGACCCACTCCTATGTCTCTTCTGTTGCTGCCCTGTTGATTGGTGACTGGAAGTTCACCCAGCTTCAGGGAAAGTTGAGGCAAAGAACTCGCAGACTGGAATCGCTTGTAGAAATGTGAATCCTCTGATAAAATGAAGAGGAAATTAAATTGGGGAGGGGGAGAAGAGAATTGAACCTACAAACCTGCCAGCTCATGATACAACATAAATGGGGTGGTTGCACCAACAGGAGATACACGACCACTTTCTATATATTTGTGCACCACAAATGAGGTTTTTACCCTCTCTTGCCTCCAACACAATTCAGATTGGATGAGCAGGGAATGGAACTGACATCTCCATAACTGCACTGGCACCAACAGTGCTTTTCAACTTGGCAGGTAGGAGATGAAGTCCCACCAAAAGCTGAACTATTTAGAACTTGCTGCTGTCTGTGATTCCTCAGATAGGGAGAGCCTTGCAGGGCGACTGACGAAAGAAAGGCAGGTTTCCATCACACTTCTAATGCCCCGGTTGTACTATAGCAAGCGGTGCAGTACGAGGGGCATGTTCAATCGCGGTATGAGCTTCTATCACTGTTGGTTGGGAGAATATGGTTACCGGCTTCCAACTGCAAGTTGAATTACTAATGTTTGAAGAGATGTTGGGATAGTCAACTCTTTTTAGATACTGGAAGTAAAAAAAAAAAGTGGTGGGCAAACTACTTGAAGCTTTTAGCTTTAAACACAATCCTCTTAAAGTAAGCACCAGTGTCTCAAGTGCCGTAGGAGTTGGGCGAAAAAAGAAAGACTTGCATTTATATAGCGCCTTTCACGACCACCGGACGTCCCAAAGTGCTTTACAGCCAATGAAGTACTTTTTGAAGTGTAGTCACTGTCGTAATGTAGGGCACGCAGCAAGGTCCCACAAACAGCAATGTGATAATGACCAGGTAATCTATTTTAGATGTTGATTGAGGGATAAATATTGGCTAGGACACCGGGGATAACTCCCCTGCTCTTTTTCGAAATAGTGCCACAGGATCTTTTACGTCCACCTGAGAGAGCAGACGGGGCCTCGGTTTAACGTCTCATCCGAAAGACGGCACCTCCGACAGTGCGGCACTCCCTCAGCACTGCACTGGAGTGTCAGCCTAGATTTTTGTGTTCAAGTCTCTGGAGTGGGACTTGAATCCACAACTCGATGGGCTGAATGGCCTCCTTCTGTGCCGTTATGACTCTAACCTTCTGACTCATAGGCGAGTGTGCTACCCACTGAGCCACAGCTCACAAAGTAATATAGGGGACCTTATGTTGGAATGTACGAAAGCTGTACTGGTCCCAATTGAAGACCTGCAGTATAACGGGACAATTGGGCTGGACAAGCTGGAATTCTAGCCTTTCCTGGGTCTCTAACCTGTAACCAAGATTTGACTCTCCGACACAAAATGGTCAGATAATATATATGTTTACTATTAACAGCTTTTCAGATACTGTTGCGTTCGAGCTGGTTGAATACTCAGCTGCCCATTAAGTCAGTTAGTGGGAACCTTTAGAAAGCCAAGAAGAAGGTTGCAACTCCACATGAGCTTGAGCGGTGTAAGGTTTGGGAGATTGTGAACTTGCTCGCTGGGAGAAGGAGGAAGGAGACTTGAGCCTGACTGTTTCTGGGGTTCTCCCATACTTCCAGTTAATAGTTGAACCATACAGAACAGGAAGGACCCTGGTGAGATCCCTGGTCTATGCTGAGTTAGCTGATCTCAGCTGAGGTGGCAGTAGGATGTGTTAAGATGACCTCAGCACCTCGGATTAGGGAGTGGAAATTCGGACGGATTTCCCCTCTTGATTGTTCAGTGGCCTGTACTGGAGGCGTGCCTGTATAAGGACATCAAATAAGGATGTGGTCAAGATATGGTCCTTCGTCCCTCCATGGTTCAAAAGCCTGCTGATGTTCGCTGCCAAGGCTTGTAAATAAAGGACACTGGGATGAATTACTGAGGCACTGAAGGACAAGAGAGTGAAGGGATATGGGAACAAGGTGGGTAAATGTGATTAGTCTATTTGGGCCAAGGGATTTGTTTATGTGTTGTAACTTCTATCTATTTCTAAGGAGGGGTAACCATGGAGCTATAGCTTTGGAAGGAGTTAACTCCTTCAAGAGAATAGCGGGGCAAATATCAATAAGAAAAAAAGGACTCCTGTTTCCTTTTTTGAACGAATTTCTTCTCTTCCCACTGTCCTCAATTGAGAAGGCAGATGAATGATGTGTTCCCAGGCCACCATCTGGAACAGGCCTGCAATCAGTAGCTCCTTCCATCTCTTTGGGAACCTGCATAGCCTCTGTTCAATGCAAATCCACACAGCTACATTCTTGATGAATTACTTAGCAGTGAATGTAATTCTGTGGCATTACTCACTGATGGTCCATGTGGTACCACAAGGCAGGGAGACTCCAATACCAGACAACCCCACCTGTTTCAGCCTTCTGTTATCTGATCGTGGTGTCTAGCTGCAGGATGACATTTGGTGGCAAGCATCACGGTTGAGGTGAAAAATCATTATCATAATGTTTATTAAGCAACCTGATGATCGTTAATTTTGATCCTAAGAAATGATCATAAATAATGGTTTGCTATGTATATGGTATTTAACTTTCTTCTAACCCTCCCATCCCCCTTTCTTCCAGAACCAGGTGTGTGAGAGTGGTGAGGAAGTCTTGGATGAGGGCAGCAATGGCATTAATGAGCAGGCCAGCTACGCTGTAAACAAATTACGACATTTAAATGAGAAACTTGAATACAAGAGACAAGCTCTGGGCTCCATCCAGAATTCACCAAAACCTGACAGAAAGGTATGATTCAGTCTCCAGGAGTTTGTGACATTTCAAGAATCCAATTATTTCTATAAAATAATAGACATTCCTGGGCAGTATAAATAAACCAGTGTGTGTTCTCTACATCTTGCTACACCTCACAACTACATTTATATTTTTGCCTTCTATAATTCCCCCCCCCCCCCCCCCACCAAAAGATTTGTTGTTTTAGTGCAAAGGTAGACATTTCTGCAGTGCTGTGGATTTTATTGTTGTGAATCTTTCAGTTGATTTGCACAAATGTTTTAAGATGCAAATCTTTTTATGTGATCTTTGAATTGCAAGATGTAACAACCATGCAGGACGACAGGAATACAGGCTGAAGTAAGGACTTAAATCATATCCTCTCCCTCATCAAGACCGCCTACTTCCATCTGCGTAACATCGCCTGTCTCTGCCCCTGCCTCAGCTCATCTGCTGCTGGAACCCATGTCCATACCTCTAGACTAGACTATTCCAATGCACTCCTGGCCGGCCTCCCACCTGCACCCTCCCCTGGTAAACTTAAGCTCATCCAAAACTCTGCTGCCCGTATCCTAACTCGCACTAAATGCTATTCACCCATCACCCCTGTGCTCGCTGACCTTCATTGGCTCCCGGTCCGGCAACGCCTCAATTTTAAAATTCTCATCCTTGTTTTCAAATCCCTCCAAGGCCTCGTCTCTCCCTATCTCCGTAATCCCCTCCAGCCCTGCGTTCCTCCAATTCTGGCCTCTTGCACATCCCCAATTTTAATCGCTCCACCATTGGCGGTCGTGCCTTCAGCTGCCTAGGCCCTAAGCTCTGGAATTCCCTCCCTAAACCCCTCTGCCTCTCTACACCTCTCTCCTCCTTTAAGGCGCTCCTCAAAACCTACCTCTTCAGCTGTCCTAATATCTCCTTATGTGGCTCGGTGTCAAATTTTGTTTGATAACGCTCCTGTGAAATGCCTTGGGACATTTTACTATGTTAAAGGCGCTATATAAATACAAGTTGTTGTTGTAGAGAGACACGCTTACTTGTACTGGAAGAAAAGAAAATTGAGAGGTGTCATGTGGCAAGTTTCTGGTGCGGGATAAAGCAGATGTAAATAGATTCCTTAATTAAACTGTGATGACTGAGGTGGAGGATGCAAGTATGAAATAAACAAACTCCAAGCAAGATTGAAAATTCCAAGAGTTTTTTTTATTCCACTGAGTAATGCATATGTAGGATAGACTCCCAGCAAAAAGTAGTTCATTCTGCACTAAACACAGAAAATACGGGAAATACACAGCACATGGCTATAAGATCAGGGCATAGGTTGGGTCCTCTACAACAAGTGGCTCATCTCCTGACCCCTCAAAGCCTCTCCACCATCTACAAGGCTCAAGTCCGGAGCAAAGTAGCATACTCACCACTCGCCTGGATGGGTGCAGCTGCAACAACACTCAAAGTTCAGCACCAATCGGAGCAGAGCCGTGTGCTTGATTGGCACTCCACCTGGAGTCTCGATCCATTTCTCCGCCACCGGTGCACTGTGGCTACACTATGTTATTATCTACAGGATGCACTGCAGCAACTCACCAAGCTTACTTTGACAGCACCTCCCCGCCCTATAACCCCTACCCTGGAGAAGGATAAGAGCAGCAAGATCAGGGGAACACCATCACCCTCGAGCTCCCCTCCATGTCACACACCATCCTAAACTGGACATGCGCCATCGTTCCGTCACTGTGGCTGGGTCAAAATCATTGGAATTCCCTACCTAACACAAATGTGGGAACACCATCAGCAAAAGGACTACAGAAGTTCAAGGGGAAGACTCACCACCAACTTTTCAGGGCAAGTAGGGATGAATAATAAATTTGGCCTTGCCAGCATTGCACACATCCCAAGAAGGGTGATTAACTCTTCATTCGAGCTTGTTAATTCGATATAGATTTAAATCCTTTTTTTTTAAAAAGTGTTAAATGAATATCTAGTTTAGAATGGAAGTGAAGGTTTTATAGATAGCTTTAGATGTGGATGATCTTTGGGGTGCACTGTTTCTTATAGGACCGTAGAATTGTCTTCTGTGGAATGCAACTGTCAGGATTGAGTAACCCGAGTTGGAATGTTGGGGTGATTCTACACTTCTTCCTTTGGGGATCAGAGAAAAAATTCTCGGGGCTTCATTTTCTTGAAAGTTTAACTTCTGTTTTTAAATATTTTTGGCTATCAGTATGGCGTTTTGGAGTACACTTGTAGTTGAGCCCTGGCTAAAGTTTATTTTCAATTGGCCAAACAGCTAAGTAGATTTTAAGTGTGCCCAGGGATCGAACACAGAGCCCCCTTCAGTTTATTTTGCCTATTGGCATTATCACGTGCCCTCACGACCATCACCTTATGAACATACGAAAATAATGGGCAAGAAACTTCCTACTCTCCACGTAATCTCCCGGGAGAGGCGAGAAAACACAGATTTGCTAGAATGGTTCCAGGGATGAGGGATTACAGTTACGTGGATAGACTGGAGAAGCTGGGGTTGTTCTCCTTAGAGCAGAGGAAATTTAATAGAGGTGTTTAAAATCATGAAGGGTGTAGATAGAGTAAATAAAGAGAAACTGTTTCTAATGGCTGAGTGGTCGATAACCAGAGGGCACAGATTTAAGGTGATTGGCAAAAGAACCAGAGGCGACGTGAGGGAAAACTTTTTTACTCAACGAGTGGTTAGGATTTGGAATGCACTGCCAAGGGTGGTGGACGCAGATTCAATAGTAGCCTTCAAAAGGGAATTGGATAAATACTTGAAGGAGAAAAAGTTATAGGGATATTGGGAAAGAGCAGGGGAGTGGGACTAACTGGATTGCTCTTCGAAAGAGACGGCGTAGACTCGATGAGCTGAATGGCCTCCTTCTGTGCTGTAAGATTCTATGAAAAACCCAGGTCCAATAGGGGAAAAAATACTCTGGAAAATTCCTCCCCAATGCCCTCAGGCGATCAAAACCAGACCAGGAGATCACATGAACCACTTGTACAGAAACATAGAAACAGGAGTAGGCAATTTGGCCCTTCGAGCCTGCTCCGCCATTCAATATGATCATGGCTGATCCTCTATCTCAATACCATATTCCCGCTCTCTCCCCATACCTCTTCATGCCTTTTGTGTCTAGAAATCTATCTATCTCCTTCTTAAATATATTCAGTGACCACAGCCGTCTGTGGTAGAGAATTCCACAGGTTCACCACCCTCTGAGTGAAGAAATTTCTCCTCATCTCAGTCCTAAATGTCCTACCCCGTATCCTGAGACTGTGACCCCTCGTTCTAGACCCCCCAGCAAGGGGAAACATCCTCCCTGCATCCAGTCTGTCTAGCCCTGTCAGAATTTTATACGTTTCCACGAGATCCCCTCTCATTCTTCTAAACTCCAGTGAATACAGGCCTAGTCGACCCAATCTCTCCTCATACGACAATCCTGCCATCCCAGGAATCAGTCTGGTGAACCTATAAAGCCACTTACTTTCTATATGATGCGATCTCTGCCTCAGTCAAGAACGGGTCCAGAGCTCCCTCTTGAAGGCAGAGAGTCGGCACCCATCACGCCAGCCGGCTTCGCATTCCTGTGATCGCTATCTCGGCCTAACATCCAGTCTATTCCTACTCTTGCATAGATTTAATAAATACCTTGTCTTTGGAAGGTGGTTAAATAACACTGACTGTCAAATAAATAGTAAAAGAACAAGTTTATAGCATCAGTGACACTACATAAAATTTTACAGCTTAGATAGCTCCTTGATGTTGAAAATAATAATTCACAACTGCTGGGCTAAGCTATGATATAAGTAATACTTTTATGCAGCTATTCTTTTCTCACTGTCTATGAAAGCTATCTTGCTTCCCTGTGCCTCTTCGAAGACTTCAGACTAACTCCAGTTTGAACGAGACGGGTTGATAAATATTTTTTGACCAGGGTCGAGCAGATTTAAATAACTGCCTGACAATTTTTGTTTGAAAAGCTGTTGATCAAACACATATTTTAACCAATCACAAAAGATGTTTGTATTTCAATTCAACGGCTTGGCTCCCTCCATCGGATATCAGAAACACAGGGAAAAAAACTCAAATCTGTAACAGTTTGTAACGTGTTAAGCTGGGACATGATTTCTGGGAGTGAAGCTGGTATTTAAACAGGTTATGTAATGACAGAATTAATGAAGCTTAAATCTCTCACACAAATGGCTCCGTGTTTGTCACAGATGACTTCAACGGAGACGTTGTAAATCACCTTCCTCAGGAGATGACTGAAGTGAGGAAGATTATGGGGCAACTTATTCATCAGCTGAGCTGGAGATGAAACAAACTTGCTGGCTTTATCTTCCATATTTTTACGTGCTAAAGTTCTGAATCTATAAAACTCCATGGAGAATATTGTAAATTGAATGTTTGGAGTTAATGTGAATTGATCTCTCCCTGCTTCACCTTTTTACTGTCGTACAAAAATAAGATATTGAAGAACAGTCGTCATCAGAACTTGTTCGTTGTAAAGCAATTTGGAATCTAGTTTTTATATCCTACCTAGTTAAGTGTTGCAGCCCTGGGATTAAATGCCATTAATGTATCTATCTCTCCCATTTAGATTGTTACAAAGCTTAAGGATGAGATCTCCACGATGGAAAAAGAACATAATGACCTACAGCAGCACATTGCCCGGACGGACTGGTGGTGCGAGAACCTCGGGCAGTGGAAAGCCACCATCAGCAGCAGCGAGGTGGGTTTATTCAGACTATCCACCGGAGTGCAGATCCATTTCACTGCTCCCGCGGTATTCCCTCCAATTTGGGGGAGGGGAGAGAAGGGGGGAAACTGTGCTGTGAGGTTGGTTTGTATTCTATTGGTGTCTCCACGGCGTAAAATTAGCTACCTACTTTCATACAATCCTTTCTGGGTGGAGAGACAGTTGCTGCCAGCGACAGATGACTGGATGGACAAGGCTCGTGTTGCTCCGGAAAGATAACATGGTACATGATAGATGGAGCAACTTTCCCCAGGTAGTCCTTTCTCCACACTCCCAGACAAGCTGTTACAATTGACCGTGGTCGAAGCCTGTGAGCAATTGCTAATAGAATCTAGAATTTAACCTCTGGCCTTACTTACTGGTGCAGCGCACTCTCGTTACTGGAGCGCTGATTTGTACAATGTTTGACATGTAGCTTTTACGTTGAATTTACAGAGGCTGAATGTCACATTTATCAAGCGCGCCAGTTCTGTGAATGACGGATACCAACATTAATTTTAGTAATGTTATTACTAGAATTGTTACTGGAAATGGATTTGCTCATTTGCAACGCGAGTGCACACTTTAGCTGCGGTGGGCGCCACTCTGCCATGTTCTTTTTAAGGTGGGGGTGTCTAAGCTTCTCTTTGCGGACAGCACAGGTGTACCGTGGAGCCTCGGAACCATTTATAAAGGTCAAATCAATGATCCCATTATTTTGTATATGTTCAGTTGCTGACACTGACAGATCTTGGGTGTTTTGATTAAGGATTTTTCCATCAATGAGGCAGCAATGCCAAAAACTGCCCTTTCTAAACCTCGCGACCTACATCATTCACACAGGACAAACTGCTGAACAAGAAATATAAGCATAAGTAAGAGCCCAGGTGCCTTGTCTGTGGGGCCTGGATTGCCAGGGTTTGAGGGCTGTGTGTGGGCCACCAGCAGCAGCTTAGACGCCCTTGTTTTAAGATGCACTTTCCCGTTAAGTGAGCACAGAGGACTTTGGTGAAGTTTTAACTTTACTGTAAGCAGGCTGATAGAGTGCGAATTGAAGTGGTGTTAGGTTGGCTTGAGCTTCAGAAGTAACGTTTATGTGGAGTACTTTAGCACTTTTAAACAAAACCATTCTAATTTTACTTGGAAGATTATGGAGGAGAGGTCTGTTCACATCCATAATCTCAGTGCAAAGTGGTTTGATTAATGTAAAGGCAGCCTGAATTCAGATGAGCTGCATTAGAGTGAATGCATCATTCGGTACATCAAACACATTTTAATAAGTGTATTAGTCCTCTAATGGAGTTCTGGGTAAAGCAGTTGCATTTTATTGAGGAACATGACACTTAATACTGGAAAATAAATAATGTATAAAGTAGGTCGGAAGTACCGCAAGTCTTGCAGAAAGGTCATTCATTACATAATGGTAATTTAGATAAAAACTTGTAGTGCTGCCTCCTTTAACAAGAATTTGGATAACGATTTGAATAACAAAGACCTGAGGCATAGCCTCAAATTTAGAAGGGGAAGGATCAAAGTCAGTTTAAATGTAACACGGTGGCATAGTGGTTAGCACTGGTGCCTCACAGCGCCAGGGACCCGGGTTCGAATCCGGCCTCGGGTGACTGTCTGTGTGGAGTTTGCACATTCTCCCCGTGTCTGCGTGGGTTTCCTCCGGGTGCTCCGGTTTCCTCCCACAGTCCAAACATGTGCGGGTTAGGTTGATTTGGCTATGATAAATTGACCCTTCGTGTTAGGGGGGGGGGATTAAATATGTGGGGTTATGGGGATAGGATGGGATATGTTAGGGGGAATTAAATACGTGGGGTTACGGGGGTAGGGTGGGATATGTGTACTGTGGGGATTAAAGCAGGGACAGGGTACTGGATTTGGATGATCAGCCATGATCGTATTGAATGGCGGAGCAGGCTCGACGGGCCGAATGGCCTACTCCTGCTCCTAGATTCTATGTTTCTATGTTTCTAAATAGTCACGGGGGGGCTGATTACATCAGAAAATTCAAGCTACAGAAAATATTGCTCGATATGATCGTGGGATATGATATTTCCTAGACTAGAGGACCAGCAGAATGGAAGGGCTCTGTTCCAGTCCTGTATGTTACTTTGACCTTAGTAGTCATAGAATTAAAAGAGGTAAAGGAGGAAATAAGTAGATGTTTAACAGACTGAACTGCTAAGCTTTTAATGAACCTTTTTGTTGAATTCAAATCAAAAAGAATTATGCAAAACTGGAATGATTTATTGGTTTTCAGACTAATTTGGGGAATCAAACTACCTTTCACCAGATTTCTAATCAGTAAGAGTGTCCTGTTGCTGTTTGGAACTTTAGATGTAGTGCTGGTTTATGATGTACCAGGAGAACAATGTTTTCTGCAATACCAGGATGTTCACTGTGTTGTACCTGATAAAGCAATAACCTTGTATTTAAACGGTGCATTCACACTACAATTGTCTCTGCAAAGTGGTTTGGTTATAATGTAAATGCAGCCTGAATTCAGAGCCACGGCCCAGTCGGACACCAGAGTGTAGAGGGATGAGACTCCCGGAGGAGGTAACATCACTCCACTTCAGTCTGGTGTTCATTTGGGCATTTGCTCAATTTACACTTCCAGTTGAGCATTGGCACTTATGCTAACATTGTAGTGTGAGTACAGCATAGGCTACGATTCTGAACATAATTTGTGGTCATTTGGAAAGTGGTATTAATGTCATGATTATAACCTCTTAATTGCTGGTTTTTTTTTCTTCAAGCTTACAAACACTAAATTTAAAAAAGCAGTAAAATTACTTTTAATTTGTACTATGGGAGATGTAGTCTAGTCTGTAATCATCATGTAATGGAAGAAATACACTTCTCAATATTGTTACAAATGACACATTGCCACTGTAACACAAATATGGAATTCAGTTACTTTACTTGTACAAGTCCTAGTTGTAATTAATGGATCCCCTATGAAACATAGGTTTCCAACTAGGTTCCTGAGAGGATCCCAGGAGCCCTTGAAGTATCAGGCTTCTCGCCATTTGTTATCATCAGATTTTTATATTTTCTAGTTGAACAATTTGTGTAGAGATCCATTTCCTTTCAGTTATTGTACTATACCTGCTTACCAGATCCAGGCTCTATGTGCGAGGTAGTTTGAAGTGTTTAATTGCCAGACTTTTCCTTTTATAGAGTACTGAGGCAGGAGTTTGCCATTAACCAGGTAATTTGTTGCTGTATTCTATCTCTATTTTTTTCTGATGCGCAGGTATAGAAACCAAGGAGAAAAGATTCTCCTGGAGCTCAGTCTAGTAATTGCAGGCTTAAGGGGTGGAGGACCACGAGCAAAAGGCCCCTTTGACTGTTTGTTCATTCTGCGCTCTTACACTAGGGTGACCTTAGACTACCAGCGTACAGAGCCCAACAGCAATCCAGAGATCTGCAGCCAGTAGGGACCGAGAGATACACTATGTGCAGTCCACCCTCCTTTACCCTGCATGTGTAGTTTTAACTGATACACTTCTGTTGATGCCTGTTTCAGAGTGACCTTGCTTTGATTTGTGGTGCTTCCCTTTGAAGAGGAGCACTTTGTATGCTTCAGCCAATCCTGCTAATAGAAGAGTTGAATTCTAAAAATGGAACTATTCTACTTGAGTAACAGCAAATGAGAGGATAGCGGCAAAAACAAATTCTTTGAAAGAAAATTGTATGAGTTTTATGGTAAAATTATAGACTCTAGGCAGTTGCGACATTGCTGTAGGCTATTACCCCAAATGATTTGGGCGAAACAAAATGAAATCAAGTGCAAAGTTCCAACCTAGATTTTTCTATTACATAGTTTAGATCTGTCAGCACAGGACTCTGTGTATTAAGTTGTTAGGGAATAATGATTTTCCTTCCTCTTGGCATATTCTACTGAGAAATGAAAGAAACTTTGTGTTATAATTAAAATCACGAACTTTGGGTAGTTGATGCCCAGACCCTGCTTGAAGGATCTGTTTACAAAACCAACTCTAATTGTAGTTATTTAAAATATATATCATATGCCATGATCTCTTCCAAATATTGTTGGGACTACCATTTTGGAAATTGGTCTCCACAATAGTCCCTCATTATTAATCTAGCACCATAGTAACCTATATTTTGCTATAAAGGGCAGATAGAATAGAATCATTGAAATTTACGGCACAGAAGGAGGCCTTTCGGCTCATTGTGTCTGTGCCGGCCGAAAAAGAGCTCTCCAGCCTAATCCCACTTTACAGCTCTTGGTCCATAGCCCTATAGATTTCGGCACTTCAGCTGCATATCCAAGTACTTTTTAAATGCGATGAGGCAGATATTTTCAGCTGAAGACGGTCCCCGGAAAATGTTTTATTCCGAGCACCAGAATTTGTCATCTGTTATCCTTTTACTGCTGTAGGCTCTCATCTTTCTGTTGTAGTGACCTGGCCAACATTTATCCCTCAAACAACATTGCTGAAATGGATTATCTGGTCATTTATCGCATTGCTGTTTGTGGAATCTTGCTGTGCCTCAATTGACTGCCGCGTTTCCCTAATTCTCAGACTGGCAATCAGTAACTAGTGGTGTTCCACAGGGGTCAGTGCTGGGTCCCCAACTCTTCACAATCTATATTAACGATTTGGAGGAAGGGACCAAGTGTAACATATCAAAATTTGCAGATGATACAAAGATGGGAGGGAAAGTAGTGAATGAGGAGGACATAAAAAACCTGCAAGGGGACATAGACAGGCTAAGTAAGTGGGCAGAGATTTGGCAGATGGAATACAACACTGGAAAGTGTGAGGTGATGCACTTTGGCAGGAAAAATCCTAGAGCAATTTATTATCTTAATGGCAAGAAACTGGAGAGTACTGAAGTGCAAAGGGATCTGGGGGTCCTGGTGCACGAAACTCAAAAGGTTAGTATGCAGGTGCAGCAAGTGATTAAGAAGGCAAATGGAATGTTGGCTTTCATTGCTAGGGGGATAGAATATAAAAATAGGGAGGTATTGCTTCAGTTGTACAAGGTATTGGTGAGACCGCACCTGGAATACTGCATACAGTTTTGGTGTCCTTACTTAAGGAAAGACATCCTTGCTCTCGAGGCAGTGCAAAAAAGGTTCACTCGGTTAATCCCGGGGATGAGGGGGTGGTCATATGAGGAGAGGTTGGGTAGATTGGGACTCTACTCATTGGAGTTCAGAAGAATGAGAGGCGATCTTATTGAAACATATAAGATTGTGAAGGGGTTGGATCGGGTGGATGCGGGGAGGATGTTCCCGATGACGGGTGAGACGAGAACTAGGGGACATAGTCTTAGAATAAGGGGCTGCTCTTTCAAAACTGAGATGAGGAGGAACTACTTCACTCAGAGGGTGGTAGGTCCATGGAATATGCTGCCACAAAAAGCTGTAGAAGCTACAACATTAATTAAATTTAAAACAGAAATAGACAGTTTCCTAGAAGTAAAGGGCATTAAGGGTTACGGGGAGCGGGCAGGAATTTGGACATGAGTCTAGGTTCGGATCGGTCATGGCCCTGTGGGTAGTGGAGCGGGCCCAGGGACTGTGTAGCCTGATTCTGCTCCTATTTCGTGTGTGCAATTCTGTTAGATGCAGGAGATGGTTCTGTGATAGATAGTAGATTGGCGGTTAGGATCAGATCAGCCATGATCTTATTGAATGGCGGAGCAGGCTCGAGGGGCCGATTGGCCTACTCCTGCTCCTATTTCTTATGTTCTTATGTTCTTATTACAAAAGTGACTACCCTTCAAAAATGCTTTGTTGGCTGTGAAGCGTTTTGGGATGTCCTGAGATCCGGAAAGGTGCGATATAAATACAGATTTGTTCTTTCTAGTGTGATGTTCAGAGGAGGAATGACGTGAGCGGACGGCTGATACCAGAATCCACATGTGTAACCAATCATCGGTTCGGCAATTTCCACTGCCCATGATGAATTTTCAGGAGTTGTCACTGAAAGCATTGCACCTTTTATTGCTGCTCTTTGCAGGTTTCAAAAGATGAACGATACTCTTGACAGCTGGCGTGCTGTAACAAAAAGAAACTGAATAAATGAAAATATATCTACTTTTAAACCTCATTTTTTTAAGTTTGCTGGTTATGAGAAGGAGTTGGGTACCTTTTTGATTTTGTAGTGAATTCTGAGCAAGGTTGCTAAAGGTGAGTTGATGAGATGTTGACTAATTAACACCTTGTTGTCACTTGTTGGAGAATCTGTCCCTGCTGAGTTTGAAAGTACAGGATTCAGCTAATCAGAACACTATTACAAATGAAATTGCCATTTCTAGGACAAGTGATTTCTCACTCCGTTTTGGTGTCTGCTCAAAACCTGGCATTTTATTGCTTTTGGGACTCTTTATAAAAAATGTTGCTAAAAAATGAGCAACAAAACAGACAGAGTAACTGGGAAATCTGCGGGTGAACGGACTGCACCAAATCACTTTTCCTGACCATCCCAAATTTGAGTTGAGCTTCCCCGCAAGAGTAATCTATGCAGAAGAATTTTGTTCTGAAGTCAGATACCTGGCATTAACTCGCACAGACTAATACAAGGAGAAAATGGTAACTCTTTTGATTTTGTTGAATTGTGTTTGCGTAGAGTCGACCTTCTTTTCACTCCTTTTTTCGGGCAGGTTGTGGAAGAGAATGGGGAGCAAATGCCCTGCTACTCGGTCACGGTGCAGTTGAGTCCGCCTGATCCTGATAATAATGGCTGGACAGTCGCCAGGAAGCTCAGCGAGTTCCAGACGCTACATCGGAAACTCTGTGAGGTACCTACATCTGACCTTTTTTGTAAGCTCTAATAACATTACAGACATACTCAAATCTCAGGGTTGTGTTGTCCATCTGCATTAAATCTGTTTTCATGGCCTCATTAACATAACTAAGATCTAAATTAATTTTTAAACACTCACCTAATATCTGGAAGCTTTACTGCAATGGTGAAGGGAGACATTTTTACAACTATTTTAAATTTCTCTCTTATGTTTGCGAATGACCTAGTAGATATAGGTAACTTCAATAAAGAAGCTACATCGCTCCCCTCTAGTAGGGGAATCATCAACATGGGGACATAAACTTAAAGTTAGATTTTTTTACCCAGTTACAATTTAATCCACAAAGACATTCTTCACACAAAGCGTGGTGAATATGTGGAATGCACTGCCTTAGAAGATCAGAGATGCAGAATTAATTGAGGTGTTTAAAGGTGGGATAGATAATTGGGAACTAAGGGAATGAAGGAATATAGTGAAAGGGTGCTTAGTTGGGATTAAAACGATTGATGTTCCATGATTAACAAAATGGGGCTGCACTTTTGACGGGCCGACGTGCCAGCCGCTGTTGATGGCTCAGTGAATAAATGAGCCATATAGACCAGGTAGGTGCCAAGTTCAGCCTTTAGTTAGCTATTCTTATCTGGGATGCCACTTTGGGACTCCATAATTTGCCTCAGTGCCCCCAGTGAATGCATGTGGCTATTTGGTGAGGACAGGATTGGAGTCGGCTGTGATCATTTCCCCCCCCCATAATGGAATAGCCCGTTGACACTCACTGCTGAGTCTCGAGCATGAATAATAGCCAGCTGATGAGGTATTGGAGGGTAGCTGGCAACCTTGGAGCAGTTCACTAGAAAGGAAGACTTGCATTTGTATAGCGCCTTTCACGACCACTGGACGTCCCAAAGTGCTTTACAGCCAATGAAGTACTTTTGGAGTGTAGTCACTGCTGTAATGTAGGAAACGCGGCAGCCAATTTGCACACAGCAAGCTCCCATTAACAGCAATGTGATAATGACCAGATAATCTGTTTTTGTTATGTTGATTGAGGGGTAAATATTGGCCAGGACACCGGGGGATAACTCCCCTGCTCTTCATCGAAATAGTGCCATGGGATCTTTTACATCCACCTGAGCGAGAGAGCAGATGGGGCCTCGGTTTTAACGTCTCATCCGAAAGATGGAACCTCCGACAGTGCAGCACTCCCTCAGTACTGCACTGAAGTGTCAGCTTAGATTTTTGTGCTCAAGTCTCTGGAGTGGGACTTTGAACCCACAACCTTCTGACTCAGAGGCGAGAGTGCTACCAACTGAGCCACTGGCTGACACTCTATTGTTTAAAAAAAGGTGGTCTATATGATTCTTGTGTGCACAGCATATTAGGGTAGTTATCGCCCCCCCACCCCCTTTCCCCCCAAACATGTTCATTTTTTATAGTTGAAACTTCTTGGACATTCTTGTAACCGCAGTACTTGTCTAGTTCTGTTCCCCGTGCCCCACCCCCAGGTGGAATTCTTCATTGCTAGCTTGGGGACAAAATTCCTTTCACCACATTGGGGATATTCCTGCCCCCTTCCATTCTCACTCGCTGAGGAAGTGGAATTTCTTGTCTTGGTGCTATGGAGATTGGCAAATCTCTTGTTTGGGAGTCCTAAGCGCGGGAGAGAGTGGGATTGGAGGATGAGCCAGGAAGGCAGACGTGGATGGATGCTTCTATATTCATGTTGCATTCATGTTTTTTATATTGTATTGACAGGGCTAGTATTATAACGGTCATGTCCAAGTGACTGTATGTGTGTCCAGGTTTTGAGAAAATATTAGTATGCCTGTATGCTCCTGATGTTGGTGTCCTTTTTCATGCAGCTCTGCTCATTAAGTGGGAAGTGCAGTCTGTATTTCAGCTCTATTAGTTTGCTGTAGTGTGGTAGAACAAAAATGACCGCCTCCTTCAATCAATCTGGCTACAACCAATGTTTAATTGTAATAACTCAGTTAGCTTTGTTAGAGAGTCAGGTTACAAATGCAGCTACATTTTACACGCAAGGCATGTCGGAGTGGCTCTGAAGCCCTAGCCAAAGTCATAAATGACATCCTTTGTAACAGTGACGCATTATCCCATCTTGACCTTCCAGTAGGATTTGATACAGTTGACCACACAATCCCTCTCCAGCAACGTGGGACCGCCGTTGCACTGTTCCATTCTTACCTATCCTAATGCAGTCAGTGCATCCGAAGCGCTAGTTTCTCTTCTCCAGAGTCCCGCAAGGATCTATCCTCGGGCCCCATCTTCCTCTTCTACATGCAGCCCATCAGTGACGCAATCTGTGGGTCCGAGTCAGCTTTACATGTATGCTGATGATACCTAGCACTACCTCTCCACCAATTCTCTCAAACCTTCAACTATCTATAGCCCTGTATTTCTGGAATAGAAACTGGGCATGAAATAACAATATTCAAGCTGCTGTACACTGTTTTAAGCTCCTCTTTGCACTTTTTAATTTGCACTATGGGTAGCTAGAGGTTTTCACCCGTGTTACGCACCCGTTTTAACAGATAACCAATAAGCAGGAATCAAGGAAGTAAAGCACAAATGATCAAAAAACACACACGCACTCTGCCTTTTGTCTAGCCATTTTACCAACAAACACATAAAAAGGTTAAAGTGCACATGCAGATGCTGTGCAAATATGAGTATTACGATCACATGCCCAACTGTGTCTATTATTCAATTTTTATTTAGCAATCAAAAATGCCATTAGTCACATCTAGATTGCCAATTAGCCACGTGTCTGCCCGAGCTTCTCCATCCTGAAAGAGCCAACAATTCTCTATCACAACACCCAACTGTTTCTTAAATGACAGCTATTCCACTTGATCACTCTGTGGGAAAACTTCCTGGTTTCCTGACATCAGTCCTAAATTAGCCTTTTGTTAGTTTGATCCTGGGCCTCTGCTGTTCTACTGCCATGGGTTAGCTTGAAGTAGTCTGCTGGATTTACCATTCGTGTCCTGTTTACTATCTTCACAGAATCACAGAATCCCCACAGTGCAGATCGAGGCCATTTCGGCCCATCGAGCCTGCACTGACACATATCCCACCCTATCCCCGTAACCCCACGTATTTAATCCCCCTAACACTAAGGGTCAATTTATCATAGCCAAATCAACCTAACCCGCACACCTTTGGACTGTGGGAGGAAACCGGAGCACCCGGAGGAAACCCACGCAGACACGGGGAGAATGTGCAAACTCCACACAGACAGTCACCCGAGGCCGGATTCGAACCCGGGTCCCTGGCGCTGTGAGGTAACAGTGCTAACCACTATGCCACCGTGTTGCCCCATCTTGGGTAATTTGGGATCACCTCTTGGTTGCCTCCTTTCAGGGCTGAATTTCACTGGGTATTCTTCATAACTCGGACCCCTGACATTAGGTATCAGCCTCACAACTCTTCTCTGAACTGACTTCAGAGCTTGAATATCTCCCTTGTGTCTATGACCAAAACAGGCACAGTACTCAAGGTGGGAATTAAAGAGGAGGAACGCTGTAAAATGCACATTGCTTTCTCCGCAGTTTGCAGTCATTACTTCCATGTGATTGTACAGTTACGACAATGAGCAACATACTTAATTGCTGTGAGAGCTCCAGTTCTGTATAAATGATGCGGAATATTCACTGTAAACATTAGCTGGAGGAGCAGATCCCTGTAATGTGATCTGAAGACTGGATTAAGTTAATGCAGCTCTTAAAAATTAGCCCAGTAATAATGCAGCATAGTTAAAGCAGTTAACTCTTGATTTTGTGTTTTGCAGTGTTTCCCAATATTAAAGAAGGTGCAGCTGCCTTCTATTAGTAAGCTACCCTTTAAATCCATTGATCACAAGTTCCTGGACAAGTCAAAAAATCAGCTGAATAATTTTTTACAGGTAAGAGAAAACAGAAATTGTATCTCCAGTTATTTAACACAATTGTCAATGGTAAATTGAAATTGGGTACTTCCAGGTTTCATAATATGATGAGCAATTTCTATCTCTGTGGTAACCACACTTTACTCTATAGATATTCTAGGCTTATTGCAGGTTTTCTCTTCTTTTTCCTTTCCCAGCTGTACCGCTCCTGAGTTGAGTAAAATTCCGACTCCACTTTGCTTAAAAGATTAATCTTACAACTGCCATATCAGCTCTCTGGCCAGTGGCCAGCGCATGCTATTTGCTCATTCTTCTGGCAAAAGACTAAATCATGAATAGACAGGTCTTTTTGATCAGTAACCCTCCCTGCCCAAGGCTGCCCTTGTAATAATCACAAGGGTGCCCTTTATTGACATTTCCTCAGACGTGTCTTCCAGTTGCTTCCTTCCAGTGAAGGACAGTTCTAAGATCATACCTTGGATGTTTGCAGTGCCCCTTGAGACAGCTATGTCTACAAAACAACGTACTCATTCGGGGGTTGATTGGTGCCATTGCAATTGCCCCCTTTAGTGAAAGTTAAACCAGAAGCATATTTTCAGTCACTGGTAAAGCCCATGCAGTATTTCTTGGCTATTCTTTGTAGTAATGGCTGAAGTTTGACTAATTGACTTGGTAAGTCATTGTGTACATTTTCCCTTTAATTTCAGGGGCACACCTGCCGCCCAGTTGTGTCAAACCATCTAGTCGCTGTGAGGGAAATCTGGATCCTGGGTTATTTGACATCTACCTATTCTAGTGTGTTGTGCTTTTTTTTTTTTGTTAACAAGTCGATGTCAAATGTAGCCCTGGGAAAGAGATACAGAAAAGGGTCGCTTATGCCACATCTGACTTGAGCTCGCCGAGCCCTGTTTGGTAGAGTGCTTCCTTCAATTAGAGAGTTAGGGGTAAGAACATTGGCAGTCACTTTTGGTTGAAAGATTTCTGTCAGACACTGGCCATAATATCTCATCTTAAGTAGATTTAATATTTGATTAGATTTAATAGACCCATTTGGTGAAAGTACAGATCCTCTTTCTCAATTTTCTGTCCCCTGCTCTCTCCAGGCTATGCACTAATTGATAAGTAGGTGATCTGCTCTCGGATCCCCCGCAATGTTACTCTGAACTGACCTTTTTGAGCCACGGAAGAGCATCCTGGTGATGACTGCCCCTCAGATTCCCACCCCCGTACGATGAAGTGCTTGGCTTCTGCTCAGTGCCGTCAAACATTGACATGCTTGAGATCAGAAACTCAACAGTTTGAGGGATCATGGATGTAAATCTGGTCCTCCATGCTCTCTGGATCCAAACATGGGTGTGTAGATCAGTGATACTGGGCCAGAAATTCGGCTTTCCGGCTTCCTGCGGGTGCAAGCATCGCACGCGTACTTGCCTACCGCGCCTGCAGTTGTGCTTTGGGCCCACGAGGACTTCGGCTCCTGGGCCTCCTCCAGCTGCTGGCGCGCAGTGCTTGCGTATCCCAGGGGCGCAGTTAGTTCGAAGCGTCCCCTGGGATCACGTGGGCCATGGAGAGCCAATCCTAACGGGGCATTTTCATTCATAGATTTGACAGGAAGACCTGTCAAATCTATGAATAGAGATCGGCCCCAAAACCACACTTAAACTTCAAATTAATTTTTTTTTTTTAATCAAAAAAAATCACATTTTTAAAATAACTAAGTTACATAAATTAACTACTTTAAACAAAAATTAAAATTTTTGAAAAAATTAATTATACTTTTTAACGGTGCTAAAAATAAACTTACCTTTCTTTAAAGTATCTAAAAAAGATAAACCTGTTGAAAAAATGTTTAAATTGTAATTAATTAACCACTTACCTTGTTAAAAACAGGCCTTGCGCCTCCTTTTTTAAAAGTGCAGCTTCTCCATACTTACCCTCCCGGAGAAACCTGAAAAAAAAAGTTCGATCCGTGCGCGCAGCGCCTCTCGCACACGCGTTCGACTTCTGAACCCCTCCCTTCAGGGGAACGGAAGTTCCGGTTTCCCGCGCATGCGCAGTGCATGCAGGAAACCGGCACTTCAGGTGGCCTTACGGGTGAGTACACAGCGCGTACTCACCCGACAAGAGCCGAATTTCTGGCCCACTGTGTCTTCAAATTATAATTCTTGTGATGATCTGAATATTACAGTTCAAGACAGACATCAAAATCAGGTTATACATCTGGGTTAAGAATAAGGTCAACAGAAAGAGTAAAACCTGACCTTTTTGCTGCCCTTACAGGCAACATTTTCAGAAGTGTCTAATTGCTGGGGTAAAACCAGTTTTTAATGTGTCTCTCTCTCTCTCGCTCAATAATCCTCACTGAGAATTATTTAAGAATAATGACTATTAGAGTATTCATTGCATGACATCAAGATCCATACCGAGTTGCTTTTAAAAGTCAGATCAGAACCGCAGCATCAAAGATTTCTGACTCTGCAAGTGTTTACTGATCTGTGAAAACGGCTCACCGTGGTTTAGAACATTGATATTGATTATCTCTTCGTGACTGGAGAAAGATTTTGATCTCTGATGGATTCATGGCCGTTTTAAAAGTAAACTGCTTTCAGACGTACAGTAGATTCATTAGCTGATTCCAAGGTGTAACTAAGCAAATTGCTGTGCCACTGTCTTTGTCTGTACAACTTTGTCACCTGAACTTTCTTCTCACAGAAACTCCTCACAGACGAGAGACTGTGCCAGAGTGAGGCACTTTATGGTTTTCTAAGCCCTTCCCCAGAATACCTGAAAGTTGTTGATGTGCAAGGGAAGAAGTCAACTTTTTCGCTCTCTTCCTTTCTGGAGAGGCTCCCTGGAGATTTCTTCTCTCATCAAGAGGTACGCATCACTAAAGCTCTGCATAACTTAAAAAGAAACGGCATTATACGGCTTATTTTGTCACACTCTGGTTTAGCAGTGGGCTTTGTAATCCCTGATTAAGCTACATAATAGTTTATTGAAAAAATATATTATAAACTACCCTAACGGCTGAAATTAAATACCTTCATGGTCTTGTAAACTCCTCCAGCCCTAAAACCTCCCTCTCTTTCCCCCCCCCCCCCCCCCCACCACAGCCCCTCAACTCTCAGTTTCTCTGACTGACCCCTTGGCATTCCCCCCCTTAACCCCACTCCACACTACTGGCAGTCGTGCCTTCAGCCTTCTAGGCCCCACACTCTGGAATTCTCTTGCCAAGCCCCTCTACCTCTCCTCCTGTAAGGCCCTCCTTAAATCTTCTCTGTCCAAGCTTTTGATCATAAAGAAAAAAAAGAAAGACTTGCATTTACAACCACCGGACGTCCCAAAGCGCTTTACACTTCAAAAAGTACTTCATAGGCTGTAGTCACTGTTGTAATGTAGGAAACACGGCAGTCAATTTGCACACAGCAAGCTCCCACAAACAGCAATGTGATAATGACCAGATAATCTGTATTTTTTATTGATGTTGATTGAGACCATAAGACCATAAGAAATAGGAGTAGGCCATTTGGCCCTTCGAGCTTGCTCCGCCATGCAATAAGATCATGGCTGATCTTCTACTTCAACTCCACCTTCCCGCACTATCCCCATATCCCTTAATTCCCTTAGTTCCCAAAAATGTATTGACCTTTGTCTTGAATATACTCAACGACTGAGCATTCACAGCTCTCTGGGTCAGAGAATTCCAAAGATTCACAACCCTTTTAGTGAAGAAATTTTTCCTCACAACAACAACAACTTGAATTTATATAACACCTTTAACGTAGTAAAACGTCCCAAGGCGCTGCACAGGAGTATTTTAAGACAAAAAATTTGACACCGATCCACATAAGGATAAATTAGAGCAGGTGACCAAAAGCTTGGTCAAAGAGGTAGGTATTAAGGAGCGTCTTAAAGGAGGAAAGAGAGGTAGCGAGGCGGAGAGGTTTAGGCAGGGAATTCCAGAGCTTAGGGCCTAGGCAACAGAAGGCACGGCCACCAAAGGTTGAGCGATTATAATCAGGGATCCTCGACGACAGAATTAGAGGAGCGCAGATATATCGTGGGTGGGGGGGGGGGGGGGGGGGGGCGGCTGAAGGAGATTAGAGATAGGAAGGGGCGAGGCCATGGAGTCCTCATCCTAATTGGCCTCATCTCAGTCCTAAATGGCCGACCCCCAATAGATCCCATGGCACTATTTCGAAGAAGAGCGGGGGAGTTATCCCCGGTGTCCTGCCAATATTTATCCCTCAATCAACTTCACTGAAAAAAAAAGATTATCTGGTCATTATCACATTGCTGTTTGTGGGAGCTTGCTGTGCAAAAATTGGCTGCCATGTTTCCTACATTACAACAGTGACTACACTTCAAAAGTACTTAATTGGCTGCAAAGCGCTTTGGCACGTCCAGTGATCGTGAAAGGCGTTATATAAATGAAAGTCTTTCTTTCTGAGTGAAGGAGCTTTTTGTGTAGTCTACTGTGTTATTGCTTATAATTGGAGGCAACTATTTATTGCAGAAATTAAGAATGCTTAGCTGTGTACTGACTGCTGATGCAGAAAATCTTTCATGTTATAGTCTGTCACTGATGGCAGACGCTGGCTTTAAAGATTCATCCACAATGAAAGAGTTGGGTAGCTCCAGTTCTGTGTATAAATATCATGGGGATATCTGTTTCAGTCATAACTAGATGTAAAAGAATCAAAGTACTTTCTTGAAAGCAGAGTAACACAGATCATGATGAATTACACAATTGAGCGATTTCTGATTAGGTCTGAACTACAGCATGCACATAAAACCCTGAACTAGTAAATTGTCTGTTGGCCAATATTTTATTTAATCTATATAGAAATTAATTTTTCATTTTCGAGGCTGCAGAGTCTTTCTATTTTAAGTCTAGTTCTTCTGGTCTTCCCAGCCCACACGTAGGCGAGGGCGAACGGGCAGATTACACCCAGGGCTCGCCATTCGGAGGTGTGAACCGGAACAGCCTGCGGACTGCTCTCCGCCCCCCAGCCTTTCTCTTCCACCCCACTCCACCTGCCCATGGAGAGGGATGTAGCTCCCACTCAACAGCATGGTAGCACAGCCTGTAGGGTAAATGCCGTAGCGTGGCTGATTGTACGCTGTCACTGTATGGTAGTGCCAGCATTCCATGTATAGGAATCAGGTTAATTTATTTGTGATGAAATAGCTAGCAGTCAGGTTTGTATTGACAAACCCATTGCTGCTGAAAAATAATGGTCATATGATATCGGAGACCACAAGCTTGTGACATCAGAGGTGCAAAATTACTCCGAGATAATTTTCACATTCTGATGTACAAATTACAAAGTCGGAATTTTCTGACAATAACTCTGTTCTATCCATGTGCGTTAGGACATGAAGAAGCTGATGATGATATTGCCATAGAAACGAAGAATGTGTACTGACTGCAGATAATCTTTCATTTTAAAGTCTGTCAATGATGGCAGAAGCTGTATGCAATGTCAGTTCCTCCAAATATGTTTTTTGATTGTTTTTCCATTGCTGTGCTCAGGAGGAGACCGAGGAGGACAGTGATCTGTCTGACTATGGGGACGAGGTTGATGGCAAAAAGGACTCTCTTGCTGAACCTTGTTTCATGCTCATTGGAGAAATCTTTGAGCTCAGGGGAAGTAAGTGAACTTTGTATGTTTCTTTCTTTGTGTCAGTGTTTGAGATGAAGTGCATGAAGCTTCACTCCATCTTTCAGTCAGAAAGGCTGAGGAGAGTTTGCCAGGAGTGGCTGGAATGAAAGTTCTGGGTGTCGGCCTTGGCTCAGTGGTAGCACTCTCGCCTCCGAGTCAAAAACATTGTGGGTTCAAACTTCACTGCAAAGACTTGACTGTAATCTAGACTGACACTTCAGTGCTTTACCCAAAACCAAAAAATAGGTCCTGCAGGGGTGGGAGGAGAGACACAACAGACAGGATCACCTTGGTTAGGCACAAGGCAACGGTAAAGAAATGGAATTAAAACCTAGTCAGCAAACATGAGACGCATTTTCCCACTAGTCTGTTTACATTTGAAAACCACAGTAGTATTCACATTGACAACTTTCAACTAACAGCTAATCTGGAGTTTCCCAACCTTTGGTGTAATTAGTAATTTTTGCCACAAACCATCTAACCGTGTCAGATCTCCATGATTTATTGGCATTTTAAATACAGCAGCTATTATCTGCTAACAAGTCTTAACGATCAATTTAGTTTCAGAACTTTTGACAGCTTCCATGGCCCTGCCAACAAAACAGTGAATAAATAATCTTCTGTTGTAACACTGCATTATCTACTGGATTAGCCATTAAAAACGCAAAGCCAACTGACAGCAGTGTCGCTGTTTGATGACTTAAGGTAACCAGGGTTGATGCAAACACAATACAGTATCTTATCAGGTAACCCTTCTAAAATTCATTCAGAGAAGCTGGAAATGTTTCTGTTGCAGGCTACCCTTGAATTTTTTCATAACATGTCGCACCGAATGATTAGCAAACACTAACCACGTCAAAAAAGCCGACTGCTCAAAAACCGGTCTCCATATAGGACTATGACATGTAGTTATTTATACTCGAAGTGCAGTAGAGGAGCATGTGTTTGTCAGAAGTTTAACTCTAATCACACACACAATCCCATCCTTTGTATATAGCAGAAGATTGTGGCAAAAACTGCAGGAATTTTCCCTCATTTCTTGTGAAGAAATTGTGTGCTATTGTGGATATGTCCTGGTACTATCTATTGCTAAATCTGGTAAGTTATTTTAAATTGTGAGATTGTCACAATGACACAAAGACACTGTTCTTCCTCCCTCCCATTGCAAAGTTTATGCTGGCACTCTTCCTCACCTCCTCCCCTCAAGTTTGTGGTGACCCCTTCCTTTCTCTTCCCCTTCCCCCACTCCTGGCTCCTACCTCCTGCTGTCGCAGCGTGCTTTTACTAAGCCAGCTTTTTATTTTCAGATTTTTTTAAACTGACCATGAAGCTGGCGGAATGTCATTAAAAACCCAACAGGTTCACTAATGTACGTTGGGGCGGACACCTGCCGTTCTTACCCGGTTTGGCCTATATGTGACTCCAGGCTCACATCAGCATGGCTGACTCTTGCTTGTCCTCTTAAGTGGCCTAGCAAGCCACTCAGTTGTATCAAACCACTTTCAAGAAGACCCACCTCCACCTTCTGATGGGCAATAAATGTTGACCTTTCTTAAACTGAATTCAAGTGCTCCAACTGCCACGGTGGGATTTGACCTCGCCTTCCCTTGGACTATTAGTCCAGACCTCTGAATTACTAGTCCGGTAACATAACCATCACACTACCGTCTCCCAATGTTTACTAGGTCTCATCCATGCATAGAATGTTCCCAATCTTTGACATGCCACAAGGGCGAGGTAGCAAATGGATAATATACCCACTATGTTACCCTGCCCAATAGTGTCAGCCGAGTTTAGGCGCTCAAGTCTGTAGAGTGAGTCTTGAACTCACAACCAGGGGTGAGAAGCCACCACTGAGCAAAGCATGACTCCTTAGATGTAAGAATAATCTAGTCATTTTCTATTTACTGAACGATTGATTGTTGTGCTCCAAAAATAAGGCACCTGATGAACAGTCTATCTTCCTGGTATCTCAGTGAAAGAGATTGTTGAAATGTCTGGTTAAATGTGTAATACATTACTGTCACCTAGCAACATAAGAACACAAAAGGTTGCCATGCCCTTAGTCCTCTATTTGCCACAATACTTCTGCAGCTATCGATCTGTTTAAACACTCCCTCCTTTTCCCCAGCAAACCTTTACTGTCTCCCATCCCAGTCGATGCCCTAGTATGGCCCCCATCTTCGCTCCTTCAAGTTCAAGGGCTGCCGATTTGAATGTATTTGGCATAGAAATGGCTTCGCCAACCATCACCAGATCTGGCTGGACCATATCCAGCATAATCAAATCCTGTCCCAAAACTACACATTACTCCAGGATCATCCTGGATAGCAAAGATCACCTCTGGCTGTGTTTCTCCACTACCACAATTTCCTTTACCTCCCCCCCCCCCCCCCCCCCCAACTCCCTGACTCCTCGCCCTCAACAACTACGAGGAGCTCATGGACTTCTTTGTCGCTAAGATTGCGACATCCATTCAGCTGCCTCTCTGATTTCTACTCTTCTCCTTGCCCCCCCCCCCCCCCTGCCGTAACCCTGAAACCACATCTCTCGTTTCTCTCCTGTTTCCCCTCATGCCCTCTCTAAGCTCTTGTTTGCCATGAGACCCACCTCCTGATCCTTTGGCCCCATTTCAACTAAACTGCTGACCACCCGAAATCGTGCAGGGGAACATACACCTGGGCGCGCCAAAAAAATGCACCACCAATTTTTGTGCCTTCAACATTTCGATTTCATGTACTTTTGTATTAGAAAGGGATAAAAAACAAGTGAAGGAATGTTGGGTATTCCTACAGCTGAATTTACAAACCCATGTAACTGCTTGTTTTCACATATCATTGGCCTTTTGGGGGCTGGGTCACCTTTTTGAAGTTGTTGGTCAGCTTTTTCTACTTTTCTAGGCTGATCCGTATGTGGTGGCTGTAATAACGAAGGCAGTTTATATATCCTGAAGAACATTTTTTTTTTTACTTTTGGAATAATTCTACACGTACCATATCCCACTCAATAAGGCCCATAGTCCCTCTTTTAGTACGGCATTCTGTCTCCTTTGGAGAAAGGATTGTTGGTAACCGTCCTGGGAAGGTCCTTTACACAGCACAGGAAGACCTATGTGCGTGACATCCTTGATATGAAAATGTCTTGAGGAAGTTTGTGTCCTTCCTGATTTTCCTGTTGTTGGCCTGGGTTTATTCCTGTTGTTGGCCTGGGTTTATTCCTGTTGTTGGCCTGGGTTTATTCCTGTTGTTGGCCTGGGTTTATTCCTGTTGTTGGCCTGGGTTTATTCCTGTTGTTGGCCTGGGTTTATTCCTGTTGTTGGCCTGGGTTTATTCCTGTTGTTGGCCTGGGTTTATTCCTGTTGTTGGCCTGGGTTTATTCCTGTTGTATGTGGGTAAAGCTTCATTTCAAGAATGAAGAGTATTCTGGACGATAATGCAACTGTTTTCAATGTCACCTTGAAGAGCACAAATTTGCTCCAGATTTTTTGGGGATTTTGTTGGTGGCAGAGATGTGTAATCTAATCTTTTTATATGCTTTCATCTTGTTAACCTCTGTTTTACAGTGTTCAAGTGGGTCAGGAAGACACTTATTGCTCTAGTACAAATTACATTTGGAAGGACAATCAACAAGTAAGTAGTTTTTTTCCCCCTATCTTTCTTCAACAAGATGTGGCATACAAGTCTTGTGCCCAGGCACTTCTCCTCTGTGGTTTGGAGCTTCCAAGCACGCAGTGGACGGGCTTCCTTGGACTGTATGCAAGGTTCAGGACCATTTTGTCAGATGGATTGCTGGCAAAATGGGGAAATGGATGTAGGGAGTGAGGACTTCAACTTACACTAAACAGTTGCTCAGCACCCTGGAGGAAGAGTCAACCTCATGACCAGCTTCACCAAAGCTCTTCGCATGAGGGCCTGGTTAAGCAGTTGGTGAGGAGCAAGTTTTGCATTTGGATTTGGGCATCTAGAACCTTTGAGGTGGCTAGCCTGTGGCAAGCTGTATGGCGTAGGTCCTTCCACCACACTGAAGGCAGGTACCTGTTCTGTATTCTGATGAGGTAATTCTGATGTTTGGGATTGCAGCAGCTGAACGGAGTTACCTGGATGCTGGGTATAAGAACCCACACTCGTGTATCCACAGTTTGATACCTACCACGATTGAGAAGTGAAATATTGCTGCTGACCCTCTGCATTTCTAACACCAATTTAATGGGGTCTGGTTTATATCTATGCTGTGGTCAGTAGGAAGTGGCAGTATACCGACACATTTTATGGTGAGTTGTGCTGCTCAGTTTGCTGCTTGCAATAAGTTCCTTGTATCTGATGTCTGCCAGTAAGGGTTCAAACCTTTGTGCGTTTTCGCAACTAGTGACTATCCTCCTTGGAGGGAAGCAAACTGAGTTACTTCCGAGGGTTGAGTAGGTTTCAAGATGATGTACTTGGCAATGGGAGATTGGAATGGTAGCATAGTGGTTATATACTGGACTAGTAATCCAGAGATGTGAGTTCAAATCCCACGGCAGCTGTGGAATTTAAATGTGGAATGAAAAGCTAGTATCAGTAATGGTGACCATGAAACTACCGGATTGTCGTAAAAACCCATCTGGTTCACTAATCTCCTTTTAGGGAAGGAAATCTGCCAGTCCTTACCCAGTCTGGCCTATATGTGAGTCCAGACCCACAGCAATGTGGTTGACTCTTAACTGCCCTCTGAAATGGCCTAGCAAGCCACTCAGTTGTAACAAACTGCTACAAGAAATAATGATTAAAAAAAACGGACGGACCACCTGGCATCAACCTCGGCATTGGCTTCGGACACGACAATGGCACACCCAGCCCAGTCGACCCTGCAAAGTCTTCCTCACTAACATCTGGGTACTTGTGCCAAAATTGGGAGAGCTGTCCCACAGACTAGTCAAGCAACAGCCTGACATAGTCATACTCACAGAATCATACCTTTCTGCCAATGTCCCAGTCTTCTCCATCACCATCCCTGGGTATGTCCAGTCCCACCGCAGGACAGACCCACCAGAGGTGGCGGCACAGTGGCATACAGTCGGGAAGGAGTGGCCCTGGGAGTCCTCAACATTGACTCCGGACCCCATGAAGCCTCATGGCTTCAGGTCAAACATGGGCAAGGAAACCTCCTGCTGATTACCACCTACCACCCTCCCTCAGCTGATGAATCAGCACTCCTCCATGTTGAACACCACTTGGAAGAAGCACTGAGGGTAGTAAGGGCACAGAATGTACTCTGGGTGGGGGACTTCAATGTCCATCACCAAGAGTGGCTCGGTAGCACCACTACTGACCGAACTGGCAGAGTCCTGAAGGACATAGCTGTCAGACTGGGCCTGCAAGCAGGTGGGGAGAGAACCAACACGAGGGAAAAACCTACTTGACTTTGTCCTCACCAATCTACCTGTCGCAGATGCATCTGTCCATGACCGTATTGGTAGCAGTGACTACCGCACAGTCATTGTGGAGACGAAGTCCCATCTTCAGACTGAGGACACCCTCCAACGTGTTGTGTGGCACTACCACCGTGCTAAATGGGATAGATTCAGAACAGATCTAGCAGCTGAAAACTGGGCATTCATGAGGCGCTGTGGGCCATCAGCAGCAGCAGAATTGTATTCCACCACAATCTGTAACCTCATGGCCCGGCATATCCCTCACTCTACCATTACCATCAAGCCAGGTGACCAACCCTGGTTCAATGAGCAATGTAGAAGAGCATGCCAGGAGCAGCACCAGGCATACCTAAAAATGAGGTGCCAACCTGGGGAAGCTGCAACACAGGACTACAGGCATGCTAAACAGCGGAACCAGCATGGTATAGACAGAGCTAAGCGATCCCACAACCAACGGATCAGATCAAAGCTCTGCAGTCCTGCCACATCCAGTCGTGAATGGTGATGGACCATTAAACAACTGACTGGAGGAGGAGACTCCATGAACATCCTCGATGGCGAGGCCCAGCACGTGAGTGCAAAAAGCAAAACTGAAGCGTTTGCAACCATCTTCAGCCAGAACTGCCGAGTGGATGATCCATCTCGGCCTCCTCCTGAGGTCCCCACCATCACAGAAGCCAGTCTTCAGCCAATTCGATTCACTCCATGTGATATCAAGAAACGGCTGAGCGCACTGGATACAGCAAAGGCTGTGGGTCCCGACAATATCCCGGCTATCGTGCTGAAGACTTGTGCTCCAGAACTAGCCGCGCCTCTAGCCAAGCTGTTCCAGTACAGCTACAACACTGGTATCTACCCGACAATGGGAATCAGGGGAAAGACTCTCCAAATGCAAAACTGATGATGGGACAGGGAAGGGTAGACTGGCACTGCGGGCAACAATTCTTCCTACTTGGACTCCAGATAATCCTCTGAGCTAAAGCACTAATGAGTAAGGTGGTCTTAGTTGGTTGAGCAGCGGGAAGATTACCAATGCCCTGTGCTAGAAAGCTGCATTGTTTCCCAGCTGTACCCAACACACACTTGACGATTCCTGAGCCTTGGCACTTCTCAACGTGCACCTAATTTCTCAACTGTTGGGCAAACGGATGCTCTGATTTTGGAGTAACTTGGATTGGTGAATGTTAAGTGCAGTAAATGGATTTTCAGGTGTCTCAGACCCCTTGCTGCGCTAAAATTGCTGTCAATTGTTGTTGTAAGCTGAAAATTCAAATGGGAAAGGATTAAATACACTTAAAAACTACTTCTGTCCTTGAAATGCAGTTGTCATGCTTTAGTCAGCTCTGTTGATGAGTCTTGCCTCCATTGTCGAATTATTTCACAGACTGCTTTGATTAATTGAATATGCAGGTCATGTATTTCACTGTGTAATGTCACTTGCCATTATTTAATTCAATGCACTACAATTAATCATTTTTCTTTGTATCCATATGAGGAAATACCTGCTCTGGGGATTTGTAAACTACATACCCAGATCTGTACCCTTTCAACTCTTAATTATTTTCTGCGATGCTTTTACAAGCACACAATGAGCTAAAAGCCATAGTGATGTGGAGTGCATGTTTTTACCTTCTACTGCAATTGGTTTTAATGATGAGAATGGCCGCTCAAGAAGATCATTCAGCCCTTTTACCAGTACAAATTTACATGTAGGTTTGAACATATTGGCGTAGAAATTTGGGCGCGCCCACTTTTGGGTGCACGGATGTGTAGCGCAGGATTCCTTCCCTGCACCTGAATGGTGAGGCCCGATGCGCACCCGATATTGGGCCTCTGATCTTATTTCCAGCGAGCCGGCGAGCTGCAGACAGTAATGGGCAACTCATCAGCAGAGCAGCATTGAAGATCAGGCCGCTGCGATGCCAGCAGTAGTCCTCTGATAAATGATGAAGGGTGGCGATCAAGTCAGGAAGGAAGCGGTGGTAAGGGGGAGGTAGTAGCGGCGATCTGCGGGGGGTGGGGGGGGGGGGGGAGCGGTGACCAGCAGCGACTCTCTCCTGCCCCTCCCGACTCCACATTCAGTTAAGTGTATTTTAAGATGTTACCTGTTTGAAGGCGGCCTGCAGAAGTCCCTTTTAAGGCCTGTAGGCCGCATGTACACCTGGTTTTCCTGAGTGTAACCGGTGCTGGCCGCCTCCGGGCAAACCAATCTTGCAGTGGGGGCCTCAAACAAGCGTTAGGCACCTTATTTGCATATCAAAAGGGTCTAATGCCTGTTTCAGGCGTGGGCACTGCATGTAGATTTTTTGGCGTTTACCAATATGGCGGACGGCACAATTTCAGCTCATAATGAGCGTGCGCTTCCTGCCCGTCATATTGGAAGCTCAGGAGACCGTTTATGGCCCAAAAAACAGACCCTACGAGGCCGAATTTCTAGGCCACTAGGTCCTGAACATTGTTAACCTGCAACTCTCTTTTGTACAGCTAATTTAGTTTCTTGTTCGTATTTGCATGGCACTGTTTCTCAAATGCATTTGAAGCAGATACAGTAACGTTAAAAAAAAATTACATAATCAAACGATAATTTGCAACTTTAAATCACACTTGAAAAAAAATAAAGGACAATATCTACTTTTGATCTTCATTTTTCACACCACAAAGTCATTTGTTTTCTCTGCCCCTCCCACAGTTAAAAATGTTGTTTTCAATCCTACTGTAGCTCCTGGCTTCAAGAGCTGTCGGGCACCAGCTCTTCAGTTGGCCACTCCAGAGGTGCGCAAAATGCACCGCTACTGTTAGAAATGCTGATCTCCACCAGTCATCTCCTTGACTGGCCAAACCAAAACAGGTTAGGCCCTCCTGGTGGATGGATGCACAGTCCTGTGTTCCATCATTCCGGGGCACGGCGTGCTGTCAGAGGCGGGTTGGGGGCCGAAACCTATGGAAGACAAATAGCCGGAACAAGGTGCCACAGGGTGAGCCTCTCCAGAGACTCAGTTGGCCAGTGAGAGTCTCACATAGATTTGCATTTGATAATCCCATCATAGGTAGGCCAACAATGAAAATGAAGAGGCAGTCACGGCAATTTTATGGATCTTGCTGTGCTCTAATTAGTGTGCTGTTTTCTCTAAAGTAGACACAAGGGAATTCTAGAATGTTGCTTCTGACCGTTCCCAAGGTAATTCTGAGGTGTGCTTTTTTTTTGTGTATTCCTTCAACAAATGGGACAGAATAAAATGAAGCACGGCAAAAGCCAGCCAACTACATAAGAGCCGTCATTTCTCCATCACAATTGATATCGGGAGCACACATAACCAACTCTCTTATGGCAAAGGCACATGACCTCACTAGTAGGATGATATTATATTCTTAAAATAAATCTATCCTCCTGCAAAAAATTCTAGATTTTGATCATATCTTAAGTTTCAGTTATCAGGCTGTGGGAAATGTTTGACCATGACCAGTTTATGTGCATCATTCATTTCAGGCAAATCCGTGACACAATCAACTGGATAGTCAGTGAACAGATGCTGGTTTGCTACATCAATCTCTTTCGAGATGCCTTCTGGCCAAATGGTAAATTAGCACCTCCTACAGCTCCCAGAACAGAGCAACAGCGATTGGAGACAAAGCACAAGGCCCAACAGAAACTACTTGATAACATTCCAGGTATGGCCGGCGGTGCATTGCATTAACTCTCACTCGTAACTGATTTTGAAGTTCTCGGTCAGTCCTGCTGGCTGGCCAAGTTTGTCATAAAGGTGCAGAGTGTAATATTTGACTTGACAATCAGATTTATTGTGTCATCCTTTCCTGGTCATTGAAATGGAGAATTGTTGCAAAGTCATTTAGTACAACTAGGGAGGAATGTTTTCCTTTCAATAAAGAAGCCTTTCTTGTGTTCTTGCTGACGTTATTTGCTATTTAAAGGTTACCATGTGAAAAAGCACACTACAGTGAGTGAGTGCCGTGTTCATTTAGAGTCTTGCGCACAAAACTGTGACACTTTTAACTCTCGGTCTGCTGTAGGTGGATTTCTACAGTACGTTCAGACAGCTTTTCAGGGTGGTATTTCTCTGGTTGCAGTGTTACTCTCAACCGTTGATAAAATATTAGACTGGCTGTGGTTTTCTGATTTTAAAGATTTTTTTCTTAAAGAGGAAGTGTGCTGCAGGTGTTCTGCCTTTTTAGAAACTGGTTTCTAATTTAATCTATTGGTGAAATGAATATTCTAATATTGTCCCCCCTCCCCGCCCCCTCTGCTTCCTTTGGGAATGCACCCAAGCCCTTCTTGACACCTCCCTTGACTGGCCAAGCAGAAATCTGAGTCCTAGTTTCTGCGCTGACTCCCCTCCCCATGGCTGTGATGCAGTTGGCACTGTTTGTGTCTACGTTAACTCCACGTGACTGAGACTTGAGTGGCCCTCCGTCTTGGTGCTTCCACTGAGCCCCACCAGATGAGGAAGTAGTGAGCATTGTGGTCTCGGCATTTGTGCTGAGCCCTGTGTGCCTTTTTTTTTCATTCGTTCGTGGGATCTGGGCGTCGCTGGCAAGGCCAGCGTTTATTGCCCATTCCTAATTGCCCTTGAGAAGGTGGTGGTGAGCCGCCGCCTTGAACCGCTGCAGTCCGTGAGGTGAAGGTACCTCCCCGAGGTACAGACAACGCGGTCTCAGCGTCTGCAGTGATGCATTGTGTATCTATTGTGAGCGCCGCTGTGCAGAGTCGAGCATGGTGTTGGCGCACAAAGTGCATCCATTATTCCTCACGCAGGAGCAGCACTGAAACAAGGCTCTTTCTCTTGGGGATCAACTGTATAAAAGTAGGAGGATGAACCAATCCTATTGTACTTGTTGAAAGGGAGGAGAGATGGAAATCCACTGCTTGATTCTTTTTCCAAGGCATTGTGGGATATTGACCTGAGTGTGATTTGTGGAGACTAAATAGCGCAGTAATTACAACTACTGACACAGATTGAAAAAGGCTGATCTTTAGTTATTAAACCCAACCAGTGTAGCATTCTCTTTTAGGGGAGATTCATTCTTGTCTATAATATTTTTTTTCCTCGTACGGCAGTCTTCCTTGTGAATGGATCAACTGTAAATCCTGTGACATTAACCAAGTGATATTAGTTACCCTACGGTATTCTTTTCCAGATGCACTGCAGAACCTTGTCGGACAGCAGAATGCACGACACGGGGTCATTAAAGTTTTCAACGCGCTACAGGAATCCAGTGCCAACAAGCATCTCCTCTACGTGAGTACAGTAGGAATTACATTTCCCCATATGGGCTCTGCCAGTGAGACTTTGTGGCCAGCTCGTTGGAGAATGGTGTATAAATGCCAGCTGATGTGGCACCTGGTTTATCCCCGTCTTGCTTTTGTCTGCCCCACTCTCCTCCTCCCCCGCTGCCTCATGTTGGTGCAGCACCCGAGACGTCCAGATGAAATCAGCTGCTGATTATTTGGGGGAAGCTGAGGCTGGATTTTGAACTCCGATCTTCCAATCTGTGACACTAGCGTATTTTTCCACCGACAACGTGCCCAAATTCTCACACGCCCACCTTTGAACAGTAATTCAAATGACAAGTGATCAAAAACAACAGTGGCGAGCTCCTGTGTGAGCCTTGCATGGGTGGAATGGGGTGCAGTATTTTAATTGGGTTGGCAGTACTCTGTACAGTGGAGGTACTAAATCTGGTTAGTTATCGGGCGGGGGGAGAGGGGAGGAGAAAGGTTGGGGCCCCCAGAGATAGTTACCAGTCATTTGTCCTTCTTCGTGGAAGTGCACTGCCATTGTGGACAAGCATTAAAGACGCCCAAGGCCACTGATGTATGGTTTCTCAAAAAGGACAAAATTTCATCCTCAAAACCAAAAGTAAAAATTCGGCTATCACACATAATAAAGATGAAATTTGACTTATTTGGTAACTGCGTAAATCTGGTGACAGCTGTTGTGAAGTCTAACGCGGTATCCCAGCCTGACTGAGAGGAAATTGCATCAGTCACATTAAAGATGTGGCGGGGAGGGTCCAAGCTTTAAAAGGTAACTAATCAAAAGTGATGGAGGAGGGAGCAGAGTTTTACTGGTTTAGAGAGTCAGGTCAAAAATGCAGCCTCTTTTGTATCCGCTGTATGATCGAGTTTCCAGCTCTGCTCTTCTGCACCGATTCAGTGCCGTTGCACCTTCCCCGACTTGTGCGACATTACAGAAATTGGGGGGAAGTAATATAAATTCGTAGTGTGGATGGGTTAAAGCAGCTGAAGGTGGGGCAGGAGGGTATATACATAACACACTCACTTGTTTGTTAAGTGTTTATAAACCCTGGGGAATACTACAGCACCACAGAAAGTGGAAACCCATTTTTACCACTTAATACCGACTCCACTTTCTCCTGACAATTTGCCAAGATTCCAGATCTTTGCAGTTGAATCTGTTAACCTGGCATCTATTTAAATTGGCGTGCTGTAATTGTTCATGGTTGTAAAATGGAAACATCAACCACTCCATCTTTAGAAAATTACGTACCGTCATTGTCAGCTGTTCAGACTGCAGGCAAGCTGAATAGGAGCGCGTTGATTAGTATCACGATTAAAGGGACATTTGTGCTAATTGCTGGAGCTCTAAAGGCTTGAGGCTATTTTTTCAATACAGAAATTTGAGTGACTAATAATGCATACCATGAGTCATTGGCTTAATTAAGGAATAAAAGTTATCTTCGTATTTCTGACTTGTGCATTGCTCAATGTTTAAATATAAAATGTGGTCTGGAAACTGCAAAGATATGAAATATGTGACAAAATGTCATTTAAAGGAAAAATATTTTTGAATGATATTTTAGATAGGATAAAAATAAAACGTCCCACATGGCAGAGAGATGTGATAAACACGAGGCTGACAAGGTCACTCATGCTGTACCATTGGTGGGTGCTAAGACCAACCTCTCTCTGTTCTCAGCTGACCTGTTCAGGTCCTCTGCAACGTTCCCTTTAAGCCGCGCAGCCGGTGAGCCAGCTTTTAAATAGGAAAAACACGCATGCGCGGTATTTTGAATGGGCTGCGCAGCCCCTTAAAGGGAACCCAAAGAAAAACGAAGGGCAACATTGGCCCTCTGTATATTTAGTATTATTGTTCATCAATGCCAGCTGTGAAATGTGATAAATCTTCAGTGGTAGCGGGTTTATATACTGCTGCAAACCTCACCCAGTGTTTGGTTTTGAATGGGATGAAATTGCCCGAAAATATTTGTAACTTCCTCCAGCCCGACAGCACTCCAAGATCTCTACGCTCCTCCAATTCTGGCCTCTTGAGCATTCTGTATTTTAATCGCTCCATCATTGGCGGCCGTGCTTTCAGCTGCCTAGGCTCTAAGCTCAGGAAGTCCCTCCCTAAACTTCTCCACCTCTCTTGATCTTTCTTCCTTTAAGACGCTTCTTAAAACCTATCTCTTTGATCCAGGTGAACGGGAATTTAAAAAGTCAATGAGAAATGAGAAAGCAATAGAGCAGGATAGAGATGGGGGAAATAATAACCAGAGTGTGACAGGAAGGGACAGAATGTTTAAAAATAAGAGTGCAACAGAAAATGGGGCCAAAACAAGGAGAAATGGTAAAAAGACAAAGTTAAAAGCTCTATATCTGAATGCACGCAGCATTCGTAACAGGATAGATGAGTTGACTGCACAAATAGATACAATTTAACACACAAATGTCATCATGTCCTTCAAAATCCAGTTGGCGGATCTGAACCCAATACAGAACCTGTCCAGAAAGTTTTGCTGGATCTGCAAGTCTGGTGCAGAGAAATTGATGTTATACAAAGGATGGGATCAGTGCAGTGGTGAGAAGTGATATTGGCTCAGAGATCAAGATGTAGAATCGGTTTGGGTGGAGATAAAAAATAATAAGGGGAAAAAGTCTCTGGTGGGCGTAGTCTGCAGGCCCCCCGAACAGTAGCAATGCTGTTGGACAGAGTATAAATCAACAAAATAATGGAGGCCTGTAAAAAAAGGTACGGTAATAATCATGGGTGATTTTAATCTCCATGTTGATTGGACAAATCAAATTGGCCATGGTAGCCTTGAGGAGGAGTTCATAGAGTGCATCCAGGATGGTTTCCTAGAACAGTATGTAATGGAACCAACCAGGGAGCAGGCTATCTTGGATCTGGTACTGTGTATTGAGACAGAATTAATAAATGATCTCATAGTAAAGGATCCTTTTGGAAAGAGTGATCATAGCATGGTTGAATTTCAAATTCAGTTGGAGGGTGAGAAAGCTGTATCTCAAACCAGTGTCCTGATCTTAAACAAAGGCAATTGCAATGGCATGAGAGCAGAACTGGCTAAAGTGGACTGGAAAAATAAATGAAAGGGTAAGACAGTTGAAATGCAGTGGCAGACATTTAAGGAGATATTTCATAACTCTCAACAAAAATATATTCCAGTGAGAAGATTTTAAGGGAAGGGGGCATCATCCATGGCTAACTAAGGAAGTAAAGGATGGTATCAAATTGAAAACGTAGGCATACAATGTTGCCAAGATTGGTGGGAGACCAGAGGATTGGGAATTTTTAAAAAACCAGCAAAGGATGACTAAAAAAATAATAGAGAGATGAATTATGAGAGTAAACTGGCAAGAAATATTAAAACAGATAGTAAGAGCTTCTACGGGTATATAAAAAGGAAGAGAGTAGCTAAAGTAAACGTTGGTCCCTTAGAGGATGAGACTGGGGAATTAATAATGGGGAACGGGGAAATGGCAGAGACTCTGAACAAATATTTTGTATCTGTCTTCCCGGTAGAAGACACTAACAACATCCCAATAATGGATAATCAAGGGGCCACAGGGAGGGGGGAACTAAAGACAATCACTATCACTAAGGAAATAGTACTTGGTAAAATAATGGGACTAAAAGACGACAAGTCCCCTGGACCAGATGGCCTGCATCCCAGGGTCTTAAAAGAAGTGGCTGCAGAGATAGTGGATGCATTGGTTGCAATATACCAAAATTCCCTGGACTCTGGAGAGGTCCCAGCGGATTGGAAAACCGCAGATGTAACACCCCTATTTAAGAAAGGAGGGAGACAGAAAGCAGGAAACTATAGACCAGTTAGCCTAACATCTGTCGTTGGGAAAATGCTGGAGTCCTTCATTAAGGAAGCAGTAGCAGGGCATTTGGAAAATCATAATGCAGTCAAGCAGAGTCAGCATGGTTTTATGAAAGGGAAATCATGTTTAACAAACTTGCTGGAGTTCTTTGAGGATGTAGCGAGCAGGGTGGACAAAGGTGAGCCAGTGGATGTGGTGTATTTGGATTTCCAGAAGGCATTCGATAAGGTGCCACATAAAAGGTTACTGCATAAGATAAGAGCTCACGGAGTTGGGGGTAATATATTAGCATGGATAGAGAATTGGCTAACTAACAGAAAGCAGAGAGTCGGGATAAATGGGTCATTTTCCGGATGACAAACGGTAACTAGTGGGGTGCCACAGGGATCGGTGCTGGGGCCTCAACTATTTACAATCTACATTAATGACTTGGATGAAGGGACCGAGTGTAATGTAGCCAAGTTTGCAGATGATACAAAGATGGGTGGGAAAGCAAGTTGTGCAGAGGACTCAAAGAATCTGCAAAGGGATATAGACAGGCTAAGTGAGTGGGCAAACATTTGGCAGATTGAGTATAATGTGGGAAAGTGCGAGGTTATACACTTTGGCAGGGAAAATAAAAAAGCAAATTATTATTTAAATGGAGATTACAAAATGCTACAGTTCAGAGGGACCTGGGGGTCGTTGTGCATGAAACACAAGTTAGCATGCAGGTGCAGCAAGTAATCAAAAAGGCAAATGGAATGTTGCCCTTTATTTCAAAGAGGTTGGAGTATAAAAGCAGGGAAGT